>JBBYHK010000004.1:4867290-4964777 GCA_038382065.1 Adansonia grandidieri
ATTCATGTTATGTGCCATCCACTTGCATGTTTGTTGTCTTCCCCTTGTCAAAATGCATGTTTGATGGCTATCAAAAATTGATTTTCAAAACTTCCCCAAGCCAAGCATGTTAACCCCTACTTTGCTTTATCCCCTATTTTCGGTTATGGTCAAAATTGAGTTGTTTTCCCAAATTTCATCTTGAGACATTCAAATGTCTCTATATCACCCCGATCAGACTCGAGAACATGCTTTGACCTCCCATTGGCTCGTATCAAGGCACAAACATATTTTACATCTTTACCATCCTTATTCACAATAATTTTTTTTGTCAAAAGTTATCAAAATGCTCATACATTTCATAAATCACAAAGTTTTGTCAACTTATGTTTTCTAGCTTGACTTTTCTAAAGAGTGTCAGACGTGTCACTTTTGGGGATACTCCAACCCTGACCTTCTGAGGGGATACTCCAACCCCGCTTTTCAAAATTATTGAGATTTCAAAATCTTTTTTTGTCAAAATGATTTATCATCCATGGGGATACTCCAACCTCGACCTTCTGAGGGATAATCCAATCCCGCTTTTCTAAACTGTCAAGATTTAAAAATCTTCCTTTATCAAAAATTATTTGCCATTCATGGGGATACTCTAACCCTATCTTTCTGAGGGGATATTCCAACCCTATCTTTCAATTACAATTAATCTTTTTTCCTCCCCCTTGGATTTTTGTGAATATGTCAAACAAACCTTATTTAATCAAGAAACCCAAATGCATCTAAAAAATTATCGATTCAATTATTCCCAAATAATCAATGCCAATTGCAAGATAAATTTCAATAGTCCATTCATTTTCTTTATCATTGCATTGAATGATCCATGTTATGTTACTTCATTTGTTGCCTCACTAATGTGATTTCTTTATGATGATTATTTGCATTCATGTTTTCCAATCATTTCAAGTAAAACTAAAGGTAATATTCCATGTGGGTATCTCTCCAGTGCCTAAAGTGGAATATTCCATTTTTCAAAGTAAAATTCATAGGTCCTTTTTATCAAAAATCTCTATATTCCCCATCCCTCCGGGGCATATATGAGATTAAATCTTTTTCATCAAAACCTGGATTACTTCTCTAAGATTCATACATTAAAAAGGGTTATATCAAAATAATGACAAGTTAAGATTGAAAGAATCAAAACCAAGACAAGACATAGCTAGTAAGGTACCGCTTTTAGGTATCACAAAGAGGTTCGTACCTCATTGTGCATAACCAACTCCCGAACCCAAACGATGAATCTTTGCACTACATAGACCATGGATCGATGTTTTGAGTTTCATAACTCAAAACATAGGTTTCAATAGGCATCCGATCATGCCTAACTCTAAATGATTAGTGGTGACTCCAAACGTTGGCCATTTTGTGATGGTCATTCAAGATCAATAAGATGAGTGATTCATCTTATGGTCCCTTTCATTGTACCACAAGTCGAGAATCCGTACATTCTCATTCTCATCACATTGCCAAAGAAAAGTCTCGGTCAAAAAGATATTTCCAAGTTAGAAAAGTGTTTTAAGTCATGCACACCCATAGATCTGTGAGGATCCACCCCGAGATACATTACGATAGCTTGGCGACTCCACTAGGGATATGAAACTTAGGCCAATAACTAGCCATGTCTTGCTAGGTTCGTAGTTCTTTCGATCTTCAGTCATTATTTAACCATGAACCTTTTTTATTTTGTCAACTAATTTTTTGTTTGACATGATTTTTAGGATTGTCTTATTTTTGAATAATCATTAGTTTAATAAAAATGGAAATACAGAAGTAAATAAAAAGGTTTGATCGTTTCTCTGTCACACACTGCACACTTGCATGTGCATTAGTGTCTCACCAAACTCCATGGCGTGGTTAGAACCCAATCATTAGGAGAAGTGACTTATCCGCCTTCGTGAGTAACCCTCCGCGTAGGCATGGCAATAACTTCTCGGATGTAAATTACCTATGTCTCTCGTGAGTAACCCTTCATATTTGCATAGGGAAATAAATCCAGTGGATCAAACCTGTTCTGCCAAACCCATGATGGGTCTAGGATTGGGGTCCCTCAATTGTCCTAATTGGATGGAGGCAGATACCTATTTAGGTGTCAACTTAAAACCTAATATAATGAGCCTTACGAGCTAAACCATGTCAAACCATGCTGAAATGTTGCTAGAATACCCGTAGAATAGGGTCACTTGGGGAATCATTCCTAAGCTTTACTCTTAATTACCATAATTACATAGGTGACAATAAGTAAACAATTATCACTAGCATTTGTATTTTTATCATTTATCAAAGCATGCCATTATGCCGCCTGAACGATGGCTAACCTTTGTATAAATAAGTGACAGTGAACAAAACCATTGTTCACAATGTCTTATATTGTAAGCTGTTATGCTGTCTGAGTCACGGCTTAACCGCATCACACTAGTGGTGATAAATGAATATCACTACTGGTCGGTTATTTTTCCATCAAAATAAGAAATTGCATCACTTCATGAAGGGGCAGATTGCATCCTGGCATGTTAATGTGCTGGCCATTTCTCGTCTCACCACCTTGGTTAAGACATGTTATGAATTTTTTTGTTCTGATGTTCTTAAATTCTTTAATTTCTTACATTTGTCTCTTATACATTTCACTAACTCGTTTCCCTTTGTTGGTGTTCTGGTGCATGCATTGTCTCATCATAATTATCATGACCATCATCATTTTGGGGCAATTGTTCTGGTTCAGTGTTCAACAAGGGACCTCTTTGTGGCTCTATGAAAAAATGTTATCGACAAAGCTATTCCAGGATTCAATTATTTCCAATGCATATGCATATGCATATTTGCTTTCACCCTTTTTACATTTGCATCAGTCATTCATTATCTTAACTCATCATTCCATCATAATCACTCATCAATAAATACATTTTCAAATAGAAGTCTAATACAGGAATTGGGCCATAAAAAAGCAAGGGACTCTAGGGTCAATCAGGAAAATGGAACCTAACATCCTGCATTGCTAGAACACGCGACACCGTAAACAAATCATGGAGAGTGATCATGAAGCTCATATTGAGCGACTTGAGCTAATTGTTAAGGAATCAAAAGACCAGATGCTCCATCAGCAAAATGAAATGCAAACTCAGATGGCAAGACTTATGGAACTAATGACAGTCAAAAGGGCAAACTAGCACTGCTGAAATTAGGAATGATCGTCTCAATGCGGAAAATCCCCCTACCAATAATCCAAAACTCGCCCAAGAGGAACCTAGACAAGAACAACAGCCTGCTCCTCCACCTTCCGCTTAGGCTCTGCCAGTCATTTACCTAAATCCTATCATGGCAGGTCAATTTATTCTCGGTACTTAAGGGGTGAACATAGGAGTCTCATCAGCAAATTCGATAACCCTTGACCATGAGGAACCAGAGAAAATAGAAGGTCAAAAGTCTGCCATGACTATAGAGGAAGTGAGCAAATTCCAACTACTAGAAAAATGCCTCCAAGCTACCGAAAGGAATGACAAGTTCGAAGCTCTTGACACATAATCGCTATCTTTGGTGTCCAACCATGTCATTCCCTTGAAGTTCAAAGTCCTAGAGTTTAAGAAGTTTAATGGAACCATCGACCCTTCTATCCATGTCCGAATGTACCTATGAAAGATAGCCAGGTACGAGAAAGATAAAAGCTCCTCGTCCATTGCTTCTAGCATAGCCTCACTCGGGCAACAGTTCGGTGGTATATCGAGCTAGACAATGTGAAAATCTGATCATAGGCCGACTTGGCTAAGGACTTTCTAAATCAATATCAACACGTGTCAGATTGGCCACCAAATCGACTTTCCCTGATGAATTTCAAGAAAAGATCCACTAAAAGTTTCAGACAATATGCTCAAGGTGGAGAGAAGAAGTAGCCTTAGTCCAGCCTCCCCTTACCAAAAAAGAGATGATAGTCACTTTCATTCATACCCCACGTGCTCCTTATTACAAGAAGCTCATAGGAAATGCCACCAAGAAATTCACAGACTTAGTTCTCTCCAGAGAAATGATCGATGCCGCCATTAAGAGTGGTAGAATGTCTATCGGGGAAACTGCTGGATCAAGTAAGAAGCCCATGGCTGGTAAGAAAAATGAAGAGGAGGCCAATGCCATAAATTATGCTAGCTCATTTCAGCTAAGATAGCATCAAGCACCCAAACCTCGCTACTTAAGAATGCCATGTTTTTACCCCATCACAATATCCCGGTAGCCAATTTATGCCACAACTTATAATCCATCACTTGCAACCCCATCAAACCCACCATAAAGCTACCCTCCACAGGTCCACCAAAATACCAATCGAATAACCAATTATGCAACCGGCAACCGAGGTGCAAATTAACCAAGACAACATTTTGATCCCATTCCTATGACCTATAAGGAGCTCTACCAAACCTTACTCCAAAATCACTTAGTGGCTCCAATCTATGTCCTAGAAAAGAAGCTGCCATACCCACCATGGTACAACCCTAATGCCTACTATGAATACCATGCTGGGATAGCGAGGCATGACATTGAGAATTGAATGTATTTCAAACGAAATGTGCAAAATCTAATCAATAGTTTAGGATAAACCAGGGACTAAATATTACTGCCAATCCTTTACTAAACCACACTGAGCCAGCTGCAAATATGATCAATACCAAGCCATAGATTTGTGTCCCTTCACCAAAAATTGATTTTGATAACAGGGTCATGATAGAAGCCCCTATACTTTTCTTGTACCTTTCATGTAATGTCAAGAAATGAAAACCTACTCACTCTCACCCAAAGGTAGATAGGTGCCCTATGTAAGGGGCACCTGTATCAAAGACAATCAATGTAATGAATTTTGCATATATCATTCCATATCATGTGCCTACATCTTTTTTCAATCTCTTTGTCTCAATTATTCTTTTGCCCCCATTCTTATCTAAATCCTTGGACTCTATGTGTGTGTCTTTTGCAATGCCTATTTCTTCACCCTTCTAGGTGTCCTGACAATAGTGACATGGATGTGTCTGATGGGTCTTTGAAGATTGATTTTGAATGATCAATTTGCACTAGTGAAGTTAATTCCATAGAAGGTTTTGAAGAAGGCTTCGCACCATCAGACCTCTTATAGTTCAAGATCTAGCATCATAATTCTATCCTTATCACCTAAAGATGAATGGGACAGTTGAAATAGCCAACAAAATCATAAAAAAAGTTGAAAAAATGGTCGAGACTTACAAATATTGGCATGAGAAGCTATTATTTGCACTTCACGCCTATCAGACGTCAGTTTGCACTTCCACTGGTGCTATCCCATTTTCCCTTATCTATCGAATAAAAGCTATATTACCCATCAAAGTCAAAATCCCTTCTCTCATAATCTTGATGGAAACTAAACTTGAAAAAGCTGAATGGGTCAAGAATAAATGCAACCAGCTCAACCTCATTAAGAAAAAAATGTGAAAGCCATCTGCCATGGTTAAATGTATCAAAGATGCATGATCTGAGCCTATGACAAAAAAATGCGCCTACAACAATTGCACCCAGGTAAATTGGTATGGAAGAAAATCCTTCCAATTCATAAAGATGCATGGGGCAAATAGACCCTTAATTGGTAAAGACCGTATTTCGTGAAGTTAGTCGTCTCCGATGGGGCCCTAATTTTGTTAAAATGGATGGCAATATCTTGTCCAACCCAGTCACTTAGATTTCATCAAGAAATATTGCACATAAAGGGTAAAAAATCAGAAAAAACATCCTTAAAAAAAAACAAAAAAAAACTAAATAACAAAAAAACAACAAAAAAAATAAAAAAAAGGAAACAAACAAAAAAGGGTCTAGATGAAAATCCAAAAAGGGCATCTGGGCAACTAACCCGACTATAGTTGAAAACCCACAAGGGTGACTTGAGAAGATCAATTTTGATATAGCATGAATCGAGAACACCCACAAGACAATGCAAAGTAATCCTAGAGATCTTTCAAAGATCAGCTGATGCTAGGCACATTCATTGTTCGAGAAAGATTGTGAAAGGCACCTAAAGAACATCCATGTCATGATTGTCAGAGGCATCTTTCACCCAAAAGATCACCTTTCTCGTTACCCTGCCAATTATTTGTCAAATAGTATATTGAGTTGTGTCTCTTTCTTGTCATGAATGAATATTGCCTTATTTCTTTTAACCCTTGTACAATTCACATTACACTTGTCACTTAACTGAAATGTTTGATAATCAACTGAAATACGCATCAGGACATCTTGACTTTACATTGAAAGGAAAAAAAAAGCATAAGGAACTCTGCTCATGCCCTGATTATCAAGACCATGCACCTTTCATATCCAAACACCCGCTCAACATGTCCATACACCAAATCATTTCTTGCTTTCACAAGCTATATCACAAGAAAAACCATTTTAGGCTAACCAAAAATCGACCCATGAATTCTATTAGAATCCTATTGAAACCAGAGACATCGACCTAATCAGTCAAATAGTCTCTAAATTGTTGACAATGCCTTCTAATTGTCAGGAAAACAATTGAGCCTTCTGAATCAGAATATGCAACAATCTAAATTCTTAAGACTAAATTTTTGGTCATATCCCTAGTGGAGTAGGGACAACCTACAATCCCTGGCGGGATTAGAAAAATTTTCGTCATAGTCACATCAAAGATAAATCGCCATCCCTATGAGAGTCTGAATGATGTACAAGGAGAACTATGGCTATCTCCCATATTAGACTCCACATCATGTAATCATGATAGCATTCCACATCATGCATTCACATTTCCATCATACATCATTATTTTTACAATATCACTTCAAGCCAGGCTTGCTAAACCTCCAAGGAATTCCTGATAAGAACTCTAAGCTTTACAAACCAAGTGTCATTCAAGTAAGGTCCTTTTCTTCTCATCACCTCATGTCAAAACTCTTTTTATCAAGCAGCTACTGCTAAAGGGCTAGTGTCAAAAAAATTGTTATCCAGAAACTATCGTAAAAAAAAAACTTTTGTTGAAAACATTCGTCAGAAGCTTTGTCAAGCATTTTGTCAAGAACTAGAGTCAAAACCCTTGCATTAGGAAATTTTGTCATGAACCTTTGTTAAGAAAAATTTGTACTAGAAGTTTTATAAAAAAAAAATGTTTTCAGCAACCCTTTCAAAGCCCACATGTTAGTGGCACCCCTTTTTAAAGCCCACAAGTTAGTGGCACCCTTTTTAAAGCCTACAAGTCAGTGGCACCCTTTTAAAGCTCATAAGTCAATGGTGCCCTTTTCCAAAAGCCCACAAGTCAATGGCAACCTTTACAAAAGCCCACAAGTCAATGGCACATTTTTAAAGCCCACAAGTCAGTGGCACCGCTTAAAAGCCCATAAGTCAGTGGCACCTCTTTTAATGCCCATAAGTCAGTGGCACCTTTTTTAAAACCCATAAGTCAGTGGCACCCTTTACAAAAAAAGCTTAAAAGTCAGTGGCACATTTTTAAAGCCTACAAGTCAGTGGCACCCCTTTTAAAGCCCATTAGTCAGTGGCACCCTTTTAAGCTGATAAGTTAGTGGCACCCCTTTTAAAGCCCACATGTCAGTGGCACCCTTATAAGCCCACAAGTCAGTGGTACCCCTTAAAAGCCCATAAATCAGTGGCACCCTTTAAAGCCTATAAGTTACTAGTACCTCTTAAAAGCCCACAAGTCAGTGGCACCCTTTTAAAGCCCATAAGTTAGTGGCACCTCTTTAAAGCCCACCTGAGCTAGTGGCACCAAGTTTAAGTTAAAGCCTGCACGAGCTGGTGACACTTTAGTCAAAGACCACATGAGCTGGTGGCACCCTAGTCTAAGTCAAAGCCCACACGAGCTGATGGCACCCTAGTCTAAGTCAAAGCCCACACAAGCTGGTGGCACCTAAGTCTAATTCAAAGCCCATACGAGCTGGTGGCACCCAAGTCAAGTCAAAGCCCACATGAGCTGACGGTACCTGAGTCAAAGCCTACATGAGTTGGTGGCACCCTAGTCTAAGTCAAAGCCTGCATGAGCTAGTGGCACCTGAGTTAAAGCCTACACAAGTTGGTGGCACCTAAGTTTAAGTTAAAGCCCACATGAGCTGGTGGCACCTAAGTCAAGTCAAAGCTTGCACGAGTTGGTAGCACCCAAGTCAAAGCCTATACGAGTTGGTGGTACCCTAGTCTAAGTCAAAGCCCGCATGAGCTGGCGGCACCTGAGTTAAAGCCCACATGAGCTGGTGGCACCCAAGTTAAGTCAAAGCCTACATAAGCTAGTGGTACTCGAGTCAAAGCCCACACAAGCTGGTGGCACCTAAGTCTAAGTCAAAGCCCACATGAGCTGGTGGAGCCTAAGTTCAAGTCAAAGCCCACACAAGTTCGCGGCACCTTAGTCAGAAGGCACACAAGCTAGTGGCTCTAAGTTTAAGTCAAAGCCTACACAAGCTGGTGGCACCCAAGTTAATGTCCGCACAAGCTAGCGGCACCCATATCAAAAATCCATGTTACTCTACACTTACCTAAGGGGGTCAAACCATAGAAAACCTAACACCTTAGTGTTCTGGGGAGCATCAGTCCATCTCGAACAAAATAGTGTCTATTTGTCTTTGCCCTGTTTTTGATTCTCAGCAACGGTCAAAGAGGGGTAGCCGTAGGTACCTTATTTTGTTTTGGTTATTTTTTAGCAATCGGGCTAATTTTCCATGGTCTAAGCATTTTTAACTCATCCACCATTGATCAAAAACTCGATTTTAGCTTATTTCTTTGTATAAAAAAAGGATCAAAACCCATGTCAAATTATGAATTTAGACTTTTAAATTAATTATAACATTTTTTAAAGACTAAATTAGACAAAAAAAGGTCAATATCACATGATCACCTTATTCCCTAGCTTGCTAACTAATATCACCATCAGCCACCTTATTTTGCTGAAAAATCATTTTAGCATTTAAACCAGCCACCCTATGCCTATCACATTGGCAGCAAGTTGCTCCCTACAGCCACCCTATAGCCACCAAGCTAACACCACTTTGTCCCCCTTGAGAAATGACCAAAAACACCTCCAAATTGGCTCCAAAATGCTGGTATAAATAGACCACTTCTATCTTAGCTAAAAAAGGGTTAGATTCCTTCTCATTTTCAACTTACAAAACCATTCCTACATTAAGAAAACCAAAATCCCGTATCTCTTCACCCCCCACCCAAAAACAGCCCTAAAACATTCATTCCCTAACCATTACACATTGTAAAAATCACCGTCAACCATACCAGAACCAAAACCTCATTATTTCTCTCTTTTTCTTGCTTATTAACAACAAGGAAAGGAGGAAAATTCAAGCCAGCTCTACTACTCCAATTATTTGGCCAAGAAGTGAAGTTTTGTTGGAAAAATTATCATTTTTTGTTTTTAAGCATCTTCATCATTTAGTGAGCTCTCCATGTTTCTATCACCTTCTAAGGATTATCATGCATTATTATGTCTTTTGGTTATGGTAGTTTAAGATTTGGATGCCTTAATGCCCCTTTGAAATGCAAAATGCCTCATTTCAATCTCATTAGTTTGATATCTCTTGCTCATGCATTTTATGCCATATCCATGCATCTTGTTATACTTAATCCATGTATAAATCATTAGCCTAACGCATTTCAAGCACATTTATACATTAACTTGCATGAATCATTATCATTTTTATCATCCATAACATTTTCTTGTTAAAATGCATAACACTTTCTTTGTCTAGACCATTGGTAAAGTTAGCATCCCCATTCATGTTATGTGCCATCCACTTGCATGTTTATTGTCTTCCCCTTGTCAAAATGTGTGTTTGATGGCTATCAAAAACTGATTTTTAGAACCTCCCCATGCTAAGCATGTTAACCTCAACCAATGAGGATTAGCATGAACTTAGCATTTTCCTTAGAGTTAGAAAAATATCTTGGGAAAAATTAAGTTTTCCAGATCTAGAATCTTGATTGAACGTGCTCTAAACTTCTGATTTTACAACAAAAATGGCCTTACACTTGTTCTCGAAATGTTCGTGCCTTGTTTTTGAGTCAAAACCTTGAGTGGTATGATCAATGAGCTGTTTCATCATCCTAAACTAATCCAGGGCTATGCAAATGAGTTCGTGATGCTCATGCCACTCTTTCCCTTCAGTCATAGATGTTTGAATGTTAATGACTTGAGTTAAGACCTGCAAACACATAGAAATTAAAAAATACCCCCTGCTTTGCTTATGGTCAAAATTGAGTTGTTTTCCTGAATTTCATCTCGAGACATTCAAATTTCTCTATATCACCCGATCAAACTCGAGAACATGTTTTGACCTCCCATTGGCTCTTATCAAGGCACAAACATATTTTACACCTTTACCACCCTTATTCACAATAATTTCTTTTGTCAAAAGTTATCAAAACGCTTAAATATTTCATAAACACAAAGTTTTATCAACTTATGTTTTCTAACTTGACTTCTTTAAAGAGTGTCAGATGTGTCACTTTTGGAGATACTCCAACCTTGATCTTTCGAGGGGATACTCCAACCCCACTCTTCAAAATTATCAAGATTTAAAAATCTTTCTTTGTCAAAATGATTTATCATCCATGAGGATACTTCAACCCTAACCTTCTGAGGGATAATCCAATCACGCTTTTCCAAATTGTCAAGATTTAAAAATCTTCCTTTGTCAAAAATTATTTGCCATTCACGGGGATACTCCAACCCCATCTTTCTGAGGGGATATTCCAACCCTATCTTTCAACTACAATTAATCTTTTTTCCTCCCTCTTGGATTTTCATGAATATGTCAAACAAACCTCGTTTAACAAAGAAACCTAAATGCATCTAAAAAATTATCGATTCAATTATTCCCAAATAATCGATGCCAACTGTGAGATAAATTCCAATAGTCCATTCCTTTTCTTTATCATTGCATCGAATGATCCATGTTATGTTACTTCATTTGTTGCCTCACTAATGTGATTTCTTTTTGATGATTATTTGCATTCATGTTTTCCAATCATTTCAAGTAAAACTAAAGGTAATATTCCATGTGGGTATCTCTCCAGTGCCTAAAGTGGAATATTTCATTTCTCAAAGTAAAATCCATAGGTCATTTTTATCAAAAATCTCTATATTCC
Organism: Adansonia grandidieri; assembly: GCA_038382065.1. NCBI lineage: Eukaryota > Viridiplantae > Streptophyta > Magnoliopsida > Malvales > Malvaceae > Adansonia > Adansonia grandidieri. The sequence goes on from JBBYHK010000004.1 coordinate 4,878,442, forward strand.
CCATCCCGTCGGGGCATATATGAGATTAAATCTTTTTCATCAAGACCTAGAGTATTTCTCAAAGATTCATACATTAAAAGGGGTTATATCAAAATAATGACAAGTTAAGATCGAAAAAATCAAAACCAAGACAAGATATAGCTAGTAAGGTACCGATTTCGGGCGTCGCGAAGAGGTTTGTACCTTATTGCGCGTAACCAACTCCCAAACCCAAACGATGAATCATTGCACTACGTAGACCATGGGATCAATGTTTTGAGTTTCGTAACTCAAAACATAGGTTTCAATAGGCATCCGATCATGCCTAACTCTAAATGATCGGTGGTGACTCCAAACGTTGGCCATTTTAAGATGATCATTCAAGACCAATAAGATAAGCGATTCATCTTATGGTCCCTTTCACTATACCATAAGTCGAGAATCCGTACATTCTTTTTCTCATCACATCGCCAAAGAAAAGTCTCGGTCAAGAAGATATTTCTAAGTCAGGAAAGTATTTTAAGTCATGCGCACCCATAGATCCATGAGGATCCACCTCGAGGTACGTTGCAACAAGTGGCACCCCTTAAAAGCCCATAAGTTAGTGGCACCCTTTTTAAAGCCCACAAGTCAGTGGCAACCCTTTTAAAGCCCACATGTCAGTGGCACCTCTCTAAAGCCCACATGTCAGTAGCACCTTTTTAAGCCCACAAGTCAGTGGCACCCCTTAAAAGCCCATATGTCAGTGGCATGTCTCCAAAGCCCACATGTCTGTGGCACCCTTTTAAGCCCACAAGTCAGTGGCATCCCTTAAAAGCCCATAAGTCAATGGCACCTCTTTAAAGCCTATAAGTCAGTGGCAACCCTTTTATAGCCCACATGTTAGTGGCACTTCTCCAAAGCCCACATGTCAGTGGCATCCTTTTAAGCCCATAAGTTAGTGGCTCCTCTTAAAGCCCACAAATCAATGGCACCCTTTAAAAGCCCACAAGTTAGTGGCACCCTTTAAAAGCCCACAAGTCAGTGGCACCCTTTTAAAGCCCACATGTCAGTGGCACCCTTTAAAAGCCCACATGTTAGTGGCACCTCTCCGAAGCCCACATGTTAGTGGAACCCTTAAAAGCCCATAAGTTAGTGGCACCCCTTAAAAGCCCACAAGTTAGTGGCACCTCTTTAAAGCCCATAAGTCAGTGGCAACCCTTTTATAGTCCATATGTCAGTGGAACCTCTCCAAAGCCCATATGTCAGTAGCACCTTAAAAGCCCACACGTCAGTGGCACCTCTTCAAAGCCCACTTGCCAGTGGCACCTTTCTAAGCCCATAAATCAGTGGCACCCTTTAAAAGCCTACAAGTCAGTGGCACCTCTTTAAAGCCCACAAGTCAAATGGCACCCCTTAAAAGCCCACAAGTTAGTGGCATCTCTTTAAAGCCCACATGTCAGTGGCACCCTTTTCAAAGCCTACATAAGTTGGTGGCAACCAAGTCTAAGTCAAAGCCCACATGAGCTGTGGAGCCCAAGTTCAAGTCAAAGCCTACATAAGTTGGCAGCACTTAAGTTAAAGCCCACATGTCAGTGGCACCCTTTTTCAAAGCCTACACAAGCTAATGGCGCCCAAGTCTAATTTAAAGCCCACATGAGCTAATGGTGCCTAAGTTCGAGTCAAAGCCCACATAAGTTGGTGGTAGCAGAGTCAAAGCCTGCACAAATTGGTAGCACCCGAGTTAAAGCCTACACAAGCTAGTGGCACCAAGTTTAATTCAAAGCCCATACAAGCTGGTGGCACCTAAGTCTAAGTCAAAGCCCACATGAGCTGGTGGTGCCCAAGTTCGAGTCAAAGCCCATATAAATTGGTGACACCCAAGTTAAAGCCCATAGAAGCTTGTGGCACCAAGTTTAAGTTAAAGCCTGCATAAGCTGATGGCACCTAAGTCAAAGTCTGGACAAGCTAGCGACACCTACATCAAAAACCATGTTACTCTGCACCTACCTAAAGGGGTTAAATTTTAGAAAACCTAGCACCTAATGTTTTAGGGAGCGTCAATCCACCCTGGACAAAATGGTGTCATTTGTCTTTGCCTATTTCTAATTCTCAGCAATGGTTAAAGAGAGGCAGCTATAGACACCTTATTTTGTCTGGGCTAATTTTTAGCAATTTGAAGCATGGACATGAGAGGGGGCGATGATCATATCAAAGGTAAATGCAAAGATCTAGCATCAAATGACATGTTCAAGGTGTCCAAGGACAAAAGATATGAGAAAATTCATAGTTTTACTTGAATGTATCGATGCATGGTTCTCACGTGTCGATACAATGCTCTAATGATCCAAAAATTTGAAATGTCCCCATTTGTATCAATACATGCAGGCTATTTTCACAGTCTAGGCATTTTTTACTTGTCCACCATTGATCCAAAATTCGATTTTAACTCATTTCTTTGCATCAAGAAAGATTAAAACACATATTAGATTATGAATTTAGACTTTTGAATTGATTATAACATTTTTTTTAAAGTCTAAATTAGATTAAAAAAGGTTAATATCACATGATCACCCTACTCCCTAGCTTGTTAATCAATATCACCATCAGCCACCCTATTTGCTAGAAAATCATTTCAGCATTTAAACCAGCCACCCTATGCCTATCACACTGGTAGCAAGTTGCTTCCTACAGCCACCCTATAGCCACCAAGCTGATGCCACTTTCTCCCCCTTGAGAAATGCCCAAAAACACCTCTAAATTGGCTCTAAAATGCTGGTATAAATAGACCACTTCTATCTCAGCTAAAAAAGGTTAGATTCTAGTTCATTTTCCACTTACAAAACCATTCCTACACCAAGAAAACCAAAATCCCGTAGCTCTTCACCCACCGCCTAAAAACAGCCCCAAAACACTCATTTCTCAACCATTACACATTGTAAAAATCACCCTCATCGATACTAGAACCAAAACTTCATTATTTCTCTCTTTTTCTTGCTTATTAACAACAAGGAAATGAGGGAAATTCAAGCCAGCTTTACTGCTTCAATTATTTGGCCAAGAAGTAAAGTTTTGTTGGTATAACATCTCACATTATCATTTTCATTTTTTGTTTCTCAGCATCTTTATCATTTTAGTGAGCTCTCTATGTTTCCATCACCCTCTAAGATTTGGATGCCTTAATGCCCCTTTGATGTGCAAATGCCCCATTTCATCCTAATTAGTTTGATATCTCTTGCTCATGCATTTTATGCCATATTCATTCATTTTGTTATACTTAATCCATGTATGAATCATTAGCCTAACATATTTCAAGCACATTTATACATTAGCTTGCATGAATCATTGTCATTTTAAGCATCCATAACATTTTCTTATCAAAATGCGTAACATTTTCTTTGTCTAGACCATTGGTAAAGTTAGCATTCCCATTCATGTTATGTGCCATCCCTTTGTATGTTTGTTGTCTGCCCCTTGTCAAAATGCATGTTTGCTGGCTATCAAAAACTTATTTTCAAAACCCCCCAAGCCAAGCATGTTAACTTCAACCAATAAGGATTAGCATGGACTTAGCATTTTCCTTAAAGCTAGCAAAATATCTTGAGGAAAATTAAAGTTTCCAGATCTGGAATCTTGGTTAAACAAACTCAAATCTCCTAACTTTGAAATGAAAATGGTCTTACAATTATTCCCTAAATGTTTGTGCCTTTTTTTTAGTCAATATCTTGAGTGGTACGATCAACAGGCTGTTTCATCATCCCAAATTACTCCAGGGCTGTGCAAAAGAGTTCATGATGCTCATGTCACTCTTTCCCTTCAGTCATAGATGTTTAAATGTCAATGACTTGAGTTTGGACACGTAAACATAAAGAAAATAAGAAATACCCCATGCTTTGCTTTGTCCCCTATTTTTGGTTATAGTCAAAATTGAGTTGTTTTCTTGAATTTTTCCTCGAGACATTCGAATGTCTCTGTATTAACTTGATCAAACTCGAGAACATGCTTTGACCTCCCATAGGCTCGTATCAAGGCATAAACACATTTTACATCTTTACCATCCTTATTCACAAAAATTTCTTTTGCCAAAAGTCATCAAAATGCTCACTCATTTTCCAAATCACAAAGTTTTGTCAATTTAAGTCTTTCCACTCGACTTCTCTAAAGAGTGTCAGATGTGTCACTTTTAGGGATACTCTAACGCTGATCTTCTGAGGGGATACTCTAACCTCGTTTCTCAAAGTTGTTAAGATTTAAAAATTTTCCTTTATCAAAAATTATTTGCCATCCCTGGGGATACTCCAACCCCATCTTTCTGAGGGGATACTTCAACCCTGTCTTTCAACTTCAATTGAAATTTTCTCCTTCCTGGACTTTCATGAATATGTCAGACAAACTTCGCTTAATCAAGAAATCCAAATGTATCTTAAAAATTGTTGATTTAGTCATTCCCAAATAATCGATGCCAATTGCAAGATAAATTCCAATAGTCTATTCCTTTTCTTTATCATTGCATTGAATGATCAATGTTATGTTACTTCATTTATTGCTTTACTAACATGATTTCTTTTTTATGATTATTTAAATTCATGTTTTCAAAACATTTCAAATAAATTAAAGGTAATGTTCCACGTGGGTATCTCTCCAGTGCCCAAAGAGGAACATTCCATTTTCAAAGTAAAATCCAAAGGTCATTTTATTGAAGATCTCTATATTTCCTATCTCTTCGGGGCGTATATGAGATCAAATCTTTTCATCAAAACCTAGATTATTTCTCTAAGGTTCATGCATTAAAAGAGGTTATATCGAAACAATGACAAGTTCAGATCAAAAGAATCAAAATCAAGACAAGACATAGCTAGTAATGTGTTGATTTCGGGCATCATGAAGAGGTTTATACCTCATCGTGCATAACCAACTCCTGAACCCAAATAACGAGTCTTTGCACTAGGTAGACCATTAGATTAATGTTTTGAGTTTTGTAACTCAAAACATAGGTTTCAATAGGCATCTGATCATGCCTAACTCTAAATGATCGATGGCAACTCCAAATGTTGGCCATTTCATAATGGTCATCTGAGACCAATAAGATGAGTGATTCATCTTATGGTCTTTTTCACTGTACCATAAGTCAAGAATCTGTATATTCTCATTCTCATCATATTGCCAAAGGAAAGTCTCAGTCAAGAAGATATTTTTAAGTCAGGAAAATATTTTAAGTCATACGCATACATAGATTCGCGAGGATCCAACCTGGGGTACATTGTGACAATAGGCAAGCATTCCTATCTGGATTTTCTTAGCAAGCTTAGTTCTCTAACCAAGCCTAAGTTTTTATTCAAAAAGGTAAACCATTAATGGCAGATATGTTTATAGAGTCGAGGGTAAAAATGAAAGTCAAGACATTACCATTCAGGCTCTAGCAGCATCTCTTAGCAATCTTAAGGCAGAAATTAGACAGATTGCCTCATCCATTAGGAATCGGCCTTTGGGAATGCTTCTAAGTAAACAAACCTAATCCAAGAAAAGACAAAAAAGAGCATTGCAAGGCCATCACACTCAAGAATGGTAGAGAGATAGAGAATGTAAAAAAAGAGTTGGATTATTTTTTAAAAAAAATCAGTAAAAAAGTGGTTAATAAGATCAAAAAACAATAACCTCAAGGTTATCCACCATCATCTTTTCCACAACGTTTGCAAAAGCAAAACTTAAAACAATATCTAGAAGTTCTTTAAGGTATTTAAAAAACTCCACATTAATATTTCTTTTGTTGAAGCCTTGGAACAAATGCTTACCTATTTCAAGTTCACAAAAGATATCTTATCAAAGAAGAGGAAATTAGGTGAATTTGAGAAGTTTGCATTTTCTAAAGAGTGCAGTGCTATATTGCAAAACAAACTTTCATCCAAACTTAAAGTTCCAAAAAGTTTTACTATTCAATGCACCATTAAAACCTAAATTTTTGGGAAAACATTATGAGGTCTTTATGGAAGCATCAATTTGATACCTTTTTTAAAAGAATCTAGGTTTAGAGGAGATAAAACCCACCATAGTTACTTTATAAGTGATAGACAGATCCTACACATATTCATAGGCATTGTTAAAGATGTTTTGAGGAAAGTTGACAAATCTATCTTCCTAGCTAATTTCATAATTGTTAACATGGAAGAAGATTGTGAAATACCTATCATTCTAGGGGACCTTTTCCAGCAACTGGTAGAGCTCTCATTGATGTCAAAAGGACAAACTTACTATGAGAGTTTAAGACCAAGAGGTAACATTTAATGTTCTTAAACCTATGAAATTCTTTAACGAATCTTATGAGTGTTTTGCAGTAAATGTGGTAGATAGTGCAACAAATAAAGTTTTTATAGAAAGTTATCTTATTGATAATTTGGAAGCAACATTGGTATCCACTTCCGAAAGGGATGATAAAGGGTTTATCGACTGCTTTAAATTGCTTAATTTACCATATTTAACTAGATCCAATTCTAAATTCAACTCTGAGACCTTTATCTAATGCATTGGCCAAGCCATCCATCGAGAAGCCACTTTTCCTATAGCTTAAAAAATGCTCTCCATATTTGAGGTATTCTTTTCTTGGCTAAAATTTTATTTTGCCTGTTAGTATCTCATCTTCTTTTAATGAGGAATAGGAAGACTGATTACTTAGAATGATTAGAGAGCATATGAGAGCACTGGGTTGGTCAATTGCTAATATCAAAAAGATTAATCCTTTAATTTACATGCATAAAATCCTCCTTAAAGATAACCATAAGGCCACCATAGAGTATCAATGCTAATTTAATCCCATCATGAAAGATATGGTTAAAAAAAAGATTATTAAGTGGTTGGATGTAGGCATCATCTATCATATCTTTGATAGTTCTAGAGTGAGTCCAATCCAGTGTGTGCCAAAGAAAAAAAGGATGACCATGGTTTCCAATGACAATGATAAGCTCATTCCAATAAGAATGGTGACTAGTTGGTAGGTTTACATGGATTATAAGAACTTTAACAAAGCTACTAGGAATGATCATTTTCTTTTGCCCTTTATTGATTAAATGCTCAATAGGTTTGCTAGTAAAGAATTTTATTTTTTACTAGATGTCATCCAAGATACAATCAGATTGTCATAGCACTGAAAGATCAAGAGAAGACCACTTTCACATGCCTCTATAGGACTTTTGCTTTTGAAATAATGTCATTCAGATCTTGTAATGCTCTAGTAACCTTCCGAAGATGCATGATGGCTATATTTTTTAGCATGGTGGAAAATTTCTTAGGGGCATTTATGGATAATTTTTAATTTTTGGAAACTCTTTTGATGAATGTTTGCACAATCTAGGTTTGGCACTAAAAAAATTTGAAAAAAACCAATTTCATCCTAAATTGAAAAAACTACCATTTCATGGTACAAAAAGGCATTGTTTTAGGACATATAGTTTTAAGGAAAGGCATAAAAGTGGACAAGGCAAAGATTGAAACAATTAAAACACTTCCATAACCAAATTTAGTTAAAGAAATTCAAAGTTTTCTCAGTCATGCCAGATTTTATTGAAGATTCATTAAAAACTTCTTAAAGATCTCAAAACCATTTTGTAATTTCCTAGAAAAAAAGGTACCATTTAATTTTGATAATGCACATTTAGCCTCTTTTCTAGAATTGAAGAAGAGATTACTTTTTGCTTCTATTATTATTATTATCCCATATTGGAATTTTCCTTTTGAACTCATGTGTGATGCAAGTGATTTTGTAATTAAGGCAATGTTAGTACAAAGAAAAAAAGGTTTTTCATCTAATATACTATGCGAGCAAAACTTTGACAGATACTTAAATGAATTATACTACTACTAAAAAAGAATTACTTGCTATAGTATTTGTTTTTGATAAATTTATATCATATCTTATGGGCACTAAATTTATTGTTTGTACTGACTATTACACTATTAAGTTTTTAATTGAAAAGAGAGATGCCAAACTAAGATTGATCCTATGGATACTGCTCTTACAGGAATTCAAATTAGAAATTCATGATCAAAAGGGAACTTAAAATCAAGTGGTGGATCATCTTTCAAGATTACACAATGGGATAAAAGTTGGCGATTCTATCCAAATTAATGAAACATTTTTGGATGAGTAGCTTTTCTGGGTAAATCAAAAAAATTTATCACGGTATGTCGACTATGTTAATTATATCATAAGTAAAGTTTTTCTCCCTATTTTAAATTCTCAATGAAAGAAAAAGTTATTGCATGATGTTAAGTACTATTTTTAGGATGAAACTTTCTTGTTCAAGTAATGTGTAGATCTGATAATTAGAAAGTGTGTACCTAAGGAAGAAATAGAAAATATTTTGCATCATTGTCACTCATCAGATTATGGCAGGCATTTTCAAGGAGAACAAACTATAGCAAAAGTGCTATAATCATGCTTTTATTGGCTAATTCTTTTTAAAGATGCTTACCAATTTGTTTTGAGATGTGATAGGTGTCAAAGAATAGGCAACATATCAAAGAGAAATGAGATGCCACTCAACAACATCCTAGAAGTAGAGATTTTTTAGGTATGGTGTATTGATTTTGTGGGACCATTTATTTCCTTCTACAATAATTTTTACATTCTAGTTGCTATAGATTACGTTTCTGAGTAGGTTAAAGAAGCTGCTTGTCTAACCAACGATTCAAAAGGTATGATGAATTTCTTGAAAAAAAATATATTCACTCATTTGGCACACCAAGAGCTATTATTAATGATAAGGGTTCACACTTTTGCAATAAATATTTCAAAGCCCTCCTTACTAAATTAGGGTTAAACATAAATTGCTACAGCCTATCACTCCCAAACAAGCAACCAAGCTAAAGTGTCAAACTGAGAGATCAAGAAGACATTGGAAAAGATAGCTAGCCAACTAGAAAAGATTGGTCTAAGAGATTCGGTGATGCATTATGAGTATACCAAACTACTTATGAAATACCCATCAAAATGTTTTCCTATAGATTGGTTTTCGATAAAGCTTGTCATCTTTCGGTAAAACTTAAAGATAAAGCATATTGGGCAATCAAAAATTTAAATTTTGATCTTCATGCCACTGGTGAAAAATGATTGTCACAGGTAAATAAGATGGATGAATTTCATCTTCAAGCTTATGAAAATGCCAAGTTTTACGAGGAAAAAAAAAGAGATGGCATGATAAGAAGATTCTTGAGCAAAAGTTTAAGCTAGTCCATATGTTTTTCTTTGTAACTCATGTTTGGAGTTATTTTTGAGAAAACTCAAGTTTCGATGGTCCGAACCTTTCAAAATCACAAAAGTGTTCCCATATAGCGCTATCAAAGTTGTAGATGAAAGTTCCAACTAAAGTTTCAAAATTAATGAGTACAGATTTAAACATTACTAGGAAGGTGGATTTGATTGCCAAAAGTCCTCAATCATTTTAGTTGACCTACAATGGTTAAAGAATAGTCAAGCTAATGATTATAAATTAAGTGCTTCTGGGGAAGCAACCCAAGTTTCGTTCTTTCTTAGCATTTTTATTTTATTTTAGCATGATGTATATTTTTTCTAAGATAAAATAAAAGAGATATGGTACTGCAGCACTCAAATTAGCACCACAATGCCTATTTATTTCAAGTCTCAACACTACAGTACCGAGATGCAAAAAGAAAAAAATAGTACAGGGCACTACAGCACTAAGCATGAGGCACTACGGTACCCCACTTCGTCGAGAGTTGGCACTATAGTGCCTGCTCAAAAGAAAAAATTATTTTTTTACTTTATTAATAAAAAAATCCCTAAAACACTAACTTCATTCTCAAGCACCCATTTTTATCCGCTCCAATAGTCTTCTTTTGCACTTAATGTAAAGCCTAACAAAATAAAAATAAAAATACATCTAGTATTTTATTAAGTAGTTAGCCTAATTTTAGTTTTGTATTAAGGCCCACTTTAATTTACTAGAGTTATTAGCCTAATAAAAATAGTAAAAACTAAGGTTATAAGGTTTTATGTTATTTTTGTCAGATAAGGCTGTGAGAAAGTCTAACCTTAGGGAAGAAGAAAAAAGGCAAAAGAGAGGCAAATCTATTGTGGAAAACACTGATTTAGGTAAGATTTTGCCTAATGTTTGTGAAATTCTTATATTTTTTATTAATTTTCATAGAACCTATGTTTTATTTTAAAGTATTTTGATATTTTAAAAATTTTTTATGACTTTTTGGTGACTTTTCGATTACATTATAGGTACTGTAGAAAGGTCTATTTGAGATCTTTCAAACGACTAGTGTGGCATTTCATTTGGTTGAATATTTTAGGAGTTATGATTTTTTTTGGTTATTGATTTAGGTTTTCTAACTATTCTGACTAGCTAATTTTGGGTCTTCGAAAAACTATTTACTGGTGACTATTTCTAGTGAAACTTAGATGGATTTCATAGTGCAAAATATGAATTTTCTAATAGTATATTTAGTTTGGTCATAGAGTTGTATGTGAAAACAACCGAAGCCCCAAAGTAGGCTAATTGAATCTACTAGTCTGGAAACCCAAAAAATTTTAAAATTGTTTCTCATGATTTTAAAAGTTTAGACCCCCAAAACTTAGGTTATATGAATCTATTTCTGTCAAAATAAAATTTTGCATTATAGTATCACATCTCTACTATAGAATTATGGTTTTATACAGCATCATTGTTTGCATGAATTTGGTTTTATAATGGCTTCAATTAAGCCAAATGATCACATACTATTTAGATTTTAAAATTTGAAAAAAAAAACCATTTTTAATTTTTTTAGAACTTATTTCAGCCAAAATAAAATGTTTTTAGTTAAAAATAGTACTAATCTTAGTTTACTAATTTTAGTGAATTTTTATATATTTAAATACATATTTATGAAATTATCTTTATTTTACTTGATTTTAAGAAAATTTTATATGTTTATATATTCATTTTCAAAAATATGAAAATTTTTAGGAGTTAATTATATTTTCATAAAGTTCATATTGATACTAATTTTATGTTTTAATTGTTAGTTTTTCAATTTTACGTAGTTTTAAATATTTTATCATTAAGAAAATTTTGATTTGTCAAGAAAGTTGCCACACTACCCAAATGTCTCCGAATGACTAACGAAAAGTTATTCATTGTTAAATTTATATTTTTGCTAAGTTTTGAGTTTTAGATATACATTTTTTTTAATCTTTAAGCCATTAAAAATATTATGCGATTTGTGATTTAAGGGTCAGTTTAGCGAATTAGGCAAGGGACTCAATATTCTTTCAGTATTTAGCTCTAAAAAATCAGCCCTAAATGTTATTTTGTCCCATGTTTTAGTAAATTGGGCTAAGCATGAAATCTATAGTTTAGATTTGGATTTCAAAAATACTATGCTACTTATCCGTATATTTCTTTCTATTATTGTAATTTTGCTATGATTTTGCTAAACGGTTTACTTGATAATTTATAGATATGTGTATGAGAAATATTTTATGTATAAAATGTGTTTGTTTCTAAATACAATAAATATACGTATTACATTATGAGTAATCTATTTCTTTTCTGTTTTGGATGCTCTCCTGATATGCTATGCTTGAACCTTGCTAATGAGGGTTAATTATTGGCCATGTCGACATGTACTTTGTGAGTAGGAATCGATTTCAAACTGTGCCACTAGTTAAGAATAGTGGTTTTTATTTTAAATCATGCCACCGGTTATGAATAGTGGTTTTTTATATTGAACCGTGCCACCGGTTAATAATAGTGGTTTTTGTATTGATCCGTGCCATTGGTTTAGAATGGTAGTTTTTGTTTCAAATTATGCCACCGGTTAAAAATATTGGTTTTTGTTTTGAACCTTGCCATCGGTTTAGAATAGTGATTTTTTGTCCATAGCTTATAAAAGGAGATAGATAGATAGATAGATAGATAGATTATATATTTCAAAAATTTAAGCATAAAAACTTCATTTAAATATATTAGTCATATTCGTATATTGGAATAAGTTATTTATAAATATAAGATTACCCAAAATTTTGTATTTCTTAAATCAAATTGTTATTTTAGCTTCATAACTTTTTAGCGTGTTAAACCCAACTAAAGGAATGTCAATTGCTTACTGAGTAGTTGTACCATTATATTCTTTAGTATTTTACAGGTTCTGAATATGAACTAACACGCGAGAATATCAGGGAGTGACGTTTCAATTTTAGTATATGTTCGTTTAGATTTTTATGTGAAAAGAAAAAGCTAAAACTTTTTGAGACTAGTATTTGATAGACTGTTAAAGGTTTCACATTTTTATTTCAAACATTTTGTTATGCCTATAAATTTTATTTTATTGCATTTGAATTTTTTTAACAATTCAATTTCTTTTGTTTTATAAACATATATATATATATTTTGAATTTCATTTGGTTAGTTGGTTGCCTTGCATATTTGTGAGATTAGATCTCGCAGATGTACGGTGTCTATTATGCCTCAGTTTAGGGTATGACAGATTTAGTGGTATCAGAGCTTTAGTGTTTCAATTTTAGACTTTAACGATCTTTGTAATGAAACATTTAGCATTATCACGATGAGTGAGTATGGGTAGAATTTTAAGTTAGGACATTTCCTTTTATTAATTTATCGATTTTGTTTTATTATTATTGTTTATTATAAAAAAATCTTTAGTCTTAATACGTCTGTTACTTTGATTGAATCAATATGCCTCCTCATTATATGAATGAACCCAACCTTATTGAATTGCAATAATCACTAGAGCTAGGGGTTCTAGAAATTCTCATAATGAAAGGGCCTAAAATCCTAAAAACAAAGATGGGGATCATGATGTAGATCTTACATCAAATGCTCAAGAGGTGATGGGAATTAGACGAAAGTAATAGAAGGAACTATGGTTGGGAATAAGGATAGGGTGTTGAATTAATCAATGAAATGATTAATCTGGTAAGGGATCAACGACAACACCATTAACCAATGCAACAAACTTATAATCTTAGGGAATGGAAAAGTCTGAGTGAGTTTAAGAAGATAGCACCTTTTACTTTTAAAGGTTCTACAAACCCTGATGAAGTAAAGTTATGGATCGAAGAAATGGAGAAAACTTTTGATGTAATACGTACTTTGGATCAAGATAAAATTAGATTTGCTGCTTACTTTCTACAAAGAGGTGCTGATAATTAGTTGAAAAGAGTAGTTTGCACTCATGAAAATAAGCTAGGATTTTTTACATAGGACAACGTTCGCATAGCATTTTATACTAAATTTTTTCCTAAAAATAAATAGCTATAGTCAGAAAGGGAGTTTCTTAATTTGGTTCAAGGTAGCAAGACTGTGGATGACTGTGAGGTTGAGTTTGATCGACTATCGAAGTTTGCTCTTTCTTTTATTTTTGATGATGAGAGCAAAGCTAGAAGGTTTAAAAATGGTTGAATACTTATATTTTATTTGATACTGGGGCTTTGTATTCTTTTTTATCATCTACTTTTGTTCAAAAGTATGATTTGCCTTATACCTCTTTGGAATATGAATTACGTGTTGATACACCATCTAGAGGTTAACTCTTTTCTAACCAGATTTGTAAAATGTGTGTGATAAGGACTTAGGATAGGGAATTGGTAGCCAACTTGCAAGCTTTAAGTATGTGCAATTTTGATGTGATTCTGGGGATGGATTGGTTGCCTACTCATTATGCTAAGGTTGATTGTCAAAAAAGAAGGGTAGATTTTGAAATCCTTAGGGAGATGCCTTTTAGTTTCCATGGTAGTGGTGCATACGTTCCTTTGCAGGTTATTTCTACGATGCAAGCTAATCATAAAAAAAAATCTTTATTCTTAATACGTTTGTTACTTCAATTGAATCAATATGCCTCCTCGTTGTATGAATGAACCCAACCTTGCTGAAATTGTAATAATCGCTAGAGCTAGAGGTTTTAGAAATTCTTATAATGAGAGAGGCTAAAATCCTAAAAATAAAGATGGGGATTAAGGTGTAGATCTCACATCAAATGTCAATAGGTGTTGGGAATCAGACAGAGGTCGTAGAAGGACAGTGGTTAGGAATAAGGATAGGGTGTTGAATTAATCAAGGAAATGATTAATTTAGTGAGGGATCAATGACAACACCATCAACCGATGCAACAAACTGATAATCCTGGGGAATGGAAAAGTTTGAGTGAGTTTAAAAAAATAACACCTCCTACTTTTAAAGGTTCTATAGACCCTAATGAAGCAGTGTTATGGATCAAAGAAATGGAGAAAGGTTTTAGTGCAATACGTACTTTAGATCAAGATAAGATTAGATTTGCTGCTTATTTACTACAAATGAGTGCTAAAATTTATGGAAAAGAGTAGTTTGCACTCATGAAAATGAGTAAGGATTCTTTACATGGGATAACTTTTTCATTGGATTTTATACTAAATATTTTCCTAGAAATAAATTGCTGCACTAGGAAAGGGAGTTTCCTAATTTGGTTTAAGGTAGCAAGACTATGGATGCCTATGAGGCTAAGTTTGATCGACTGTCAAAGTTAGCTCCTTCTCTTATTTTCGATGATGAGAGCAGAGCTAGAAGATTTGAAAATGGTTGAATGCTTATATTTTGTTTGATACTAGGACTTTGCATTCTTTTGTTTCATCTACTTTTGTTCAAAAGTATGCTTTGCCTTATACCCTTTTGGAATATGAATTATGTGTTGATACACCAGCTAGAGGTCAACTTTTGTCGAACCAGATTTGTGAAATATGTGTGATAAGGATTAAGGATGGAGAATTGGTAGCCAATTTACATGCTTTGAGTATGTGCAATTTTGATGTGATTTTGGGGATGGATTGGTTGTCTACTTATTATGCTAAGGTTGATTGTCAGAAAAAAGGGTAGATTTTGAAATCCCTGGGAAAGTACCTTTTAGTTTCCATGGTAGTGTTGGATACATTCTTTTTTATGATGCAAGCTAATCGGTTAATGAGAAATGGTTGTGAAGGGTATTTAACGATGATGGTTGATAATAGAACTGAGGAAAAGGCACAAAGGATATTCCTATTGTGAGAAACTTTCCTGATGTTATTCCCGATGATCTTCTCGGATTGCCTCCTGATTGAGAAATTGATTTCTCTATTGATTTATTTTCGGGCATCGAAACTATTTCTAGAACTCCTTAAAGAATGGCTTCTACAGAATTAAAAGAGTTGAAAGAGCAATTGCAAGAGTTACTTGATAAAAGCTTTATTAGACCTAATCTGTCATCGTAAAGAGTGCTAGTGTTATTTATGAAAAAAAAGGATGAAGTATAAGGTTGTGTATTGATTATCGTGAGTTAAATAAGGTAACTGTGAAGTGTAGATATCCTTTGCCTTGTATCGATGACTTATTTGATCAGTTAAATAGTGCTCAGGTGTTCTCCAACGTTGATCTTTGATCTGGCTATCACCAATTGAAAGTCAGAACTAAAGATATACCAAAAACTGCTTTTTGAACTCAGTATGGGCATTAAAAGTTTCTTATAATGCCATTTGTTTTGACAAATGCTTCGACTATTTTTATGAACTTGATGAATAGGGTTTTTAAACCTTACTTGGATAGATTTATGGTTGTTTTTATTGATGATATATTGGTGTATTCTCTAGTTTGGAAGAGCATGAAAATCATTTAAGAATCATTTTGGAGACTTTAAAAAATGAGTAGTTGTTTGCCAACTTAAAAAAATATGAGTTTTGGCTATCTAGTATTGCTTTTCTTAGGTATATAGTGTTAAAGAATGGGTTTTCAGTTGATCCAAAGAAGATTGAGGCGATAGTAGAATGAAGAAGGCCAAATAATGTTTTTGAGATTTGTGGCTTTTTGGGCTTAGCTGGTTACTATAGACATTTTGTGGAGAATTTTCCTTGTATTGCTATATCTTTGACTAGATTGATTCAGAAGGGTATGTGATTTAATTGGTCGAATGATTGTGAAAGAAGTTTTGAAGAATTAAAAAGAATGCTAGTTTCTGCTCTTATCCTTACTTTACCTGTTGCTAGCGATGCTTTAAAAAAAAGACTAAGGTGTGTTCTTATGCAGAATGATAGAGTGATTGCATATGCTTCTAGGTAGTTAAAGCACTATGAGGAAAATTACCTTACTCATGATTTAAGTTGGCCGCAATAGTCTTTGCATTGAAGAGTTGGAGACATTATCTTTATGAGGAGTCTTGTGAGATTTTCACAGATCATAAGAGTTTAGAACATCTTTTCACCCAAAAGGAGTTGAATATAATGCAGAGGGGATAGTTAGAACTATTGAAAGATTATGATTTGATTATTAGTTACCACCCAGGTAAGGCAAATAAGGTAGCAAACGCTTTAAGTAAAAAATCGGGTGGGAATTTGGCTATTTTAATTACCTCTTAAAGACAAATTCTGGAGGACTTGAAAAAAATGGATATTAATATGTGTGTATGTGGTTCTGGAGCTTATTTGGCTAATTTACGAGTCAGCCTACCCTAATTCAGAGAATTAAAAATGCTCAAGCTATTGATCTTTAGCTTTGAAAAATTAGATATGAAGTCGAGTTTGGTTCAAGGCTAGAATTTCAAATCCATGAAGATGGTTCGTTGAGGATTGGTACTAGGAATTGTGTTCCATATGATTTGGATTTGAAAAAAGAGATTTTGGAAGAAGTTCATTCTAGTAACTATACAATTCATCCTAGTGGTACTAAGATGTATAGAGATTTCAAAAAGCAAATTTTGGTGGAATAATATGAAGAGAGAGATTGCTCAATTCGTAGCAAAGTGTTTGACTTGTCAATAAGTTAAGGCTGAACATCAAAGACCTATAAGATTATTGAAGCTTCTTTCGATTCCTGAATGGAAATGGGAATAAATCATAATTGACTTCATATCAAGTTTACCAAGAACAGCAAAGAAAAATGACGTTATTTGGGTGATTGTGGATAGATTGACAAAATCTATTCACTTTTGGCAATTCATACGGTTATGTCATTGGAAAGGTAGGCAAAGTTATATATTGAGCAAATTTTGAGACTTCATTATGTACCGGTGTCTATAGTGTTTGATTGAAATTATCGTTTCGTGGTGAAAGTTTGAGAGAGTTCGCATAATGCTTTAGGCACTCAATTGAACTTTAGTACTGCTTTCTACCCACAAATAGATGGATAATCTAAGAGGACTTTCCAAATTTTGGAGGACATGTTTAGAGCTTATGTTATGGATTTTGAAGGTTCACGGGATTGCTATTTGCCTTTGGTAGAGTTTGCCTATAATAATAGTTATCAGTCTAGCATTTGGATGGCTCCATATGAAGCTTTGTATGGAAGGAAATGTGGATCCCTTCTTTATTAGGATGATGTACGTGAGATATAATTATTGGGTCCAGATCTTGTTTAGCAAGCTGTTTAAAAAGTGCAAGCAGTTAAAGAACATCTTCATGCAGCTTAAAGCTGATAGAAAAGTTATGTTGATAATAGGAAAAAAAATAGGAGTTTGAGGTTAAAGACCACGTATTCTTATAAGTTTCTCCAACTAGAGGAGTGATGCAATTTAGATTTCACGAAAAACTTAATCCTCGTTATGTGGGACCTTTTGAGATTCTTGATAAGATAGGAGATGTGGCTTATAGACTAGCACTTTCACCTATATTATCCGAAGTGCATGATGTGTTTTATGTCTCCATGTTGAGAAAATATGCTCTAGATTGGACTCATGTGATAGAATTGGCTCTTTTAGGACTCAAGGAAGATTTATCTTATGATGAGTATCCGTTACGATCGTGGATAGAAAAGAACAAGCATTAAGGAGACAAATAGTTCCTTGTGTAAAGGTTCAATGGAGTAATCATACTGAATGAGAAACAACTTAGGAGTTAGAAGAAAATATGAAAGAAAAATTTTCTCACCTTTTTAAGAGCCAAGGTATAAGTTTAGAGGACTAAACTCTTTTTAAGGAGAGAAAGATGCAAAGCCCAAAAAAATAAAAATAAAAACAAAAATACATCTAGGTATTTTATTAAGTAGTTAACCCAATTTTAGTTTTGTATTAAGGCCCAGTTTAATTTCCTAGAGTTATTAGCCTAATAAAAGTAGTAAAAACTAGGGTTACAAGGTTTTATGTTATTTTTGTCAGATAAGGCTGTGAGAGAGTCTAACCCTAGGGAAAAAGAAAAAAGGCAAAAGAGAAGCAAATCTATCATGGAAAACACTAATTTAGGTAAGATTTTGCCTAATTTTTGTGAAATTCTTATATTTCTGATTAATTTTCATAGAACCCATGTTTTATTTTGAAGTATTTTGATATTTTAAAAATTTTTGATAACTTTTCAGTGACTTTCCAAAGACATTATGGGTACTCGTAGAAAGGTCTATTTGAGATATTTCAAACGACTGGTGTGGCATTTTATTTGGTTAAGTATTTTAGGAGTTATAATTGTTTTTTATTAATTTAGGTTTTCTAACTATTTCAAGCAGCTAATTTTAGGTCATCGAAAAACCATTTGCCAGTGACTATTTCTAGTGAAACGTAGATGGATTTCATAGGACAAAATGTAAACTTTCTAATGGTATAATTAGTTTGGTCATACGAGTTTTGTATCAAAACAACTGAAGCCCAAAAGTAGGCTAATTGAATCTACCAATCTGAAAACCCAAAAAATTCTTAGACCCCCGAAAGTTAAGTTATATGAAGCTATTTGTATCAAAATAAAATTTTGCATTATAGTATTACATCTTTACTATTGAATTATGGTTTTGAACAGCATCACTATTTGCATGAATTTGGTTTTATAATGGCTTCAAGTAAGCCAAACGATCACAGAATTTCTAGATTTTAGAATTTGGAAAAAAAATTCATTTTTAATTTTTTAGAACTTATTTCGGCCGAAATAAAATATTTTTAGTTAATCTCAATTTTACAAATTTTAGTGAATTTTTATATATTTAAATACATATATATGAAATTATTTTTATTTTACTTGATTTTGAGAAAATTCTATATGTTTATATATTCATTTTCAAAAATTTGAAAATTTTTAGGAGTTAATTATATTTTCATAAAGTTCACATTGTTACTACTTTATGTTTTAATTGTTATTTTTTCAATTTTACATAGTTTTAAATATTTTATCATTAATAAAATTGTGATTTGTCAGGAAAGTTGCTACACTACCTAAATATCTCCAAACGACTAGCGAAAAGTTGTTCGTTGTTAAATTTATATTTTTGCTAAGTTCTGATTTTTAGATATATATGTTTTCCTAATCTTTAGGCTATTAGAAGAACTATGCGATTTACGACTTAAGTGTCAGTTTAGCGAATCAGGTAAGTGATTTGATATTCTTTCAGTATTTATCTCCAAAAAATTAGCCCTAAATATTTTTACATCATATATGCAAAAATATGTTATTTTGTCCCATGTTTGGGTAAATTGGGTTAAGCATAAAATCTATAGTTTAGATTTGGATTTGAAAAATATTGTGCTACTTATCTGTATAATTCTTTTTACTATTGTAATTTTGCTAAACGGTTTACTTGATAATTTATAGATATATGCATGAGAAATATTTTGTATATAAGTTTGTTTGTTTCTAAATACGATAAATGTATGTATTACGTTATGGGCAATCTAATTTTTTTCTATTTTGGATGCTCTCCTGATATGCTATGCTTGAACCTTGCCAATGAGGGTTAATTATTGGCCATGTCAACATGTACTTTGTGATTAGGAACTAGTTTCAAACCGTGCCACCGGTTAATAATAGTTGTTTTTGTTTTAACCGTGCCACGGTTAAGAATTGTAGTTTTCATATTGAACCGTGCCACCAGTTTAGAATAGTAGTTTTTGTTTCGAATCATGCCACCAGTTAAGAATAGTGGTTTTTGTTTTAAACCATGCCATCGGTTTAGAATAGTGGTTTTTGTCCATAGCTTATAAAGGGAGATAGATAGATAGATTATATATTTCAAAGATTTAAGCATAAGAATTTCATTTAAATATATTTGTCATATTAGTATTTTGAAATAAGTTATTTATAAATATAAGATTACCCAAAATTTTGTATTTCTTAATTCAAATAGTTATTTTGGCCTCATAATTTTTGAGCGTGTTTAACCCAATTAAAGGAATGTCAGTTGCTTACTGAGTAGTTGTACCAATATATTCTTTAGTATTTTACAAGTTCTGAATATGAATCGACACATGGGAATATTAGGGAGTGATGTTTTAATTTTAGTATATATTCGTTGAGATTTTCGTGTGAAAAAGAAAACTAAAACTTTTTGAGACTATTATTTGATAGACTGTTAAAGGCTTTGTATTTTAATTTCAAACATTTTGTTATGCTTATAAATTTCATTTTATTGCATTCGATTTTTTTATACAATTCAATTTTTTAATTTTATAAACATGTATATATATATATATTTTGAATTTCATTTTGGTTGGTTGGTTGCCTTGCATATTTGTGAGATTAGATCTTGCAGATGTGCGGTGTCTGTTATGCCTCGATTTGGGGTGTGACACTTAATACACTCATTCACCTTAAAATCACCATACAAAACACCAAATTACTTGAATTTGTCTCTCATCTCCATGGTTTCTCTCCTTTACATAGGATTCAAGTAAGCTTTTTACTCTTCAAGTGGATTTTTGCTCACTTTCTCTCTCTCTCTCTCTCAAAAAGTCATCCAACACACTTCAAGTAAGTGAGTTTCATGATTTTTTGTAGATTTTTCATTAAATTTACATATAGGTAAGTTTTTTCAGCTAATTTGATTTTTTATATTGTTTATTATGGAAAAAGTACAAAGATTTTGAGTTTTGGCATTCCTTTATGGTGTTTAGTATGATTATTAGATGTTTATTGTCTTAATTAATCTCATTTCAAATGCTATATCTTGGATTGTGGTGATTGTTGAAATTTGTATAATGGGTGTTGTTGGATATAGAGATTAGTGAGTGATTATTGAGAATTTATTGAATTCGAGATTTGTACTTTCATAGAAATTAATTGCTTAAAAGGTTGCTTTGTTGATTGAATTTTGCTTATCATTTGGTTAATTGTTGGTGTGTTCAATTTGTTAGTATATAGGCTTGCCTTTTATTGTGCAAATAAGATTTTACAACTAGATGGCACCAAAAATGACTAAAACAATTTCTAGTGAGAGCTATGCTCAACCAAAATTTTTTGTCTAAAGAAGCTTTACAGTGGTTTACCTAAGCACGGGATGAGAAAAATCCTGACTACACAAAGAGGTTTCAATTTAATTCCCAGAAACTACCCAGCTATTGAAAATATCATAATTTCTAGACAATGGGAAACATTTAGTGAACTTCTTAAGTCTACTGTTTTACCTATTGCTTGTGAATTTTATGCAAATGCTTGTGAACAAATAGGTAATAAAGTTTTTGTTTGTGAACACTAGGTATCAATAAGCAGTAAAGCTATCAATGATTTTTATAATACACTTAACATTCTTTATGATGAGTATTCATAGTTCTTAGAAGGCAACAGAGATTTAGAAGAAGTGAAGGACTATCTCTGTAAGCCTAGCACATAATAGAAGTCATCTGAAGGTGAACTCATATTCTTTAAATCCAATGCATTGCATCAGAATGATAAGATTTGGTTGCAAGCTACTAATCTACTTCCTAGAAAGCATTTAAATGATGATAACAAAGATGGAGCAATTCTTCTCTACGTTATCCTTACTCAGAAGTCAATAGACATCGGCAAACTTACCCATACAACAATAATTGATATGGCATAGCCAACAGGAGAGGGATTATGTTTCCCATCCTTGATTTCTTGCTCGTGTGGCAAAACAAATGTTCGATGGGAAGAATCTGAAGAACTACTCCATCTAAAGACATCCATTGATTACAATATGATAAGTAAAATGGGTGGTTAAGAAATATATACTTGGCCAATGAATGTTGGCGCTAGTTCTTCATCTGCTCCACCATGCTTGAGTTGGCATCGAGTAAGACTAACAGTCAACCAACATTTAGCTAATCTTAAAGTACAATTGGCTTATCAAATGGAATGTAATCAAGCCATAGAGTAGATGTTACTCTTTTTCAAAAATCAACTAGGCTTAAACATGACAAATTGCCCTCAAATCCTCCTCCACCGTCACTAGCCCACATCAAACAATTGGGCGATGATGAAAATGAAGAGGAAGGTGATGATGCTGACACAGTCTCTTCTATCACCTTATCAAATGAACTAGAGTATTCTTGATCTTAACTTTTATTTGTTTTTACGCATTGGGGATAATGCTTCATTTAAGTTTATGGGTGTTTTAATAAAAGTAGAGTTGAAGGGGTAATTAGCATTTAGTTTTCTTGCATTTGTATTTTTAGTTTTTTTTAGTATGTTTTAAATTTTTGTTTAGTATAAGTCAAGATCTAGATTGAAATGTTTTGTGCTTAATATGACCAGGTCCTTATCCAATGATGAGTTCTTAGTGATTGATTTATCTTGATTCTTGGGAAAATATAAGCGTGTTTTAATTTTTTAAATAGATTCTATTGTTTATCTCATGTTAGGACATAATTTTTGAATTCTAAACATTCGATCACTTACATTGATTTGTATTGTTAATTTGAAGACTATTTATGTTGATGTAAATTAAAAAAATATCAAAAGGCCTAGAATTTGTACGATTCTTTCTTGAGGCAAAATCTTAGATGACACTAAGTTAAAGAGATAACTTAGGCTATCTTTGGATCATTTAAGCCTTTTTAAGCCTACCTTTATATATATATATATATATATCCTTAGTTACCCCATTTGAGCTTCGTTTTCCTTTGATTGCCATATATTTTAGCCTAACCTAATAAGAAAAACCATGATCAACCTTTGCTACATAGGCATGAGCATGAAATTGTTCTAGAAAATATAATGAGCCATGTTTGAATTATGTTGTATTGGTGAACCATGAAAAAGAAAAAAAGAAAAAAAGGAAGAAATGGAGAAAAAACACACAAAAATGTGTAAATGAATAAAATGGCATGAAAAAGAAAATGTCATGGAAAAAAGAGGTATGTGCTTCAAACTTGTTGAGAAAGGCTCGAGAAAAAAGATCTAGAACAATGAAAAGTGTCTTTGGGTGAATTAAGCCAAAATATATCATTTATCCTACCCTTACCCTAGCCTTACATTATAAGCTTAATAAAGTCCTGTATGATCTCTGATGAAGTGTTACTCTACATTAGTGGAGAAAGAGAGATGAAAAGCAAACATATGATAATCTAGTATTAAATTATGATTTGCATTGACATAAATTTATTCAGTTTTGCATGCAATGATTTGTTAAGGGATCTTTTATACACACACTGGAAATCCATTCGAAGCATTAGGATTTATGATTAAATTAAAGCATGAATTTGAGCTATGTTTACATCTACCTTGAGTTGGGATATTGAGATGACTTTTGAGAAAAGTCAAGGCAATCATAATTTGAGTACATTCATTTTCATTTGTGTTTTGTTTCCTTTTATTGCTTTTGTTTCATTTTTGTTGCTTTTGTTTCTTTCTTTTGTTTTGTTTTCGTTGAAGTCTCATTATGCATATTAAATTAGCTAAGTCTTAGAGATTTTTTATTTATATTTAATAGTTTTTAATTTAATATTATTTTATTTAAATTTTATTTATTTTTAGTAGTTTTTAATTTAGTATTATTTACTTTCCTTATATTTTAATTACTTAGTTATTTAAATACTTTCTATATTTTTGCAAGTCAAAACCCAAAGAAGTTTCCAAAAGTATAATAATTTAATGAAAAAGGAAAATGGATTCAATCAAGCAAAGTGGTTCCAAGTTGGCAATTTCAAAAAGTATATGCTAAAGATACTTACAGAACAAGTCTATCCACTTCAAGGTTTTCCTATAAATAAGATTCTCAGGATTAGGCTTTGGATCATCCCTAGATACTTTAGAGCTATTCTTTTTTAAAAGAAAAAGAGAAGCTATCAAGATTTTGCAATAGGAGAAAGATTAAAGAAATTAAAGATCGAGACTTTAATAACTCTTAGTTTTCTCTTTTCCCTTAATCTTTTTATTTTTGTTATAATATTTATGATGGTGAAACTTCATTATTTTGTATTTTATTTAATCAATATGAGCTAAATTTATTGTTGTAGGATTATAATAGAACTTAACATATAGTTTTGATTATTTTATTTTATTTTCTTAATTTAATGATAATTGAGTTATTTATCCAATCTTGTTTTTAATGCTTCTACTTGATTGGCCACCAATTAGATTGATTTTGTGACCTTAAAGAACTTGGAAAAGGGAATTTTGTGTTTAGACATGGATTAAATAACATATGTTTCATATTCATTATTAGGATGAATTGATCTGCATATTAAATAAGAATATACTAGCATGTCATATGTAACCAAATTAGAGTCCAAGCTTAATGAGTTTCTTTTATTTTAATTTGCATAGGAATATAGCAAAACTCATTTAAATTTCTTTACTATTTAGTTAAATTTAATTTAGTTAATTTTAGTTTAATTTTAATTTTAATTTATGGTCTTTTAGTTATTTGTTTGAATAACATTAAATTGTTTTAATTTTAGTACTTAGTAGATTTGGTACAATTTCTCGTGTGAATGATGCTCTATTCATCACTATATAACTTGTTACGATACCTGCACATGCGTGGTGGAAATCTGATAACAACAAGCTTATCTTGGTTGCTATTAACACATCTCTACTCAGATCTCCCAAATCCTATTTATGTCTAAATTTAACCTTAATTAACAAATCAATTAAGTCCTTCCTAAATTAACCCTTTATTCAGTTAAGTCATACTTAATTAAATCTTAAATTTAATCTAATAATTCGTCTTATATATTATGTGTGACTTATTAGATTTCCAATATGTTGGCAATGAGCATAAGTTATAATCTATATTGTAGACACTTTATTTTATCTAAGACAACATTTAAAGTATCAGAAGTCATCATCTAAGGTACCATCGAGGTCATCAGAAGAATTACTCGTCAATTTCCCACCATTCTCGGCTATGGTAAAAGAGTTTGGAGAGTCATAGGTAAGAAAAATCCACATTTTTGTATGTGTGTCTTGATACAAGGGCTTGAGGTATTGATATAAGGCTTTACATCATTCAAATTACAAGATTTTACTATTTGTATTAATACTAAGGGCGTTTATATCAAAGCAGAGTTATGTCAAAGCTAAAATCATGATTTTTTACAAATAGGTATTGATATAGGGACATATGTGTTGACATAACAAGCTAGGTATCGATACAAGTTTGCTAATATTGATAATTATGATTTGTATCAATACCAAATTCAAAGTATCAATACATTCCCTTAATGCATCAATATAAAGCTTAATGTATCGATACACAAGGCTACAGTTAGCCTAATTCGAGACATTTTCCTCCCTTCATATCGTGACTTCAAAACTCAAAATTGGTCATGACATTGGCCTCAAAAAGCATCCAACATTAGACATAACTTCATACAAATCATGTGGATTTAACTTTTAGGCTTTAAACATTAGATTAATACATTTTTAAAAAAGGCCCATTGAACTTGGCGTAAGGGTATTTCATGAGAAAATCTAGTTTATGAAGGACAAATATGAACTACTCATCCGATCAGCTAATGCATGGTTTTTCTTTGCCTGCAAGAATCAAGATTAACTAATCAAATGCTAAAAGGTATTACATTAGTATAATGAGTTATCATATTATACTTGCCAAAAATCCTATATGCCTTCATTGGTTGGTCATTTTAGTGGCTAAAATTATCCACTATATAATCCAATTTTTATTTAGCTGAGAAAAGAACTTTTTTCTCATCAGCCATAAAAAAAATTAAAGCTCGCCCAAAAATTCCTATAGCTTTCTTTCCACCCTTCCAAATCCCTTTTAAAACTTTTTTTCCTTTATTTTTACCGTAAAAACTTTCCTCTTTTGCCACCATAATGAGTAGCAATTCCATTTCATTCCTTTATTGTTAATCCATAGCAAAGAAAAAGAAGAAAGTGAGCTAAAAGTTGTTGTATTGCTGTTTAAGGATACAACTAGGAGTTCAAGCTTTTATTTGGGTATATTTTTATCTTTTCTTCCTTTTATTTTTGTTTGTCATATCATTTTAGTGAACCTTTATGTTTCCATGACCTTATTAAGGCATTCATACATTATTGCGGCCTTATTTGTGGTAGCCTTAGGATTTGATGACTTTCTTGGTGCTTCAATGATGTTTTGATGAAACTAGAATGCCATATTTCTTGTTGACATTAAAATAGCCCTTGCTTCTGCATTCTTGCCATGTTTTTCCGCATTTTAGTGTGCTCTTTTCATGTGTGAGTGCTTAGCATAACATATTTTGATCTTGACCATACCCTAGGATGCATTTTCACTATGATTTCCTTGTTGAAATGCATGGATAGTTTGTTGTTTTGAGTGGTTCCTATAATTAGACATTTGCATGTCCAATGCCTTAGCATGTGACCAAAAAGCCTTAACCCAAAGAGACCTTCGTTTTGGTGCTAGTAGCACAGTGATCCTTATCGGATATTTTTGGACACAAAATGATTTTTTTCAAAATTTTCTAACATTTTTCTTTTAAAGGACCTTGAATTACCTTTACAATGATACCTTGTTTGCCCATAGACCATTTTGAACATGGGAGTTATGATTTTTTGAACCTTTATTGCCTAGAATCCCTAAAAACAATTATTTGTATTCTGTTTAGGCAATTCTGACACAATCAAATGATTTTTCTAGATTTTTAAACAATTTTCTTGAAATGTTTACAAATTCCTTTTCTAAAAAGTTATCGTTCATGATTTAACGAATTTGAATGAGTCTGGGTTGATTTTTCAAAATTCACTATTTATTTTTCTAGCACTTGCTATCAATGCTGACTCAAACCTAATTTAAAAATTAATTTTGCCTAGAAGGTGATTTTCTAGATTTTCAAAATACTTTCACATTAATCTTTATTGAGTTACCTTTCCAATAGTACGTCATTTGCCACTAGAGACCATCAGACAAAACTAAAATAAATTCAAAAAGTTGGGTAGCGCGATGCTATCCCTTGTTTTTGCTGAACTTCAGATAATTTACTCGGATTTTCCTGAACCATCATTTTTAGTCATTTAAATGACTCAAAATATATTCAATGGTTTCTTCTGTGATGTCATGAGTCATGACGTAGGTCCCTTTAGGCTCAGATCAAAACTCAAAGATGTTTTCAAAATTAATTTCTTTTTCTTTTTTAAAAAAATGACTTCTTATTTTAAAAGCTTGTTTTTTCACGAAAAATATATTAAAATTTTCCATTTAAAAAAATCATTTAAAATCTCTCTTTTAGAGGGGATGCTCTAATCTCATTTTTTTCCTCTAACCTTGTTTTTTCTAAGGAGATACTTCAACCTTGCTTTTTAAAAAATACATCCAAAATTTAAGTTTTCTCTTTCCAGGCATCCTTGGGTCCTTTATCAACCTTTTACGCCTAAGATGACCATCGAATCCAAAACATGTCTCGAAATTATCAATTCAATTATTCCTTAAATAACCAAGGCCAATATGACATTAAGTTTTCGTGTATTCATCTTTAATGCAACTTTTATTATATTTTATGTATTACTAACCCATTTCTCTTTTTGATGATGACTTGTATTCACACTTTCAAAAGAATGAATTTCATTAAACCTGAGGCACTATTCTGCATCAGTATCCTCCAGTGCTTGACATGGAGTATCTTTTTCTAAATCAACTTGGATTTTATTTTACTTAATCCTCTATGTTTTTCCTCCTTCTTGGGTTGCGTAGAGAGATATTGATTAAACTATTATCATAAAAATCCAAATTTACTATTTAAAAATTTAAATTTATAAGAAGGGGATTACACGTAAATAATGATCACATAAAAAATTGAAGAAAATAAGACTATGATAATTTATGGCTAGATGGTACCAATTTTGGGCCTTGTTGGGATGCTAATCCTTCCCCATGCATAATCAACTCCTAAACCTTTTAAAACAAACTTTGGTATATGCAATCCATAAAATCAGTGTTTTAAGTCTCTTAACTCAAAATCATTGTTTTTAATAGGTATCTAGTCATACCTAGTCATGGCTATTTCAGAATGGCCATCCAAGACTAATTTGATATGCGATTTATCCAATGTCTTCCACTTGACTTTCACTTTGTCACACCTAATTCAAATCCCAATCAAAGGGATGATTCCAAAGGCAAGCTCCTTCTCCCTTTCATTTTGAAGTCATAGTGTGCCATGCGATAGGGGCATGTCACAGTAGCCAAGTGACTCTACTAGGGATCTAATTTTGAGTGTCAAGCTTGCAACTTGCTAAATTTTATCATGATTCTCGGTTTCCCTTGATTTTAGTCATTATTTATTTGTAATTGCCTTTCTTTATCTTCTTATACATGACATTTATTTACTATCACTCTCTGTGTTTTCATGTTTCTTGTGATTGCTAGGGTTCTTTCCTACTAGCAAAATGAATACAACAATTTTGGTATAATGGTGATAAAAAGTAAATCAAATGGTTTAATCATTTCCCCAACACACACCACACACTCACATCTACTTTAGATTTTTGACTATTTTTTTTTTAGAAAACATAACACTTTTATTAGGTGGAAGTGAGTTAACTATCTTTTATGTTATTTTTTTCTTTACACATGGGCTAGCAATATCTTTCGAGGTGTAAAGTACCTATGCTCTCATGATATTCTTTTTATTCATATGGGTACAATAAAATACATCTACCCGCATTGAACCCGTTCTGCCATGCCTACGATGGGCCTAGGATCATGGTGCCTTGGCTATCCCTACTAGACCAAGAAGCAATTTAGGAACCCTTTAGAGTCAACTCAACCCTATATGGTTAGCCATAAGAGCCAAACCATGTTAGGCCCAATTGAAGTACTGTTAGATCGACCCAGAGAGTAAGACACTTGAGAAAACATGTTCGATGTATTACTCCTTTTTATCGTTTCTTTGTTACGTAGATGATGGTAAATGAACATCATCGCTAGTGCCTTCTCTCTTGCCCTAAATTATGTAATCTGTTGTAATAATACTACATGGGCATGTCAATATGCTATCCGAATAATAGCTAACGCCTTTTTTTCTTTCACAAGAGATAGTATTCAAATGTTATCACTTAACATCCTTTTTGAGGCTCGATATCACCTCTTAAGGAACCAAACTTACTTGGGTAAGTCATTATGCTCCCTAACAAATGGCTTGGAGCTCGTCAATCATTAGATTATGATAAACGAGTACTATAAAATCCTTAGAGGCATGCTATCTTGCTATGAATAACCTCTTAAATGATATTATTCGAGGGATGGCTTGACATTAGCTTGTAATTACAATAAAAAGCAAATTGTCATTGTCTTGTGTGTTAATTGTCATACCAATAGGACACCTATATCCTGGACATGCTAGTAAGTTGTTCCCATAAGTCTAGGTTTGATGGGCAAAATGACTATACCCATATTTTTCCATGATTTACCATAGGGCATCATAATGCTGTCAAGCATTTTATTCTCTAATTTGTTTCTTATCTTTAACACATTACTAATTTAGTGTTTCTTTTGTTGTTGTCTTTGATACATGCATCATATCATTTCAAATCATCTCCAGATAGTTAGTTCTAGGGGCTATGTCCATAAACAAGTATTTCACGATGGCATACACAATAACTGAAGGTTTCAAAAATTTTAATACAGTCAAGTTTGAGACCGAAAAAGAAGAGAGAAAGATTAGGGATAGTCTCTGGCCTAGATATATCTCAAAGATCCCAAAATGTGTTGAAATGGTTTTTAGACCATTCAATCTTCAAGAGTTAAGAAATGTGTGGAATGGTTGGGATGAGACTGATAAGGCTATCTTTATAGAAGATTATAGGGATTTTGCTCTATTGATTCAAGTCAAAGTCGACTTCAAATAACTATGTGCTATAATATAATTATGGAATATTACATATAGGTGTTTCACTTTGAACGGGTAGGATCTAGTCCTTACTATAGCAGAGTATGCAGCCATGCTTAATAACAAAAAGGCCCCATTCAACAAAATTTACTTTAAGTCGGCAAAACTTATACCCTTCAAGAAGAAGTTGGCTAGTATGCTTGGAGTTAGAGAGCATTGGGCGGACTCACATTTAGTCAAACCGGAATAGTGCATGTATCAGATGGGATAGTTTAAAATCTATCATAAGTACTCAATTAGATGAGAAAAAGATTTGAGATGCTTTCGTGTTGGCAATCTATGATCTAATTTTTTTTCAAGGGCTTTGGGATATATAGTATTTGTCATGGTAGATATTTGCTCAAAACTAAGTGGTGGTATCAATCCTACTCCTACCATTTTAGTAGAGTCTATTTAGTCCTTAAATTTTGGGAGAAAAATAGGCGAAGCATGTTTCATCAAATGCTTATCAATGTTGTATGTATGGCTTCTCTGTCATTTGTGGGATTAGAGGCCGCTACAGTCATACATGTCTAATTTTAGCCTTCTCACCAAGTTTTTAGAAAAAGAGTGGCTATAAGATACCATCAAAGATCAATAGATTACAAAGTTTTGAGATTTGAATGCCAATAAAGTGACTTAGATAGTTCCATGGATCATTCTTGGCTCGATTGTGTATAAATGCTAACCATTTAAATTGGGCCTCTTAATGGATTATGAGGAAACATAGGTTACATTTTGCTCATGGCTTTAAGGTAGTTTGATTATCGACAGTTTGTCCTTATCACTCGTAAGCTACATATGCTAGATTTTGAATATGGAAGGGATAGTTGCATAAGCCAGATGCAAAAGATCTTTGGCGCTCTATAGAATCAATTGAAAAGGAAGAAAACAATGACTCAAACCTATGAAGATTAGATAGTTAGCAAATTGACAACACTATATTGTCAGTCATAAAGGGAATCCCTCATGTTTCAGCAGATAAACATCCATCTGAGATTGCGATCCCAAAGCCTGAGTTTACATAAGAAAAAGATGCTTTCGTTAAAGAAATCCATCAGTTGCAAGAAAAAAAAGCCAATGAGAGCATGAGTGTCAAGTCTAAAAGGGAAGGATATCGACCTTTTCAAGGCAAAATTGTTATCGACGAAGATCTTCAGGACTTAAAAAAAAACTACATGGCACTTCAAAAGGAAAAGAAATATTGAGGAATTGGCGAATCCCTAACCAAATAGAAAGGTAAACTTATCTCTCTTACTAGTGACTTAGAGGCTTAGAAAGCTCAAGCAAAGACTACCATAGAAAAACTCACTAAGACTCACGTAATTGCATTGGTTTATTAGAAAAGAAGAAAAAGCTTGGTAGCTCGAGTACAAGTTCTTCAAAAGGGATAGGTTGAGAATGAAGCTTTGATTGTAGGGTTCAAGAGTTAGACCATGCCTTTCAGACCTAGCAAGATTAGGCTGAGAGATTGTCAAGAACTTTTGAACAACTACATAATAATTGGATCTTGGCCAACCAATCTCGATTGGATTATGGGAAATATCTCTTACAACTTATTGATTGAATTTGCATGGTTCAAACTAGCCCAGATAACGTGGTCATATTACCTGATCTATGAGTCGAGACTTTATTCCTATAGGAAATAGTGGACAAAAATTGTTAAACTTTCTCGAACTTGGAATCAAACAATATAGTAGAGTGTGATATTTTCAAATTTGATTGCTTTCAAACTTAATGGACTGTAATTAATGCTTTGTTTGAATAGAAGGTACTTATTCTAGAGTTGTTGCCAAAATCCAACTGTTTCTTGCATTTATATGCATGATTTAACTTTTTTAATTATGTTTTTCATAATATTATCACATGCATATGATTTCATCTTCATTTTGCATACATCATACTCATCACATTAATAACTCTAATTCGACATCACTCTAAAGTGCAAAGGTCCTCAAAATAGAAAATCAAACACCCAGCATCGGTACAATACCTATTTGCATTGGAAGGTAATGGAGAATTATCACTAGGCTCAATAAGAGGCTTGAAGTTGTACACCTAGAAGCTCATGAACAAATGCTTCATAAAATTGATGAACTACAAAATCAATTTGCTGAATTGACAAAACTACTGATTGCTACCCTAAAAGATAAAAGGCAAGCAAATACCATTGATAAAGGTAAGGAACTAACCAATCTTAAAGTTAATCTGAATGAAAGGATTAAGGCCATCAACACTTTTAAAGAAGCATCCCAAGAACAGTTACCTATAACAACACTGATTTCACTTGCTCAACCATTCATCTATTTAAAACTTATGACAACACCATATCTAGCTCAGGAATATCGCAATGCGAATATGGGATCACCATTGATAAATCCTATAGTTTAAGACCTCAATGAGCAAATAGAAACTGAAAAAGTAGTAGATTCAAAGGGTGCCAAGGCTATTGAAAATGAAACTAAGTACAAGTTATTGTAAAAACACCTTATTGTTGTAGAAGGGGGTGATAAGTTTAGAATTGTGGATGCTAAATCCTTGGCTTGGTTTCAAACCTTGTTATCCCACCTAAGTTTAAAGCACCAGATTTTGATAAATATAGGACCATACACCCTACTGCATACATCCATATATACTGTTGGAAGTTGGTTGGGCATGAAGATAAGGAGAAACTATCAATGCATTGTTTTCAAGACAATTTAACTAGAGTAGCTGCACCATGGTATATAAAGCTTAACCCAATTAGAATTCAGTCATAGGCAGATTTAGCTCGAGCTTTCCTTGATCAACATAAGCATGTATCTGATTAGGCTCCAAATTATCTTTCTCTATTAAACATGGAAAAGAAAACTACCAAAAACTTTAGGTGAAATGCCCAAAAGTGGCAGAAAGAGGTTGCCCAAGTTCACCCTCCATTAATTGAAAAAAAGGTGATAGTCATGTTAGCCAACACTCTGCGATTTTCTTAATACAAGAAGTTAGTAGGGAATGCTACAAAGAATTTTGCTAATATGGTGATATTTGGAGAAATGATTGACAATGCCATAGAGACCAGTAAGATAACAAGAGGGGCATCATTAAGCTCTACCAAGAAGTTTACTACTAAAGGCAAAGATAAGTAGGTGAATGTTGTTAATGAAAGCCCTACCGAGCTTGTATTTCTTTAGCATGGCATATCCAGGCTTTAATCCATACACCTCAGTACCATAATCGATATACTCTACTAGATTCAATTCCCCCATGAATCTTTCATCAAACATAAGTCAAAATTCTACTCAGAATACTTTGTCTCACAACCAAAGTAACACCAAAGCACCAAATAATCGACAAGCCCCTCAAGAAAAAGAGCATTTTGATTTTCTTTCCTATTCTTATAAAAAGGACTACACTTACTTACTGGCAGGTTAGTTGTAGCTTCAGTGTTTAGAACTTCGAGGTCACCTTTTTACCCTAAATGGTATGATGGGAATGCTTATTGCAAATACCATGCTGAAACACAAGGTCACAACTTTAAAAATTGCACTTTTCTTTAAGAGAAAAGTTCAGAGCCTACTAAAAGGGGTTATAATCAAAATCAAACAAGGAGTAGGACCTAATACTGAGCTAATCCATCATAAACCATATGGAACCAAGAGTAAATACAGTGATTAGTGGGAAGCATTATTGGTTAAGGAAAACGTTGATGAGGTTAAAATGCCAATGGGTAGTTTACAAAAAGCAATCATAAAGGTCGGGTTAGTAGGTCGATATCAAGATGAAGAGCTTACCAGATACTGTTGTTGTCATTATTAACAAAAGCATGATTTTTAACAGTGTTCAAAATTCTTAAGGTTAGTCCAAAAGATGATAGACCATTCAGAAATTGAGTTCTATGAAGAATGAAAGAAAGACATAGATGTTTCCATTAATGCTATGAAAAAAGGATCGTAAAGACCCTTTATGGAGTCGAAAGACCATTGATCTTATTTGCCAATTAGTTAGATACCAAAATCATGCTTATGCAGCCTGTACTGAGAATGATTTTTCAGCTCTTATCTCTTTTCCTATATAAAATGGGTAAAACAGGTGTTGTGGAAATATGAAAGCAAAGTAGTAATAATCAATGCTATGAAAAAGGATCGTAAAGACCCTTTATGGAGTCGA
The DNA here is from genome assembly GCA_038382065.1 of Adansonia grandidieri. Lineage (NCBI taxonomy): Eukaryota > Viridiplantae > Streptophyta > Magnoliopsida > Malvales > Malvaceae > Adansonia > Adansonia grandidieri. Next base: position 4,912,522 of record JBBYHK010000004.1, read on the forward strand.
AAGACCATTGATCTTATTTGCCAATTAGTCAGATACCAAAATCATGCTTATGCAGCCTGTACTGAGAATGATTTTTCAACTGTTATCTCTTTTCTCATATAAAATGGGTAAAATAGGTGTTGTGGAAATATGAAAGCAAAGTAGTAATAATCAAGAAATCTAGCCAACAAATGGGTTATCGTTGACCTTATGGGAGTAAGCCATCTACTCATAGTGGTAGATGCTATGTTTCAGCTGTGCCTAAAGCCAAAGCCAACAAAAAAATGATCCCTCAATAATTAAAACATCAGAGGTGGTGGGGAAATAATTAGATTTAAAAGCGATCAAAGAGTTAGTAAGCAAGAAAGAGGCTACAAAATTTCTTTAATTCATCAAACATAATGAATATAGCATGGTTGTTCAGCTAAATAAGTAACTCGTTAAGATATTTATACTATCATTGCTTTTAAATTTTGAAGCTTATAGAAAAGCTTTACTAAGACTTGAATGGAACTTATGTCCCACTTGACATTCCAATAGGCCAATTGGATCACTTAGAGAGCAATATTAAAATGGATAATTACATAACTTTCAGTGATGATGAAATACCCATCGAGGTAGAGGGAATTATGAGGCTCTTCATATCATCGCTTATTATAAAGGAAGCGTGCTACTAAAAGTTCTCATCAATAATGGGTTAACCTTAAACTAGTGCCTTGGATGTGCTTGAATAAACTTCCTATTGATGTTTTTTATATCAAACATAGTATCATAATGGTATGAGCATTTGATGGAACATATAAAAAAGTTGTTGGGAACATCACTATCTCACTTTAGATAGGACCATGCATGTACGAAGTGGATTTTTATTTGATGGACATTATTCCATTATACAATTGGTTGTTAGGGAAACTTTGGATCTATTCCACTAGGGCAATAATATCTTCATTGCACTAGAAGTTAAAATTTGTCATAGGAAATAAAGTTGTTAGCATTGGCAGAGAAGAAGATATTATCACCACCACTTCCATGGATGCCTCTTATATTAAGCCTAATAAGATTTCCAATTATTTGAGTTTGTTAATACCACCTATGTTAGATAAGGTTTGCCCATGGTTGAGCCTCATTTGTAAAAAAGTACCTGTATGAGTCTCTAGTTGCCTTTAATAAGGTGCCTAGACTAGAAAGGGACTAAGAAAGCATCTATAAGGGATTTCCAAAAGGTTTGGAAGTCACTCATCAAATTAACAAAAGAGGTTTAGGACTTAAGCCTAATGCCTACCAATAGAAGAAAAAAGCTCAAAAAGCAGGGAAAAGAGAATAACATGTCAGAAGGTCAAGATCCAAGATACGAACTAATGATACTACTATAGCTACAAGAAAGTTTTCATTCTGAAGGACTTAAATTAGGGAAAAACTACCAGCTCTGGTAATGTAATGGTTGTTTTGAGCATGTTTAGAGATTTTTTTATCAACGTAATTGATGAGCCAAAAATAATAAGCCATGAGATTGGTCTGTGCATTCCAAGATTTGTTCCAAGCATTTAGATTAAAACAAAGATTCCTATACTATTTGGATTTAATTTAAAGTAACGCTACAAACTAAACCTATATGCTTCTACCTAAGAGCACTGAAGGATCATTTTACGGGCAGATATTTATTAAGCATTATTAATAAAATGACCAAGCATTTTGCATTCCATCTCTTGTGTCCATCTTTATTTTTTGTCAAATCACTAGACTTTCTTTCTTCTCTTTGTATTTTTTTTTTTGCCTATATTATCCTTTTTGATATTTTTAGGCACCCGGATAAAAATGACATGAATATTCATACTGAGACTTTAGAAATGAATTTTGAACAAGCTATCTACATCGGTAAAGTCAAATTTTAGGAAGATTTTAAAGAAAGCACCATTTTTTGTTGAGACTAATTAAACAAGAAAAAAAAAATCTTGCGCCATTAAAAGCATATTAAAACTATGAACCTTAGGACGGACGAAAATCGAAAAAAGGTCAAGATAAGGACCTCTATAAACCCATTAACCTGAACAAAATGATCAACCTTCTTTAAGAATACCATGATGTGATTCGCTTGATCCTACTAAGACATGTTTAGGCTAAATATTGATAAAGTGGTTCACAAACTTCTTTTAAAACTCGAGCGCAACCGCATACACCAAAAACTTAGGAGAATGAAGCCAAAGATGCTTCTTAAAATTTAATAAGAATTAAAGATGCAACTTGATGTAGGATTTCTAAAAGTAGCCAACTATCTCGAGTGGATAGCCAATATTGTCTTGATTCCTAAAAAGGATGGTAAAGTACGAATGTGAGTAGATTACAAGGACTTAAATCAACCTAGCCCTAAAGATAATTTCTTTTTGTCTCACATCGATACCCTAGTAGATAATACTACCAAAAATTTCTTATTTTTCTTGATGGATAGATTTTTGGGCTACAATCAAATTAAAATGGCTCCTGAAGACATGGAGAAAACAATTTTCATGACCATGTAGGTACTTTCTACTACAAGGTCATGTCTTTCAAACTCATGAATGCTAAAGGAACTAACCAAAAGGCAATGGTGACATTATTGACCTCATGCATAAAGAAACAGAGGTCTATATAAATGATATGATTGTTAAATCCCCAAAAGAGTCTGAGCATGTTGCTAACTCCACAAACTCTTTAAATTGCTGTGCAAATATTAATTTAAACTAAATCTAGCTGAGTGCACTTTTGATGTTACCTTTAACAAGTTATTAGGCTTTATTATGAGTGAATGAGTTAAGGTCGAACTCCATAAACTCTTCAAATTGCTGTACAAATATCAATTTAAATTAAATCTAGCTAAGTGCACTTTTGATGTTACCTTTAACAAGTTATTAGGCTTTATTATGAGTGAATGAGTTGAGGTCGAACTCGATAAGGTAAAGGCTATCTAAGACCTACCACTACCTTATACCCAAAAAAAGTAAAGAGTTTCCTCGAAAGACTGAATCATATAGCTAGATTCATATCCTAGCTAGCTAATAAATATGATCTGATCTTTCATTTACTCTGAAAATAGAACCCTAGTGAATGGAATGATGAATGTCAACAAACTTTCAATAAAGTCAACTGTTACCTGTCGAGCCTGCCAAACTTGTACTGTTGGTGCTTGATCGACCACTAATCTTATACCTGTTAGTTTTTGACAAGTCCATAAGTTATCTACTGGATCAATATGACAAGTCAGGAAAAAAAAACAAGCTATCCATAACCTAAGTAAGAAATTCATGGAGTATGAAAATAACTGTTCCTTAATCAAGAAGTTATGTTGTGCTTTGGCTTAGACAGCTCAGAGGTTAAGGCATTAGATTTAATATCACACCAAATGGCTTATTGCCGAACTAGACCCTACCAAATAACGTGCGAGGCTCCTACGTTATCAGGAATGTTAACCCAGTGGCAAGTCTTGCTCTCTAAATATGACATTATTTATGTGAACTAGAAAGCCATCAAAGGTAGCATGATACTTGAATACTTAGTAAAACGAGTCAAAGAAGACTATGAACCATTAGATTTTGAGTTCCTAGATGAGGACCTAATCTACATATCTAGAGTTGAAGTTGTATCCTTTACAGCTAAACTTGGAAAAATGTATTTTGATAGAGCCTCAAACACATTAGGACATGGAATTAGTTCTATTCTAATCTCATAATGGAGATTATTATTCCTTCCCTACCATATTGAACTTTGATTACACCAATAACATAACTGACTATCATGCATGTGTATTAGGACTCCAAGTGGCCATTGAGAGGGGCATTAAAACTTTACAAGTGTATAGGGATTTTGCCTTGGTAATTTATTAACTTAAAAAAGAATATGAAACATGAGATGCTAAGTTGCTTTAATATAGGAGACTAATTAATGAGCTAAAACAATAATTCAATGAAATTAACTTTTGACATTTACCTCAGGAAGAAAACTAAGTGGCAGATGCTCTAGCAACCCTGGCCTCTATTTTTGAAGTAACCCTAGAGTCAGAAATCACACCCATCCGAATGAGTATTCATAAAGCTCTCACCTACTGCCATAACATAGAAAAAAAAAGGGATAGGCTACCATGGGATCACAATATTCTTCATTACATTTGACAGCAACAATACCTGAAGCATGCTATAGAAAACTGATGAGTGAATTATCCAAAGAATGTCTACAAGTTTCATTTTGGATGGCAAAATTCTATATAAGAAAAGCTACGATTAAACATCACTCCAATGTATGGATGCTTTTAAAGCTAAGAGAATTTTAAAGGAGGTTTATTGAAGAATTTATAGTACTTATGCTAATGGACATAGAATGGCAAAACAAGTTATAAGATCTGGATACTACTGATTGACACTTGTAAAAGATTGCATTGACTCTGCCTAAAAATGTCGTAAGTGCCAAATCTATGCAAACAAAATCCACATCCTATCTTTACCCTTGATGTCATGATGACTTTATGGCCTTTCTCTATATAGGTCATGGATATGATTGGATCCATCATTCCCAAAGATTCGAATAGGCATCACTTTATTTTTTGTTGCCTTTGATTATTTCACCAAATGGGTAGAAGCAGCCTAATATTCCAATGTCACTAGATTGTTATGTGTAAGTTTGTGAAATTAGTCATCATCTATCGATATGGACTCCCCAAATAGATCATCATAGATAATGCATGCAACTTGAACAACAAAATGATGGAAATAATTTGCTCCTAATTCAAGATCAAGCACCATAGTTTAGTGCCCTACCATCTAAAAATGATTGAAAAGGTCAAAGCATCCAATAAAAACATTAAAAAAATAGCCTAGAAAATGGCCAAAATTTATAAAGATTAGCATGAAAAGCTACCTTGCATGCTACATGCTTTTCGCACTACAGTTTGTACTCTCACTAGACCTACCCCATTCTCCCTAGTCTAAGGGATTGAGGTAGTCTTGCCCATGGAATTTGAAATCCTTTCGCTCAAGGTCTTAATAGAATTAGAACTTGAAGAAGTTGAATGGGTCAAAGACAAGCAACTTAACCTCATTGGTGAGAAGAGAATAAAAGCTATCTGTCATGGATAGATGTATCAAAAGCATGATGAAAGCTCATAACAAAAAGTCCATTCTCGTCAGTTTCAAGAAAAACACTTAGTACTCAAAAAGAGTTTCCTAATTCATAAAGATACAGAAGGAAAATAGACCCCAAACTGGAAAGATCCCTATATGGTTAAGCAAGCTTTCTACAACACAGTGTTGATTCTAACCAAGATGGATGCCAATGACCTGCTTAACCCCATTAACTTTGATTTCATCAAGAAGCATTATGCTTGAGAAGGTTCTTCAAATGAAAACCTATAAAGGCATCCTTATCTTTAGAAAAGTGGCTTAAGCAACCAAACCTTACCCTTGTTTGAACCTAATTAGGGCTAATACTAACTTAATAGAACATTTTTCATCGAGATACCAAAATTTGGCCCAACCTCCTTATCCTATCTTAAGTTTACCAAACACACTTTTACTTGATCCTAGAGGAAAAGGTCAAAGTCTACCGCAGCTTAGGGTAATTACCATTAGGTGATATGATAGAAGAATGGTTGAGACTAAGAAAGTTGGCTATTTGAGAAAAGTCTTTGAAAGTACTTAGCAAAAAACTTATGCCATTCGCATTAAAAAAGATCGATTACCTAAAAAAGTCAATCTTTAATTTTTTACACCTCTCAGAATATTAAATAAATTGTATTCGTTTTCTTCCAAAAATGAAATACAAGAATTTCATTTTCTAAATCTTCTTTTTCATACTTACATACCATATTGAATCATGCTTGATAGATTATACAAAATTGTTAATGGGATTTTTTTAGTATTACTTTAAAAAAGATGAAATTTCAAAGAAAATTTTTTTTATGTTCAAAAAGCTAGGAATGGATTCTAGAACCATAACTAGACTTAACTTTCAGACTTCTTTCATGTTAAAAAAATATGATCAAAAGTGTCCTTCAATAACCTTAGCCAAAAGGTAAAGCCAACCAATGACCTTTGACCCATACATTTAAACCATATTCTTATAAGTTAATTTAAACCATCATATGCATCACTCTAAACATGTCAAGAACCATCTCGCCAAGTCTACTAACCCACTAATACTATCCTTCTTGCACATCATGGATCACCTTAACCTTTAAAAACAACTTTAACCATTAAAAAAAAACCTTTTGAACATTGAAAGTAAAGTTAAAAAACCTTAAAACATAAGACACCTAATAAAACTAAAAAATGAAAGGTGATTTAAAACTCCAAAGCCAATTATCGGATTAGGTCTCTAAATCATCACATCTACATTATCCTAGCATGCATATACACGTTTATGCATCATACATGAAAATACTTACCACTTTTCAAGTAAGGACTTCTGCCTTCAAAAGTTTTAAGTAAGCTTAAACTAAAGGTACCAATAATATCTTTAAAAAACCTGTAAAACCCTAAGTATACTCTCTGAACCTTACCTATTTAAGTCATAAAAAGCTGGATGCCTACCTACTTCAGTCCACAAAAAGTTGGATGCCGACCTATTTCAGTCTAAAAAGAGTGGGATGCCTACCTATTTCAATCTATAAAAAGCTAGATGCCAGCCTACAAAGAGTTGGACAACTACCTGCCTCAGTCCATAAAGAGTTGGATGCCTACCTACCTTAGTCCGTAAAGAGTTGGATGCTTACCTACCATAATCTATAAAGAGCTGGATGCCTACCTACCTCAGTCCGTAAAGAGTTGGATGCTTACCTACCCCAGTCCATAAATAGCTAGATGTCTAGTTACCCTAGTCCATAAAAAGTTAAATGCCAACCGATCTCAGTCTACAAAGAGCTGAAGGCCTACCTACTTAAGTCTATAAAGAGATGGATGCCTATTTACTTCAGTCTAAAAAGAGGTGGATGCCTACCTACCTTAGTCTGTAAAGAGTTGAACACTTATCAAATCAGTCCATAAAGAGATGGATGCATGCCTACTTTAGTCCATAAAGGGCTAGGCACCTATTGAGTCAAAGCCCAACTAGCTAGCACTTGTATAAAAGGTCAAATACAAGAAACTACAAACCTGGTAGGGAGGTCATACCTTAAACTACTCATTAAAATTTTGTTATTAGTTAGGACCATTGCCAATGTTCTTTACATATCTTAGTGTAATACTAATTAAAAATCTATTTTTCTATAAGCGGTCATGAGGCAATGTTATACCCTAAGTAAAATTGTATCTATTTATTTTTTTCTATTCTTAATGCATAGTAACGACCAAAAAAGGGTAACAGTAGATACCCTATTTTATCTAGGCCAATATTCAAAGCATTAAAAATTATCATCTGAGGTACTATCGAGGTCATTCGAAGAAGTAAGGGTCAAGTTCCCACCATTTTGGCCAAAGTAAAGAGTTCAAAGAGTCATAAGTAACAAAAATCCATAGTTTTGTATGTGTGTCTTGATACAAGGGCCTGAGGTATTGATATAAGGCTTCATATCATTCAAATTCCAATATTGTGCTATTTGTATTGATAGCAAGAGTGATTATATCGATATAGAGTTATGTCTAAGCTAAAATCATAATTTTTGGCCAATAAGTATCGATATAGGGAAATGTGTATCGATACAACAAGTTAGGTATCAATACAAGTTTGCTGGCATTAATACACTATGCTTTGTATTAATACTAGATTGAAAGTATCAATACATTCTAGTTTTTTTGCTCAACATATTGATATAAGGCTTAATGTATTAATACACAAGACTACTGTTGGCCTAATTTGAAACATTTTTCCTTCTTCCGTACCATTGCTTTAAACCTAAAATTGGTCAAACATTAGCCTTGAAAAGCCTCCCATATCCAACATAACTTGATACAAATCATCTGGATTTATTTTTGGGGCTCTAAACATTAGATTATACAATTTGGAAAATCCATTGAGCTTGACATAAGGGTATTTCATGAGAAAATCTAGTTTTACGAAGGACAAATTTGAGACTACTTGTTTGATCAACTAATAAATGGTTTTCTCTGCCTCCAAAATCAAGATTAACCAATCTAATGCTAAAAGGTATCACATTGGTACAACGAGTCATATTGTACATGCCAAAAGTCCTATATGCCATCATTGCTAGGCCATCTTAGTGGCTAAAATTATCCATATATAATTCAAAATTTACTCAAGTGAGAAGGAAACATTTTTTAACATTAGGCACAAAAAAATCTAAAGTTTTCCCTAAAACTTCACTCTTATAGCTCTCTTTCCACTTTTTTAAAAACCTTTCTAAAACCTCTTATTTCTTGCATCTTTACCCTAAAAACTATCCTCCATAGCCACCATAACTAACAACTCTTTCATTTCATTCTTTTCTTGCTAATCCATAGCAAGGAAAAAATAATAAAGTGAGCTAGAAGTTGGTGGATTGTTGTTTAAGGATATACGTAAAAGTTCAAGCTTCCATTTGGGTAATTTTTATCTTTTTGTCGTCTAATTTTTTTGTTTTTTTCATCATCATCATTTTAGTGAACCTCTATGTTTCCATGACCCTGTTAAGGCTTCCATGCATTATTATGGCCTTGTTTATGGTAGCCTTAGGATTTTGATGATTTTCTTAGTGCTTTAGTGACATTTTGATGAACTAGAATGCCATATTTCTTGTTGACATTAAAATAACCCCTGCTCCTACATTTTTGCTATGTTTTTCTTTATCTCAACATTCTTTTTTCATATGTAAGTGCTTAGCATAGCATATTTAATCTTGACCATACCTTGGGATGCATTTCCACTATGATTTCCTTGTTAAAATGCATGGATAGTTTGCTATTTTGAGTGGTTGTTCATGTTTGATATCTTTGCTTAGTTTAATTCATCATATGTTTGTTGAAATGCCTCTATGATACTTGTAAAAATCTATTTTCAAAGAAAACCCAAAGTTAAGCCTATACTAACCTTAATCCGAGGCGATTAGCATGGATTTAATGTTTTCAATATATTGATTCTCCAATCTTAGGGATATGTCAAACGTAAACATTTGGAATCAAGGCTTCATTAGGCCAAATAAATTTCATTTTAATCCAAAATTGAAAATGCTATCAAATATTTAGTTTAAGCCTTGTTTCGAGCCTATCATTACTATTAGTGTGCATAGCGAATGGCTCGGTGGCCTACTCTATGGGAGTTGGTTTTTCTATTATTTCACTACCACAAACCCTAATAATTGGACATTTGCATGTCCAACACCTTTGCACGTGACCATAAAAAAGCCTTAGCCTCAAGAAACTGCAATTTTAATGCCAACAGTGCAATAATCCCTATTTGAAAAGTTATTGTCAAACTAAAAATGGGTTTTCTTGAATTTTCTAGTATTTTTCCTTTAAAGGACTTTGAATTACCTTTACAATGATACCTTGTTTGCCTTCAGATCATTTCGAATATAGAAGTTATGATTTTTTGAACCTTTATTGTCTAGAATCCCTAAAAACAACTGTTCATATTCTGTTTGGGCAATTCAGACCCATCAAATGATATTTTTGGATTTTTAAACATTTTTCTTGAAAAGTTTGCAAACTTTCCTTTCTAAATAGGTGTTGTTTGCTATTTAATTATTCTTTACTGCTGTCTTTTCCCAACACTTGCTATCAGTGCTGACTCAAACCCTATTTCAAAAATTAATTTTGCTTAAAAAGTAATTTTCTAGGTTTTTCAAAATATTTTTGCATTAATCCTTATCAAGTTAGCTTTCTAACAGTACATTTTTGCCAGTAAAAACCATCTACCAATATGAAATAAATTTGAGAAGATAGGTAGCACGACACTGTCCCTTGTTTTCTCTAAACTTGAGAAAATTTTCTTTAATTTTCCTAGAACATCATTCTAGGAATTTGAATGACTCAAAATATATTTAATGGTTTCTCCCATGATGTCATAAGTCATGATATAGGTCTTTCTAAGCTTAGATCAAAACTCAAAAATGTTTTCAAAATTAATTTCCCTTTCCCTTTTAAAAAAAAAAATTTACTTCCCATTTTAAATTCATGTTCTTTCAAAAAAAATTTAAAATTTGGATTTTCAAAAAATCATTCAAATCTCTTTTTTCGAGGGGATACTCTAATCTTGTTTTTCTAAGGGGATATTTAACCTCGTTTTTTAAAAAATACATCTAAAATCTATGTTTTTTTTTTCTCAAGCATCCCTGGACATTTTATCAATCTTATATGCCTAAAACAACCACCGAATCCAAACATGTCTTAAAACTATCAATTTAGTTATTCCCTAAATAACTAGGTTAATACGAGATACATCCCAATTATCCCTCCTTTTTATATTTCCATGTATTTATCTTTAATACAACTTTATTATTTTTCTTTATGTCTTTTAAAAAAATCAAATTTCATTAAACTCGATGCAATGTTCTATGTCAGTATCCTTTTCTTGCTTGACATAGAGTATCCTCTTAGAAATTAACCTAAATTTTATTTTATCGAATCCTCTATGTTTCTCCTCCTTCCTAGGTTGCATAAAGGGATATTAATTAAACTCTTATCATAAAAATCTGGATTTAATATTTAAAAACTTGCATTTATAAGAAAGGGATTGCATATAAATAAGGATCACATGAAAAATCAAAGAAAATCAAGACTATGATATTTTATGGCTAGATGGTACCCATTTTGGGCATCATGAGGGTGCTAATCCTCTCCCATGCATAATCGACTCGTGGACCTTTTTAAAATGGACTTTGGTATATGCTATTCATAAAATCAATGTTTCGAGTCTCATAACTTAGGGTCATTGGTTTTAATAGGTATCCGATCATACCTAGCCTTAAATAATCGATGGCGACTCCAAGTCATGGTCATTATGTAATGGCCATCTAAGACCTGTTGGATAAGCTATTCATTTGATGGTCTTCCCTTTGACTTTTACTCTATCACACCTAATTCAAATCCTAATCAAAAGTGTGATCCAAAAGTGAGCTTCTTTTCTCTTTCATTTTTAATTTGTAGCACTCCACGCAATATGGGCATATGTGACATGTTTTTTTGACAAAGCTTATAATTAATAAACATAGATAATGAATGATATCTAGCAATATATCATGACTACTAAAATGTTAAAAAGTTAAGATAATCTATTTGAAACTTTTCAGTAACTAGAATAATGGTATGATTCAGTCATTTTCACCATATTTCTCAAAAATACCATACGCATGGGGCAATATCTACTTATGAAATCAATCCCTATTAACTCTTACAACTTATGGTTAAACTTATTATTTTAGAGAACAATTTCACCTTAATAGATCCTGCTTCAACCAAAGATTTTATATAGTTAACTTAGGGAAGAATAATTAAGCTATAATGTCACTTAGAATGGTGAATCCTTTTTAGATCAATTATCTATTTTCGTGTGCTTTTTGTCATACTTAAAATCACTCTAATAATTTCAAACCTTCTAGACCCTTCCACAAGTCAAAGTGATTTGTTCAATTATGTTTTTCATCTTCAAAAGTACATTGTTGTATTTTGCATATTGAGTTTTTTTTTTACTTTAATATAAGCTCAATAATATGTAAATGTCACTATACAGATATGTCTGATGTGCTTAATTTATATGTGTGCCAATAATTATGTAAATTTAAATGTTGTTATAAGTGTATAAATTTTATCTTTTAGAATATAAAAACTTAAACCTTAAACCTATCTTTTAAAACAAAGATAAATAATGAATTCTAATCACAAAATATATTGGAATTTTAATGTACATAAAACTCATTTATATGGATATTCAATGAGGAAGATATGAAGAATGAATTTAACTGTATAAAGTTAATAAAAATTGTGCAAACTTAATTATTTTATTAGAATATAGGATTTTATATATAAAAATAATAATAGTAATATATTAGTTATTTGACTTAATATTGAGACATAAAATCTAAAATCTAAAAAGAAAAGATTTTTTTCTAGAAAAATCTAAGAAAATTAACAAACTTAAAAGAAAAAGTTATATGTATTTCACAAAAAAGTTTCTAGTTGAAATTGAAGTTTAGCTTAATTGATTCATGTAGCTACCCTTAAAAAGTGGTAGGTAGCAGGTCTAGAGTTTAAATCTCAGTACCTATAATCCCTTCCATTATCCTTGGTTGAGACGTCTACCCTAAGCATAATAGTTGCATATAAGGTACTAGAAGGAAACAAGTGGCAAACCTGATTCATGAACAAAAATATCTTAAGTTATTAATGTATATTTTATAATATAACTCATGAATTTGTACATACATATAACCATATGCACATCATTTTTTATTACATGTCCATTTGTTAAATCTAAAAATTAATTTATGTGGATAAATATTAATATCTAAACTTGATTTTAATTTAAGTTTTTAATAGCTCATAAATATTTACATGGCATTAAAATTATATGTACATTTTGCTCCTATTATATGTATATTTGTTGAAATTTACATGGTATCTTAGGTTATTAATGTAGAACAAAGATCATAAATATTTACATGGTATTAAAACTATATGTACATTATACTTTTATTTTATGTATCTTTGTTAAATCTTATAATAAAAAATTTGAATATAGTTAATGTTGAATATAAGCTTTAATATGATATTTAATATAGCATTTCCATCAATTAAGTTGAATGAATAAAAAATTAAATGTAACATTTCATTCATTAAATACCTTAAAGTTTTTATGTATAGAAGAGGTCAGTTAGATATACATATAATATGTCTTTTATGTGCATATTTGTTCCATTAGATATATGTATAATATAAGTCTTTTATATGCATATTGTTTAAATTCATGCATTTTATACTCTTACTATTACATATGAATCATTATATTTTTAGTGCCTTATTAATTTTAAGAAGTGGAAACATGAAAGTATTTATTTGAATGAGGTTTAGGATAGAATTGATGACTATTTTGAAAATGTATATATATTTTTGTTGAATATAAATATATATTCTATAAATGTAATACTATTATAGTTATTTATACATATTTGAAAGTATTTTGTAGCATTAGCAATAAAATCTACTTTCTCAACATAGTTTAAAATCTTCTAGGATTAGAATGATGGATTATGGTAAAAAGTTTGGAGTCATTCTATAAATAATTATACTTGATAGAGAACTAAAGTATATTCACTTGTATCAAAAATGAAATTATTTAAATTTATATATTTAATACCCTACTACTTCATATGAATTATTATATTTGCTAATACCTTGTTAAATTTATGGAACAAAAAAAATACAAGTGCTAATTGAATAAGATAAAAGTAGAATTAGTTACTATTCTAAAAAGGGACATATATTTTTGTTGAATCTAGATTTAATTCTATTGAATGTACACACTTATATAGTTATATGTAAATATATATTCTAAGCTTAAAGTACATGCTATTCAACTAATAGACAAAAAAGCCTATAGATATGTACAAATAGCTATAACCATATGCACATTTCCCACTACTAACTAATTAGAATTCAACATTTTCTCCTTAAAATTAATAAGGTATTAAATATACTTTAATTGATTAAAGAGGAAAAAAGTAGTCAATAGATAAGTTTTGATAAATATTAACAAGGAATGGATTTATCCTTATAATTTTCTTATATCAGGAATATAAAAATATTTACCTCCACTAAGTGGCTAACTAAACTTGACTCTATAAAAATCCTAACTTAATATGAAGACTAGCAAAGAAATTGAAAAAGAAAAGAAATGCATCAATTATATAAAAGTTAAAAACCAAATAGAAGCAAAAATTTATAAAAATATATTGTTTACACTATAGCTAATTAGATTAGATAAAGGACATCGCATGATAAAGGTGCCTTCCATTGTTCATAATAGTACATTCGACTTTAGGCTGAAGGCGATTTGTTGAGTGGCTCAAAGTCCTTTCCGCCTGAACGACATGAGTTATAAGTAATAGGTCATACTAAACTAATGTTGTATGGTTCAGATTTGCTGCATTTGACCATATGATGTTAGAGGTGATGGTTAGGCAAAATGTATATAATGCATTTAAGCAAGGAGTTGCCACCTACTTGATTTGGGAGTTGTATAGAGATGCAATCAGTAAGCTATGTTACCTACTCAACTAGGCTTGTTGTAGTTCATTGAGTCGCTTAAGGTTGCAACATGTTGAAAGGGATCCCAACCCATTAGAACTACCTTGAAATGATTTTTGGATAATAGTAAAGGATATTATTTCCAAAAGATTAGTAGGAAGACCAATAAAGAATTAGTACCTTGTCATTATCGGTTTAATACATGAATAACTAATATATATGTATTTTATACTAGGTTGTTGATAATGGTATTATATTAACTACATTGTAAGGCATAGTTGATGCCATAAGCCCAATGTGTTTAGACTGGTATGTAAAATTAGGAAGTGTTCTTATTAAAAGGATGGTAGCTAACATTCATATGATTAAACTATCTCTTAGATAATAGACTCAAGATATGGATCTCAATTATGTAATGACATAAGCCTCATAAAGAATAGTAGAAAATTGACTTTAATGAGGTAATTCTGAAAATAGGCAATGAATCAAAAGTTGAGGTCACTGCCATTGGAACTTATACCTTATCATTGCCTATAAGCTTGATGGAACTAAAAGAATGTCTTTGCATTCTAAAATTGTCTAGAAACATCATTTCAATGTCGTACCTCATTAAAAATGATGATTTAGAGTTTAAGATTAAAGGCAATAGTTGTTTAGTCATCCTAAATATTATGGCCTATTGATTGGCGTCATTATAGAATGGGCTATATGTATTAGATCTAAATATGCCTTTACCCAATATGAATGTGAAAAAGCAAAGATTAAAGTAAAAGCTATATCCATCATTATAGACTTGGTCATATCAATGAGACTCGGATAGCCAAGTTATACAAGCAAGGCTATCTAGAACCGTTTGATTATGAATTATATGGAACATGTGAATGTTCTCTCCTTGGTAAGATGACTAAGTCACCTTTCACTACTAAGAGTGAAAGGGCTAGTGATTTATTGGGCTAGTGATTCTTGCTTTGTTACCTTTATCAACTAGGTATAGGTGTGTATACTTAATGAAGTACAAGTCTAAAGCTCTTGAAAAGTTCAAAGAGTAAAAAACTGAAATAGAGAAACAAACTAGCAAGAGTATTCTAGTTTGTAGCATCGATCAAGAAAAAAAATACTTAAGTCAAGATTTCTTGGATTATTTGACTAAGAATAAGATTTTGTCACAATGGACTCCACCCAGAATTCCATAACACAATGGAGTGTTTGAAAGGAGAAACTAAACTTTGTTAAACATGTTTCATTTTATGATGTCTAAGGCAGATATTCTAATATATTTTTAGGGATATGCTTTAGAAAATGGTACTTATCTTTTAAATAAGGTTTCATTCAAATATGTTGATAAGATAACATATGAGATATTGAAAAGTAAAATGTTAGACTTCTCTTACACTAGGATTTAGGGATGCACTGCTTATGTGAAACGTGCAATGACTAATAAGTTTAGAGCAAGATAAGTCAAATGTTTATTTGTGGGGTATCTTAAAGAAATTACTAAATATTATTTTTATAATCTTAATGAGAAAAATGTGTTTGTCTCAAAATATGGATAGTTTCTAGAGAAAGAATTTCTAGTTAAAGGGTTCAGTGGGAGTAAAATTGTTCTTAAAGAAGTTTAAAAACCATAAACAAACATTCCTATGGAACCTGAGCCAACAATTAAAGCATCAAATGCTTAACCTACAGCTTAAGAGACACCACTACACCATCGATCTACTTGGATCAGGCAAGCTCTAGGGAGATTCAAATTTCTTGTGGACCAAGAAAACTTGTCTGGTGATATTGAACCTACTAATTTTGAGAAAGTAATGTCCAATATTGATTTCGATAAATGTTTTGAAGCCATAAGATTCAAAATGGATGCCATGAAAGTCAACCAAGTATGGACTTTTATTGATCTACCCAAAGGGATAAAACCTATAGGGTACAAATAGGTCATTAAGAGAAAGACTAACATATATGGCAATGAACAGACATAAAAGGCCAGATTGGTGGCAAAAGGTTATAATCAAGTAGAAGGCATTGATTATAAGGAGCCTTTTATACCAGTTGTTGTGGTAAAATCCATTTGGATCATGCTTGCTATAGTTGTATATCACGATTATGAGATTTGGTAGATGGATGTAAAAACTGCATTTTTCAACGAGAATTTGCGAGAGGAAGTGTACATGACACAATCTAATTGATGTCAAATCCATTTAGATCATGCTCATTATAGCTACATATCACGATTATGAGATATGGAAAATTGATGTAAAAATTGCATTTTTCAATGAGAATTTGCAAAAAAAAAAGTGTGCATGACATAACCTAATGGTTTTACATCCAAGTCAAATCCAAATTAGGTATGTCAATTGAGAAAGTCCATATATGGGCTAAAATAAGCTTCACAGAGTTGGAATATTAGATATGATGAAGCAATTAAAAAATATGGCTTCATAAAGAATCTTAATGATCCATGTGTCTATAAAAAGATGAATGGGCAAGCTATTATTTTCTTAATGCTATATATTGATGACTCATTGCTTATAGGAAATGAGATACCACTGTTGCAGGCCACTAAGTTCTGGCTGTCTAGACAATTCTCTATGAAAAATTTAGGAGAAGCAACATACATACTAGAAATTAAGATCTATAAAGATAGATTGAAAAGACTACTTGGTTTATCTGAATCCACTTACATAGATAAGGTGCTAAAGAGGTGTCACATGGATAAGTCTAAGAGAGGAAACTTGCTTATACTACATGGATTACGTTACTCAAAACAGATTTGTCCTAAAAAATCATATGAAAGGGCATGAATGGATGGGATCCTATATGCCTTAACTATTGGATCCATTATGTATGCATGTTATGTACAAGACCAGACCTATTATGTGCTCTAAGTATCATAAGTAGATGCAAAAGTGATCCTACTGAAAGTAGCTAGATTGCTGTAAAAAATATCCTTAAATACTTATGAAGAACGAAAGATAACTTTCTAGTATATTAACGGGTTGAACTCTATGTAAAGGGTTATATTAATGTGACCTTTTAATCTAATTGGGATGATAGTAAATCAAAAAATGGATTTGTATTTGCCTTTAATATTCTATAGTCAGTTGGAAAGGTTCCAAACATGAAATATCTATAGACTTAATAACTGAAGCTGAATACATCCACACTTGTGAGGCTACATTGGAGAAAGTTTGGATGGGTAAGTTTATTTGACAAGCTTGACATGGTTCCAAGCATTGTTGTTATAATAATAATAGAGCCATAACATAACTTAATGAACCAAGGTCTTATCACAAGCCAAACATGTGCTATGGTGGAATCACGTCATTAAAGACATAATAGAGAGACATGACATTCGTTTGGAACAAGTACCCACTGAGATGAACTTAGCTGATCCTTTCACCTAAATTTTATCCTAATAGAAACACGATTGTCATATTAAGGTATGAGACTTAGACATATGGGCGATTAGCTTTAGCACTAGTAAGAGATTATTAGTGTAAGCCCTCCAAGCCAATTGTTATGTCTTGTAAGGAATTAACATTTAGTGATTTCATGTAATCAAACATTATAGTTATTTAATATTATAAAGGAATTCCTTTATCCATAAGGTGTAATGTATAATTGTTATAAACAACTTATGTGGATGAAGGCCATGAAACACATTAGCCTTATAAGGGAATTGTAAAGAGTTATAATTATGAAATCCTTATGCATCAAAGTTGTGTTTCTAAAAACATTCATGGCCATCGTATTGTTAAGAGAGGCATTGAAAATGCACAAAGACTAGCATATGTAAGCCTTCATGTATTTAATGCATGCAACTAATCTCATGAGTTTAAGTATAAAGATACTTGAGGACATCATATAAGTATCTATCATGGTAATAAGTTTACTAAACATGGCTCACTATAAGAGTTTAATTTTGTATTTCACTCAAGTGTTTATAGAAATACTCTCATATGTCAGTAGTGTAAGTGATCCTTAGAGTTATGGCAACAAGTCATCTTATATGAGGGGTGTCATGCTTTAATTCCATCACAAATGGGTCTACAATAGATGGATGCTTATGATACGGTGGTTTTGGATATGACATGAATTATATAGTAGGTGAATAAGAGGTCCAGAGAGGATTTAACACCCCATGTGATCGAGAGGACATATCTCGTATGCATCTAGCCGTGTTAACTCAAAGTCCTTAGCTAAAGTAATATTGATTATGGAGTTAACGCACAAGGGCTACATACAATATAGAATAAGTTAAAGTAGACACTGAACCATGCTCTTGCTAATTTAGGGATATATATGATGAAAATATATTTATTACACTAAGAACAAACACTGAAAGGCATTGTCAAAACCATATTGACATTCCTTGCATGTTGGGTGGCCATGATGCATTGCTAGACACTAATCTTGGTCTATAAATATAAAATATTTTTAATTATGCTTTTTTATATTTATTACTAATATGATAGGTGCCTAATGGGTCACACACATGAGGGTGATTAGTAAAAATTAAATTGAGACTAGATTTATATGTCTAATGCAAGTAATGGTTACTTGGCCTGATTTGAATAAGTTCATATGGGCCAAGGGCAAAATTATAATTTTTCAAAAATTAAAATTTTAAACACTAGGCCATATAAACCTATGTTTACCTCCTTCATAGCTGATTAGAGGTTTTAAATTTCAACTACGAAGACTAAAAAAACCTAGTTTACATTTTCTCGTAAAAACTCTAAGGGAGTTGGAGCAATCTTGGTTCTTAAAAAAGAATATTGTTTTTTTCTTTGTTTTTTGATTATTGAATCAAGGTCTTCTAAGTGCAAAAGAAGATTTATTGAAATCTAAGCTGCTAGTATGACTCCTAATAACAAAGTCTCATCCTTATTGAAGGTATTTGAGTCACTTATATGGATAACGACTAGAGATAGATACTTAGATAGCTTTGGTTTACGACAACGGGGCTAGGTGTTTTTGATAATTAGGCCATGGAATTGCTGAAAGACTTTCTAAGATTGAGGTATGTTTGAATCTTAAATTGTTTTCTAGGTTTCTTGATCTAAAAGATTAATCAAGATCATGCAAGATGGATCTATTTAGAAAGTCTTGGATTAGTTTATTTGATTTGTTTTCGCTGCCGTATTCATGTGTTATATATAAATTTTTTTTATAATCTGATTACATGCTACTTCGAGACTTTCTACAAGGAATTGACTCACAATTAATCACCACTACCAATCTTAAGAAAGTAAGAAGAATACTTAGATGTCAATTCGAGAAAAAAATTAAGTAGCTGAAAGGTTTCTTTGGTTCCTTTGATCATTAAAGACGTTAAAACTTTAATAAGTTGAAATAAAATGTTTGGTTATGAAGGACATATTGATTTTTTATTTTGGGAAAATAAACCTGTGTTGGACAAGTATATTTTGATATATTTTTGGTAAATAGAATCTCTAATTATGAATTCTTATTAATGGCTTATTATGGTTTTTATGAATAATTTTGGTATTTGGTATTTTTTATTTTGGTGTTATTAACAGTAAAAACAGAATGAAAATTAATTAAATCATTGTACATCTGCTAGACTGTTATTTATCATTAGCCATGAATACTGATGAAATATAGGTTTATAGTTGTTAGTTATTAGGTTTTAAATCATTAAAATGGCAAATCAAAGACAAACAATGTGAAATTCTATAGCCAAAATTCTAAAATCGTATTCTAAATTCAATTTATTATTTATTATGAATAAATAGTAAATAATTTGAACAATTATCAATAACCTTCTAATCGATGATGAATAAGCTTGGCCATTGTCCAAAAAGGTCCTTGTAATCTTAGCCGAATCCATAAGTTTTTCCTATTTGAGTTCTATTCCTATTTTACAAATAAGTTTAATATCATATGTTACTTTATTGATAACTCTATAAAATAGAGTTATTTAGTCTCATTATGCATATTAATTCAGCTAGGTCTTAGAGATGTTTATTTAAATATCATTCATATTTAGTAATTTTTAATTTAGTAATATTTTATTTTTAACAGTTTTTAATTTGGTCCTATTTGATTTCCTTATATTTTAATTATTTGGTTATTTAAATAATTTTCCTATTTTTGTAGGTCAAAACCCTAAGGAGCTTCTAAAAATATAACAACTTAAAAAAGAGGGAAAGTGGACTTAAGAAAGCAAGTTGATTCTAAGTTAGAAACTTCCAAAAATATGCTCAAGTTACTTGCAAATCAAGTCTCTCTACTTTAGCGTTTTGCCTATAAATACGATCCTTATATTTAGGTTTGGGAGGGCATCCCTAGATACTTCATAGCTATTAGTCTTAAAAAAGAAGAGAAGCTATCGAGATTTTGCAATAAGAGAAAAGATCGAAGAAGTTGAAGATCAAGATTTAACAATTCTTAGTTTTCTCTTTCCCCTTCATATTTTTATCTTTTTTATAATATTTGATGGTGAAACTTCATTGTTTTGTGTTTTATTTAATCACAATGAGCTGAATTTATTTTTCTAGGATTACAATGGAACTCAACATGTAGTTTGAATTATTTTAATTTTCTTTTCTTGATTTAATGAACATTGAGTTGTTTGTTCAATCCTATTCTTAATGCTTCTAGTTGGTTGGTCACCAATTAGATTGATTTGGTAACCTTAATGAACTTAGAAAAGGGAATTTTGTGTTTAGACCTGGATTGAATGACATATGTTTCATATTCATTTATTAGGATGAATTGATCTCCATGTTAGGTAGGAAGATACGAGCATGCCATATGTAACCAAATTAGAGGCTAAGCTTAATGAGTTTCTTTTAATTTAGTTTGCATAGAATATAGTAAGCTGATTAAAAGAGATTTTTATAAGACTATCGAAAGATACTTATAAATAAATTAGAACTCTAGGTTAACAACTCAATATCATTAGTCACGGTTAAAAAGATAAAATAAAATTCAAATAAAGTGTTAAGGGAAATTGTAATCCTAGGTTTTTATTGATTAAGTAAATTCACTTAATTTTCTTTGTTATTTAGTTAAATTTCATTTAGTTAGTTTAATTTAAATTTTAATTATTTATTTGAATAAGATTGAATTGTGTTAATTTTAGTACTTAGCAGATTTAGTACAATTCCTCATGGGAATGATACTCTATTAATCACTATATTACTTGTTTTGATATGTATACTTGCGTGGTATAAAATCGACAACAAGTTTTTGGCGCTGTTGCCGGGGAATTGTTTTACTAAATTATTTTGCTAATATTAATACCAAGCGAATTTAATCTTACTCTAAACTTTCTTTTTTTTTTTGGTTACCTTTGGCTGTTGCATACGATGAGCAAGAAATTTGGAACTTGTCCATTTTTATTTAGAACCCGAAAGAACTTTTCATTGACGTCAAAGGGAGAATTTACAAACTTTAACTCGAAACAATACAATGGCTGAAGAAGAAGATATGAAGTGTCTAAGGGAATTTGCTGTCCTTCTTGCACAAAGCATTCATTCTAATATTCGGAGGCCTACCATTCAAGCCAACAACTTTGAAATAAAGCCAGCTTTTATTCAGATGATTCAGACATGAGTTCAATTTGGTGGCCTACCCAGTGAAAATCCTACTGCTCATATTGTGCATTTTTTAGAAATATGCGATACTTTCAAGCACAATAGAGTTTCAAATGATGCTGTTAGATTGAGATTATTTCCTTTCTCACTTTGGGATAAGGCAAAAAGTTGGTTGAATGCACTTCCAGCCGATTCTATTACTACCTGGGATGACTTGGCTCAAAAGTTTCTTGCCAAATATTTTTCTCCAGCCAAAATCGTAAAATTTAGGAATGACATCACTTCCTTTACACAGTATGACTCAGAATCGCTTTACTAAGCTTGGGAAAGATTTAAGGAGTTGCTTCAAAAATGTCCTCATCATGGTCTTCCCAAATGGCTTTAAGTTCAGACTTTCTACAATGGAATGATGGGTTAGATAAGAACTTTTATTGATGCTGTTGCAGGTGGTTCATTTATAGGGAGATCACCGGATGAAGCTTATGAATTACTCGAAGAGATGACATCCAATAATGATCATTGATCCACTGAAAAAAGTTTGCCAAAAAAAGTTACAAGAGTTCATGAAGCTAATGCCATGACTTCACTTCATGCTACACTTATGGCACTCACAAGGAAACTAGATGATGTGAATGTACAGTTAGTTCCAAGTTTTTTTATGGCTTGTGAATTATGTGGAGATGGACATTCTACTGAACAGTGCTCTAATTATGCTGAATCAGTGAACTACGTTGGAAATTATAATAGGTAGCAAAATAACCCTTATTAAAATCCTTATAATCCAAGTTGGCAAAATCATCCAAATTTTTCTTGGAATAATAACCAAAGACCTTCAACTGCAAATAGGCAAGCATTTCCACTTGGATTTTCTTAGCAAGCTCGGGTCCTTCACCAACCCCAAGTTCCAGTTCAAGAAAGAAAGCCGTCAATAGAAGATGTGTTTATGGAGCTGAGGGTGAAAAATGAAAGCCAAGACAATATCATTCAAACCCTAGCAATATCTCTCAGGAATCTTGAAACACAAGTTGGGTAGATTGCTTCCTCTATCAATAATCGTCCATTGGGAATGCTTCCAAGTAATACTGAACCCAATTCGAGAAGAGACGAAAAGGAGCATTCCAAGGCTATTACACTTAGGAATGGAAGAGAGATAGAAAATGCAAAAAAAGAGTTAGAATGTTTCAAAGAAAAAAAAGGGTGAAAAAAAAGCTGACAAGATCCAACAATAACAACCTCAGGCATATCCACTGCCACCTTTTCCACAATATCTAGAAACTTGATGATCAATTCCGAAAGTTCCTTGAGGTATTTAAAAACTCCATATCAATATTCTTTTTGCTGAAGCCTTGGAACAAATGCCAAGCTATGTCAAATTAGTGAAAGATATCTTGTCAAATAAAAGGAAATTAGGAGAATTTGAGACTGTTGCACTTACTGAAGAATGCAGTGCTATATTGCAAAAAAAAAACTTCCACCTAAACTCAAAGATCCATGAAGTTTTACTATTCCATGCACCATTGGGACTCTATTCTTTGGGAAGGCATTATGTGATCTTGGTGCAAGTATAAATTTGATGCCTCTTTCCATTTATAAGAATCTAGGTTTGGGATAAGTAAAACCCACAACAGTCACTTTACAATTGGCAAACAAATCACATACATAACCAAGGGGCATTTTTAAAGATGTTTTTGTAAAAGTTGATAAATTTATCTTCCCAGCTAATTTTATAATTCTTGACATGGAAAAAGATCAGGAAATACCCATTATTCTTAGGAGACCTTTCCTAACTGCCGGTAGAGCTCTCATTGATGTACAAAAAGGCGAACTTACCATGAGAATTCAAGACCAAGAAGTAACATTTAATGTTTTCAAAGCTATGAAATTTTTTAATGAATCTGATGAGTGTTTTGCAGTAAATATAGTAGATAAGGCAACAAATGAAGTTTCTATAGAAAGTTATCCTACTGACCCTTTGGAAGTAACACTGGTATCAACTTTTGAAAGGGATAATGAAGAGTTTATCGAGTGTTTGAAGTTGCTCAAATCACCACATCAACTAGATCAAATTCTAAATTCAAGACTTTAGGACCTTTATCTGATACACCAACCTAGTCTTCCATCGAGGATCCACATCTTCTAAAGCTTAAACAACTCTTTCCACATTTAAGGTATGCTTTTCTTAGCCAAAAGACTACTTTGCCTGTTATTATTTTATCTTTCCTTAATGATGAACAAGAAGACAAATTATTTACAGTGCTTAGAGAACATATTAGAGCATTGGGGTGGTCACTTACTGATATCAAAGGGATTAGTCCTTCAACTTACATGCATAAAATCCTCTTTGAAGATAATTATCAGACCACAATAGAGCATCAACGCTGACTTAATCCCATCATAAAAGATGTGGTTAAGAAAGAGATTATCAAGTGGTTAGATTTTGGGATAATTTATCCCATCTTTGATAGTTCTTAGGTGAATCTAGTCTAATGTGTACCCAAGAAAGGAGGGATGACCGTGGTTTCAAATGACAATAATGAGCTAATTCTAGCAACAATGGTTATCAGTTGGTGAGTTTGCATGGATTATAGGAAACTTAACAAAGCTACTATGAAGGGTCACTTTCCCTTACCCTTCATTGATTAAATGCTTGACAGGCTAGCTGGTAAAGAATTTTATTGTTTCTTAGATGGTTATTCAGGATACAATCAAATTGCCATAGCACCAAAAGATTAAGAGAAAACCACTTTCACATGCCCCTATAGGACTTTTTCTTTTTGAAAAATGCTATTCGAACTTTGTAACACTCCAACAACCTTTCAAAGATACATGATGGCTATATTTTTCAACATGGTGGAAAATTTCTTAGAGGTATTTAGGGTGATTTTTTAGTTTTTGGAAACTCTTTTGATGAATGCTTACATAATCTAGGTTTGGTGCTAAAAAGATGTGAAAAAATAAATTTCATCCTAAATTGGGAAAAATACCATTTCATGGTACAAGAAGGAATTGTTTTGGGACATTTAGTTTCAAGAAGAGATATTAAAGTAGACAAGGCAAAGATCGAGATAATTGAAAAATTTCCACCTTCAACTTCAGTTAAAGGAATTCAAAATTTTCTCGGTCATGTTAGATTTTATCGGAGATTCATTAAAGACTTCTCAAAGATCTCCAAACCACTTTGCAATCTCCTAGAAAAAGAGTATTTGATCGAAAAGAAAGATGCCAAACCAAGATTGACTTGATGGAAACTACTCTTGCAAGAATTTGATTTTAAAATTCATTATAGAAAGGGAACGAAAAATCAAGTAGGGGATTATCTCTCAAGATTAGATAACAGGGTAAATGTTGGTGATTCCATCCAAATCAATGAGGCATTTCTTGATAAGTAGCTCTTCCAGGTAAATAAAAAAGAATTACCATGGTATGCCGACTATGTCAATTATATTGTAAGCAGAGTTTTTCCCCTAATTTAAATTCTTAGCAAAAGAAAAAGCTTTTGCCGGATGTTAAGTATTATTTTTGGGATAAACCTTTCTTGTTTAAGTAATGTTCAGATTAGATTGTTAGAAAATATGTACCCAAGAAAAAAGTAGAAAATATTTTGGAGCATTGTCACTCATCAAATTATGGCAGGCATTTTGAAGGAGAATGAACTACGGCAAAAGTGCTACAATCAGGCTTTTATTGGCCAACTGTTTTTAAAGATGCTCACTAATTTGTTTTGAGAAAGAAATGAGATGCCACTCAACAACATCCTAGAAGTAGAAATTTTTTATGTATGGGGTATTGATTTTATGGGACAATTTATTTCCTTATACAATAATCTTTACATTCTAGTTGCTATAGATTACGTCTTGAAGTAGGTTGAAGCAGTTGCCTTTCCAACCAATGATTTGAAGGTCATATTGAATTTCTTAAAGAAGAATATATTCACTCGATTTGGCACGCCAAGAGCTATTATTAGTGATGAGGGTTCACACTTTTGCAATAAATATTTTGAAGCCCTCCTTACTAAATACGGGGTTAAACATAAAATTACCACAGCATATCACCCCCAAACAAGTGGCCAAGCTAAAGTGTCAAACTGAGAAACCAAGAAAATATTGGAGAAGACAGTCAGTCTAACAAGATAAATTGGCCTAAGAGATTGGATCATGCATTATGGGTATACCGAACTGCTTATAAAACACCTATTGGGATGTCTCCATATAAATTGGTTTTTGATAAGAGCTTGAACATAGACCATATTGGGCAATCAAGAATTGAATTTCGATCTTCATGCCACGAGGGAAAGGCAATTGCTGCAGCTAAATGAGATGAAAGAATTTCGACTTCAAGCTTGTAAAAATGCCAAGATTTATAAGGAAAAAACAAAGAGATGGCATGGTAAGAAGCTTCTTGCATGAAAGTTTGAGCTAGGTCAATATGTTCTTTTTTATAACTCACGCTTGAAGTTATTTTCGAGAAAACTCAAGTCTTGATGGTTCGGACCTTTTAAAATCACAAAAGTGTTTCCCATACAACACTGTCGAAGTTGTAGATGAAAGTTCCAACCAAAGTTTCAAAGTCAATGGGCAAAGAATTAAACATTATTGGGGAGGTGGATTTGATCGCCAAAAGTCCTCAATCACCTTAATCGACCCAAAATGAAAAAAAAATAGTCAAGCCGATGACTATAAATTAGGCACTTTTTGGGAGGCAACCCAAGTTTCTTCTTTTTTTAAATATTTTTATTTTATAACATTCATTTATGTTATTTAAAAAAACAAAAAAAATCATTACAGTGGGATGTTGCAGTGCCTAGCATTGGTGCTGTGACACCCAGGGAATTCGAGGCTCGACGCTGCGGTGCCAAGGTAATAGCACTACAGTGCTAGCCAAAAATTTTTTTTTTTGTTCTTTACTTTAAAAAACCCCAAAAACTCAAACCCCATTCTCAGTCACCCTATTCTTATCCCTTTCCAATAATCTTCCTCTTCACTCAAAACACTCACCCACCATCACAACATCATCTAAAACACTAAATTTCTTGAATTTAACTTTTATCTTTATGATTTTTTACTCTAAACAGGATTCAAGTAAGATTTTTAAGAAGATTTATGTGCTCTCTCTCTTTCTCTCTCTAAAAGTCATCCAACATACTTTAAGTAAGTGAGTTTCATGAATTTTTGTAGATTTTTTTACATGGGTAAGTTTTTCTTAGCTAATTTGAATTTTTATATTATGGAAAATTATAGAGATTTTGAGTTTAAGCATTTTTTATGGTGTTTATTAAACTTTTATTGTCTTAACCAATCTTATTTCAAATCTTAAAAATTGGATGATGGTGATTGTTAGATATATAGATTAGTGAGTGATTATTTTTAAGTTTATGCTTTGTAAAAAAAAAGTTGCTGGGGGGTTTGAATTTTGCTCATCATTTAGTTAATTGTGGGCGTATTCAAGCTTGCCCTTTATAGTGAAAAATAAATTTACGTTTAGATGGCACTAAAAAGGACCAAAACAATTTCTAGTGAGAGCTATGCTTAATAAAAATTTGTGTCCGAAGATGCTTGACAACGATTTAACCAAGCAGGGGAGGTGAAAATCCCGATTGCACAAAGCAGTTTCAATTTAATTCCCAAAAACTGCCCAGCTATTGACAAAATCATAACTTCTAGAAGATGGGAAAAATTTTGTGAACCTCCTAATTCTAATGTTTTATCTGTTGTTCATGAATTTTATGCTAATGCGTGTGAACAAATAGGTAATAAAGTTTTTGTTCGTGAACACTAAGTACCAATAAGTAGTAAAGCCATCAATGATTTTTATAACACACCTAACATTCTTTATGATGAGTATTCATAGTTTCTAAAAGGCAATATAGATCTAGAAGAAGTGAAGGACTATCTTTGCAAGCCCAACACACAATGGAAGATGTCTAAAGGTGAACCCATATCCTTTAAATCTAATGCATTAAATCAGAATGGTAAGATTTGGTTGCATTTCATAGCTGCTAATTTACTTCCTAGTAAGCATTTAAGTGAAGTTACCAAAGATAGAGCAACTCTATTCCATCCTTACCGAGAAGTCAATAGACATTGGCAAACTTATCTATTCAGCTATAATTCATACGCCAAAGTTAGCGAAAGAGGGATTATGGTTCATGTCCTTGATTACTTTCTTGGGTGGCAAAGCCAATGTTCAATGGGAAGAATCCAAAGAATTGTTCCACCCAAAGATAGCCATTGATTACAACATGATAAGTAAAATGGGTGTCCACAAAGTACCTACTCGGCCAATAAATGTTGGCGCTAGTATTTCATCTGCTCCACCACGAACGAGCCAACATCGAGTTGGACTAATAGTCAATCAACATTTGGCTAACCTTGAAACACAAATGGCTTATCAAATGAAATGTAATCAAGCCATAGAGTAGATGTTTCTTTTTTGGGGAATCAATTGGGCTTCAACATGACAAATTGGCCTTGAATGCCTCTACCACCACATCAACCCCATATTGAGCAACTTGGCTAAGACGAGAATGAGGAAGGGGATAATGATTCTTAGACACTCTCATCTACCACCTCATCTAACAAAAAGGGAGTATTCTTGTCTTAAAACTTCTTTATTTTTATGCATCGGGGACAATGCTATGTTTAAGTTTGGGGGTGTTTTAGAATGAGTAAAGTTTGGGGGAATAATTTGCATTTAACGTTCATGCATTTGCATCTTTAAAAGTCTGAGTCAACATCGAGTAGGACTAATAGTCAATCAATGTTTGGCTAACCTTGAAACACAAATGGCTTATCAAATGAAATGTAATCAAGCCATAGAGCAGATGTTCCCTTTTTTGGGAATCAATTGGGCTTCAACATGACAAATTGGCCTCGAATGCCTCCACCACCACATCAAACCCATATTGAGCAACTTGGCTAAGACGAGAATGAGGAGGGGGATAATGATTCTTAGACACTCTCATCTAATAAAAGGGGAGTATTCTTGTCTTAAAACTTTTTTATTTTTATGCATAGGGGACAATGCTTTGTTTAAGTTTGGGGGTGTTTTAGAATGAGTAAAGTTTGGGGGAATAATTTCCATTTAGCGTTCATGCATTTGCATCTTTAAAAGTTTATTTTTTTATTGAAATGTTTGTGCTTAATATGATGAGATCCTTATCCAATGATGAGAACTTAGTTATTGATTTATCTTGATTCTTGGCAAAATATAAGCATGATTTAATTTAGTTATTAGATTTTTTTTGTTTTTCTCATTGTTAGAATGTGATTTTCGAAAATTTTGAATATTTAATCTCTTGCATTGATTTTAATTGCTTATTTGAAGGATGTTTATGCTGATGTAAATTACAATTAAATCTAGATTCCTAGAATTTGTTTGATTCTCTCTTGAGGCGAAATCCTAGATAACATTAAGTTAAGAAAATGATTTAGGCCATCTTTGGACCGTTTGAGCTTTTCTAAACCTACCTTTAAATAATAATCCTTAGTTACCCTATTTGAGCCTAATTTTATATATCTTTTTTTTTATTGACACATATATTTTAGCCTAGCCTAAGAAGAAAAAACCATGATCAACATTCACTATATAGGCATGAGCATGAAATTGTTTCAAAATATACATATATATATGTATATAATGAGCCATGTTTGAATTGTGTTGTATTGGTGAAGCATGAAAAAAAAAGAAAAAAAAAGGAAATGTCATGGAAAAAAGTGCATGTGCTTCAAAATGTAACAAATCGCTCAATAAAAGATCTGGAACAATGAAAAGTGTTTATGGGTGAGTTAAGCCAAAATATATCCCTTATCCTACCTTTACCCTAGCCTTACATTACAAGCTAAGTAAAGCCCTACATGATCTTTGATGAGGTGTTGGTCTACATTAGTGGAGAGAGGGATGAAAAGCAAACATATGAGAATCTGGCATTAATTTATGATTTACATTGGCATAAATTTATTCAGTTTGCATGCAATTGATTTAAAAAGGGATTATTTACACATACATTAAAAATCCATTTGAAGCATTAAGATTTATGATTGAATTGAAGTTTGAATTTAAATTATGCTTATATCTACCTTGGGTTGAGATATTGAGATAACTTTTGAGGAAAATTTGAGTGCATTCATTTTAATTTATGTTTTGTTTCATTTAGTTGATTTTTCTTTTTTGTTTTGCTCGAGGACTAGCAAAATCTTAAGTTTGGGCGTATGATAACTCTATAGAATAGAGTTATTTAGTCTCATTATGCATATTAAATCAGTTAGGTCTTAGAGATGTTTATTTAAATATCATTCATATTTAGTAGTTTATAATTTAGTAATATTTTGTTTTCAGCAGTTTTTAATTTAGTCCTATTTGCTTTCCTATATTTTAATTATTTAGTTATTTAAATAATTTTTCTATTTTTGTAGGTCAAAACCCTAAGGAGCTTCCAAAATATAACAACTTAATCAAGAGGGAAACTGGACACAAGAAAGCAAGGTGATTCCAAGTTAAAAACTTCCAAAAATATGCTCAAGTTACTTGCAAATCAAGTCTCTCCACTCTAGGGTTTTGCCTATAAATAAGATCCTTATGTTTAGGTTTGGGAGGGCATCCCTAGATACTTCATAGCTATTAGTCTTAAAGAAAAAGAGAAGTTATCGAGATTTTGCAATAGGAGAAAAGATTGAAGAAGATAAAGATCGAGAGTTAACAATTCTTAGTTTTCTCTTTTCTCTTCATCTTTTTATCTTTATTGTAATATTTATAATGGTGAAACTTCATTGTTTTGTGTTTTATTTAATCACTATGAGCTAAATTTATTTTTCTAGGATTACAATGGAACTCAACATGTAGTTTGAATTATTTTAATTTTCTTTTCTTGATTTAATGAACACTGAGTTATTTGTTCAATCTTGTTCTTAATGCTTCTAGTTGATTGGCCACCAATTAGATTGATTTCGTAACCTTAATGAACTTGGAAAAGGGAATTTTGTGTTTAGACTTGGATTGAATGATATATGTTTCATATCATTTATTCGGATGAGTTGATCTGCATAAGAGATAAGAATATACGAGCATGCCATATGTACCTAAATTAGAGTCTAAGTTTAATGAGTTTCTTTTAATTTAGTTTACATAGGAATATAGTAAATTGATTAAAAAAGATATTTTTATAAGACAATCGGAAGATACTTATAAATAAATTAGAACTCTAGGCTAACAACTCAATATCATTAGTCAAGGTTAAAAGGATAAAATAAAATTTAAGTAAAGTATTGAGGGAAATTGTAATCCTAGGTTTTTATTGATTAAGTAAACTCATTTAATTTTCTTTGTTGTTTAGTTAATTTTCATTTAGTTAGTTTACTTTAAATTTTAATTATTTATTTGAATATGATTAAATTGTGTTAATTTTAGTACTTAGTAGATTTAGTACAATTTCTCATAGGAACGATACTCTGTTCATCACTGTATTACTTGTTTCGATACGTACACTTGCATGGTATAAAACTGACAACATTTATAAAAAAAGATTATAATTGGAAAAATTATTATAATAAATCCTTTCCCTTCCTTTTCACTCTTTAACCAACTAATTTATTATAAAATTCATTTATTTTTCGTTTAGCTATTAATTTAAATTATCCAAACAAGAGAGACACATATTATTTGCTTTAAATAATAAGGACATATATTCTTTCCTTTCCTCAACCTTCTTTTCTTTTCCTTTCTTTTTTTTTTCCTTTTCCTTTATTATTATTATTATTATTATTATTATTATTATTATTATTATTATTATTATTATTATTATTATTTTCTATCTTGACATAACGTTGAGTAATTTCCTCAACTGAATTGGCATCACTTAACTTATGACACTAACTTATTAATTGGCATTACATAGTACTAGAAATATACACACCCATTACGTGAGTATAAAAAATATGTTTTAAAAGAAAAAGTAAATTATATATAGTTTTTTTAATAAATGGGTAGTTTTTAAAATAAGGTAGTAGGTTCTTAAGATATTAATGTTTTTCAAAAAAATTTAAAAGATATTCATATCCTTGTTTTATTATTTGGTATAATGAATTTATTTGGTTATTTACCAACTGAGTTGGTAAATAATCCTTGTTTTATATAATAAATTATATATTTCATTTTAAATTTACCAAATGGTTGGTGTCACTTTACTTGTGATACTAAATTTAGTCATTTCTTTTACAATAACATAGATAAGCTTTTAAGACATGCAAAAGCATGTGAAATTTTCTCTCAAAAGTGTATACATAAATATAAATATATGGAAGTAAATAAAAACTAAAAGGTAAAAGGTAAAGACATATTTCTATAAACATTCTTAACCATACACAACAACACAAAGTAGATGATGGGAAGTTTAAAAAAAAAACTATCTATTATTAATGGATTTACATGTATGTTAGTAGCACAATGTTAAAGATATATATATGCTCATTTTTATATTTTATATTAATTTTATTGAATAATTTTTTGTAAATTCATCAACTAAGTTATATTATTTGACTCATGATATAAACTTAGTTAATCATATCATATATAATTAGCTATATGGGTGAAAATATACACACACATATATATATATATATATGAAAAAAAATAATATATTAGTAGAGCTTTGTAAGAAAAGTGAATTTTTTTAAAGAAAGATGACTAGTTCTTTTGAAAAAAAGTGAGAAGGCTTTTTAAGAAAGGTGGATAATTTTTTAGAGAATCAATAATTTTGCTTTTAAAATATATAAAAGCTGAAGGTTATTAATATCCTTTATATATTATTATTTAATTTGTAATTTATTGAAACTAATTAAACTGATTAAACTGATCAAATAAATATCTTAAAATCAAAATTATCAAATCAAACTTGAGTCAGTCGATTTAATATGTTCTAAGATTTTAAAATATAAATTATTTATATTATCGTATAAAAATAATTATATATTTATCATATAATATATATAATAAAAATGATCTATTATATATTTTTAAATTATTAAAATATAATTAAAAATAAAATAAAAAAAGTTAATTTATTTAATATATTTAATTATCGATTTTAAAAAATATAACTGATCAAATTAATCAAATAAATTAATTTAATAAATTAATTAATTTTAAAAATTAAATAAATCAACTATAATTTAATTAAAATTACTCGATTGGATTGATTAAAACAGTTCAAACCTACTTTTGATCGACCCCTCGAGGGTGAGGGGAAAAATTAGTATATTTTAGTATTGTAAATTTTATTATACTAGGAGTAGAACCATCACCAGTAGTATACAGAAGAGAGGGGATCGGGCAGCAAACGAAGGAAAAATGAGGATGGGGACATGGTTGAGAATAGCGGTGTTGGTGGTTGTTCTTGCTGTAGTCAAGCAATATGGAGGGGCATTGGGATTGAGATTGGACAAAGACGCCGCTCTCCGCTTCTTCCAGCAATGGTCGGACCGATTGGGGATTTGGGCCATACCTCTTTACGTTGCCCTCCACACCATCACTCTTTCCCTCTGCTTGCCCTACGCCGTCTTCTTTGAGGCTGGCGCTTCTTTGCTCTTCGGCTTCTTCCCTGCCGTCCTTTGCGTCTTTTCCGCTAAGCTTCTGGGGGCTTCCCTCTCCTTCTGGATTGGCAGGTCCATCTCTGCTCTCTCTCTACTTCCAATTTCTAATCTTAATGTTTAGATCGTTGCTGGTTCCATTTTTATTCTGTCGAACTTGAACCTTTTCTGATTTTCTTTCAACCCAACTGTTCTCTTCCAGATTCATATTGGTAATCTTTTGCTTATATACATTTATCCTCTTATCTTTGTTGAATGAATTGAATTCTCCTTACTAATCCAATGGATTTTGCTGAAGACATGACCGGATGGTGTTGGCACTAGCAAACTACCAATATCAAAATTAGGTTTCCAATAAAATAATGGATCAGATCAGATCAAAGTTGGTCAACCTTTTGCTTTA
Source organism: Adansonia grandidieri (assembly GCA_038382065.1). Lineage (NCBI taxonomy): Eukaryota > Viridiplantae > Streptophyta > Magnoliopsida > Malvales > Malvaceae > Adansonia > Adansonia grandidieri. Next base: position 4,946,186 of record JBBYHK010000004.1, read on the forward strand.
CTTCTCTAAAATAAGATTTGCATTTGTGTCAGTAACATTATCTTTGCATCTATTTTAGTATCCATTATCACTGCATTTAAGTTAGTTAACCTTTGACATTGCATATGTAAAATAATATTTTCACTTGTGTCCGTACTGACGTTATCTTTGCTAGTTTTTCCACTCCAAGAATAGCTGTGATGTTGGGCATCTTTGTGGTTAGCTCTATATGATAGTCTTTTGATCTGAAATTCTTGATAAAGTAGAGAAACTTGAATATGGAACTAGAAAAAGAGATGAAATTCCCAAGCTTTATGCCTATGGTTCCTTAGGAGGGACACCTAAGGTTGATGGCATTACACTATCACAAAAGCTATAATACTTGAAATTCTTTAATAATATTCTATATCCACTACAAAAACTGCATTGGAATTCTTTTAGACTCACAAGGATCGTAATCCCATTATAACTATCAATTCTTTTCCCAAAAAACACATGAAAATCCAAATAAAGAACTTACAGAATTAACTTCAAACAAAATGCCTAGATTAAAAAAAATGGACTAGAGGTCGAACTGGTCAGACGGTCCAACCAATTGGTGAAAATACTTTTAAAAATGGACTAGAGGTCAAACCAGTCTTTTACCTCAGATTTGTGCTTTGGATCAACATGTTGGGAAATTGAAGAACATCTTTAGTCAAGTATACTTGAATACTATAGAAAACTGAGTGAATTGAAGGGGAGGAAGAAAGTAAAGTCACTAGTATAATAAATGAATGTATTTGTCAGAATTGAGGCATAATAAGTTAAGGGGAAAACTGACCGTTGTTTACCATGCAAACATTTATCAGAATGGCATATGTTACAGTCAGATGATTACTCCTAACCTTTTCTGTTTGTCTAGCTACGTTCATTGACAGAATGACAAAGAGGCATAATCTTAGTGAATTTATTGTAATGAACCCTGTTATCCGAAAATCAAACCATGTTTGCATTGTTTGTACTTGATTCCATAGAACCGGGAGCTAGCTTGTGTACCTGGAGTGTGCCTACTCATTTTTCTTAGTTTCTGAATCTGATGCTATGTTGATCATTTTCTTTCCGAGATTTATATATCAATCTTTCTTTTTCGGTATTTACCGTTACCGATAGTAACCAATTTTGTTATCATGTATTTGTCTAGGCTGGTTTTCAGAAGTTCTAGTTCTGCAATGGACTGGGTCCTGAGAAACAAATACTTCCATCTAATTTCTCGTGGAGTCGAACGTGATGGTTGGAGATTTGTCCTTCTTGCACGTTTCTCTCCGATCCCTTCCTATGTCATAAATTATGCTCTAGCTGCCACAAAAGTTGGATTTGTTGTGGATTTTCTGCTCCCTACCGTTACTGGGTGTCTCCCAATGATATTGCAGAACACTTCCATTGGTAGCCTTGCTGGTGCTGCTGTTGCGTCAGCATCCGGCTCACAGAAGTCAATGGTTTGGTCTTATATATTGCCTTCACTTGGGATTGTATCAAGCATTCTTATTTCTTTGAAGATCAAAAAGTATTCTACTGATATTACATTGGCCGAATCTTCTTCCGGCGATCACATTAGAAACTGAATAATGTTGACTCATAGCAAACCTCTAATAGTATATTAGGAATCAATTACCTGAAGAAAAGCCAATAATAGCTAATATAGTACCACTACTTTTTTTTTTTTTTGTCGTCTTCTCTCAAGTCGCTGGCTTTTAGCCAGGTGATTCTAGTTATTATTGTGTGATATCTCCTTTAAGGTTCAGACTCTAGTGCATTTTCATCTTTATTTTTTTTATTTTATTTCCTTGAAAGACTCTGGAACTAACAAATTTCTCAGAAACTTGATGAAGGATTCAGCAGCTTTGGTAAATGAAGAATCGCTGGTTTTGGTGATGCAATAATGTCCATGGAGGGCACTTATTAAAACGTTACAAGTTTCACTACGTTTATACCTATTCGTGAATGCTTGTCATTTGAAATCTTAAAAATAAATAAAAAATCGTCTCATTTGGCTAAAGAAAACTGAGCTATGCGTGCAGGCATCTTTACCCACATTAGAAAGATTAGGGAAGAAAGACCAAAGGCAACTCAATATTCATATATTGCCTCCCATGATTCCACAATTAAATCCCTCTTCGTTCGCCAAGTCATTTAGGTAGCCTGATAACTACTTTCACTGCTACCCAAAATTAATCAAATTAAAGAAAACTAGTTTTCAAAAACTTGGTTTGAGAGACCCGAAGCCTTTACTAATCAACACATCAATCAATACTTGATTATCTCCAAAAATTTGATATGTAATTTGCATGTAACCAAAAGGAAACTAAAGGCTTCAACATCGCTTGCTGAATTTTATACACCTATCATCATATGTGGTGGGAAGACTTACCAAGAAACAACTCGCTCGGTCCTTTTGTTCACTTGAAGCAAATCATGGCTCATATGTAATATATAAGCATAAGAAATATGTCAAAGAATAAGGCCGTGCAATTTAAACATAGAATCGCCATGATTTTTTGTAGGATCTCATAGGTTCTCGGATTTAAATGCAAAGGTTAACAAATTAGAAGCATAAGTTGAGAGTGACCTACTTAGATACCATAACCTTAAGTTGCCATTCTTTATCATGAACACACGTACACCTCTAACATACCAATAGGATTGTCACCTCTAAGTTCCAAAAGATCACAAGAAGAACAATTGTCCTTCCTCCAAAGGTTGTCCATACGAATAGTTAATAAAACCTTCTCCAATGTATGATGGCTTACTTATACTAGCAAGTTGATCCTCGGATCACAACCAGAAGGTATTTTCTTATGGTTTTAGTCAATGTCAAGATCAAATATTTTATTGGTGATGTGACGTAAACACAAAAGTTAAGGAAAACGGGTTATAGTAAGAAGAATAGGCTCTTAAGACATGGTGACTTGGTGTTTTCTCAAAGAAAGAAAGTTCATGTTGTAAAGATCTTTCTCTCAATAAAAAATTAGAATGCCATGAGTATTTTTAGCAATTAGGCATGAAGGCTGCATCACCAATATATCATATATATCGGAGCAATAATCCTAGCTCTCTAAAGATATCTTAGCCAACCATTATTCTTGCTTGGTGTGCATGTTTTCTCAGCAATCCACTTAAAGCTTTAGTCTTAGGCTTCTAATAGACCTATTGTTCCATGTCACTAATAATTACATTGTGCTTGGTTGCCATTCCCACTTATTCCATAAGGCACAATAGTGCCTTTGTTTGGTTAGGCTAAGTTTGTTGAATAGCCATTCTTGGGTAGGCCTTCCTCATTGCTCTTACAATAGAATATGGCAAATTTCTTTTTTGGCAAATTCACTCTCTCATAAAACAACTCAGAGGAAGTAAAAAAAATATCAAAGGAAAACTAGTGTTAGCATCATCACCGAAAGGGAAACTAACACAAAAGGCAAAGACAATAGAAAATTTGGGAAAAGCTTTCTCTTTCTTTGGGTTAAGGCAATTACATAGCGATTTAGTGCTTCGAATTTTATGAGGAGTGTCTTAATGTGCCGAATGCAAATTCGGCTTGCAAGACTTAGATCCGTAAGTTTTTTTTATATTGGGACAAGACTTAATTATTTGATTGAGTCACTCATCTGACTTAACCCTAATTAGCCATTATGAAATAGCCAATTAAACTAGAGTTACCGCTAATCTATCTTGGCTAGGGGAGATTAGTCACCTACTAGAGTTTAACTTTTGAGAGTTACGAAACCCTAAAAAACTTAAAATTTTGCCTAAAAACCACATATTCATGTGAAAATGGTTTGAGAGTTGGTTACGTGTGAGGAGAGACGAACACCTTTGTGACGTCCATAAATTGGTACCTCTTAATTATATGTTATCCTAAACCTTAATAAAATTGATTTTAATTTTTCAGTATTTAATTAAAATTCTCATATTTTGAAATTATAGAAAATTAATGCCATTAATCCAATTAAAAGTAAATCAGATTTTGGTTCATTTTGAAAATTAAAATATTTTTGCACCCTTTCGAAAAACCTAGTAGAGTACCAAAGTTTATTTTTTGAAAAAATTCAATAATTTTGATTTATTTATTTAAAGAGGGTTTTCCTTTGTTTAAAATAATTGATATTAATATCATTATTGCAATTAAAAGTAAATTAGATTTTAAGCGATTTTGAAAATTAAAATATTTTGTTTGTAACCCTTTAGAAAACTTGGAGGAATAAGAAAGTTTTATTTTTTAAAAAAATTTGAAAATTTTGATTTTCTTACTTAATGAGGGTGTTCTTTTAAAAGACCTTCCTTATACTAGAAGATATCTATGGACTACTTTAACTTAAAGATATTGCCTTGGATTTTATTAAAAAAATTGTATTGTAATTAATGAAAATATATGCTTGGTTTTTAATATAATATCACCTAATTGACTCTAACGAGCATGTATCAAGATAAAAATACCTATATAGACTCGAGTTTGGTCAATTTGACATGAGTAAAAAACTAACCTTAAAAAACTCGATGTTGGTTAGTTTTGACAAAAAATACAAAATTAACCCCTAAAAAACTTAGTTTAGTCAATTTTAAAGGTAAAAAACTAACCCTAAAAAACTCTCTTTTCGTTAATTTTGACAAAAGTATAAAACTAACCCTAAAAGAGTTTATTTTGATGAAAGGTACGAAATAGCCCTAAATATTCAGTTTTCTTATAAAATTTAGTAAAATAATCATAATGAAAATATATTATGTGAAATTACCCACATGGTCCTAAAATGATGAAAATTTCTAAAATAACCCTCGGTTATGTGAAATAACTAATGAACCTAAAATGATAGAATTTGCTAATATGACCTTAGACTATGTAAAACAACCTACATGGCCTTGTAAAATAACCTACATGGCCCTAAAATGCATGGAAATTTTTAGAAAGACCCTAGATTATGTGAAATAACCTAAATAGATAAATGGTCATTAATATGCATGAAAACATTTTGGGAAAATTGCAAAAGACCCTTAATATGCATGAAACATCTTGGGAAATCACAAAAAGACTCCCTAGCTTCAGCAAACTTTTGAAATATGCCTAATAATTATTTTTCCTTCAACAAAAATAAAAACAAAATTGACATATTTAGACTATAGAACTTTAATCTTGCCTTAAAAGTGTATTATGTCAGCCTTTTTAAAGTTGAAGGCTATTAGTTAATACTAATTATTTCATAATTTGAAATATTTAAGTCATGAAATGAAGCTTTTGCTCAAGCTTTGGCACTATAAGGTCAAAGACCTTAATTTGAACCAATCGCCTAAACCTTAAAATTTAGGATCATCAAGCTTATAAAGCCATTCAAGAACAAAATCATAAAGCACAAAAGCAACACAACATCAACATCGAAATATATTTTTAAACATGAAGCTTTCACCAACAAAAGGATAAATCATATTTTTGTTTCAACATATATAAATTTTTATTTAAAGCTGTTTAAAAAAGAACCGAGAAAAAACTATTACCGCTTGGAAATTAAGTTGCCACAATAACGTTAACATAAACATAATAACAAAATAAAAACATAAAAGAGATCTACCTTAAAAAAAATCTTCTCCTATCTTTTTTTTCTTCCTTTTTTCCTCTCCCTTTTGGTTAATAAAAATTGTGAACCAAAAAGCCAAGAATGACCTTCAATAATCAGCCAAGGGGTTAAGTTATCCCAATATTCTTTGGCTGATTCTTTCCCCGACATTTCCATGAAAAAAATATTTTTGTGCCTTTCATATTTTCTGATGCATTTGGTTAGCAAGTTATCCCAATACTCTAATCGCTAATTTAGGGTAAGGAAATGGCTCCATTTAGTTCATAATTACCATGTATGGCCCAATGGGTAAGGTCTCCTAAAATAGCTTTCACAATTCCATGCATGATGGATGATTTGGCATTAACTTAAATTAGCATCGTGGTATTCATGGTATTTAAAAAATAAAATTAAGCCCCATTGGTTGGAAAAGCCTAATTCCAATCCTTTTAGTTTCCAACATGAATGAAAAGTTTATCTTAATTGGAAAAAAGTTTACTTGAATCCTAATGGTTTTAGTTAAAGAGAAAAAAAAAACAATTAAAAACCCTATACATTTTAATTTTAAAGAAAAATGTTTTACATGGCTAGCATATGACCCAAGTTCATTTGAAATAATCAAGAAGGCAAAATGCTATAAAAAAAACTAAGTGATGAGATTCATATTGCCTAGTTTTTTCATGCAATATTGATACTTTAATAAAAAAATATCGATACATTTCATTATGGAAATGAATTTTCTAGAAGAGGTATTGATACTTTAGACAAAGTATCGATACTTCAACCCTAAATATCGATACTTTAAGCAAAAGTATTGATACTTAAGGCTACCATTACCTAGAAAATTATAAAATTCTCAATGTATCGATACATAATATTGATACCTCCCTTTGACTTTTGAAGATATGACCTTTGGAAGTAAAAGTATTAATACATATAGGTCCTGTATTGGTACACCAACATACTTTGCATGAAAATTTCCTATTTTGGCTTCTTAAACAATTTCTTTTGTTTAACTTGGTTCTTAAGTATCTCGAGCCTTTTAATTAGACCCTTAAACCTTAAAATTCCATGAATGAAAGGGAAATGTATTTTATCATAGGCCATGGGTCGAGTACAGCTTGCTCAAAAAAAGGCCTAATAGAATCAAGTGTCTCTAAGTAGGAAAAGCACAAGAAGATGAAAAACATATAAAAAATCTATGGCACTTAAAGTCATAAAAAAGGTAAAAAAAAAAAATGGAAAATGGTGGCCAAACTTTGTAGATTTACGCTTATTTGAATATTTTTGAAAGAAAATATGTAGAGAATAAGAAAAAATAGATTAAAAGGAATATTTTGGTGAAAAATGGTAAGATTCTAGGTTTGACAATGGCCAACTATGATAGTAGCAATTGTTGGGGATTGTAAACAAGAAATTTGTTTTGTAGATGTCGCCATGTGCCCGCTTTTAAAACTTTCGACCATCCAAAGGGCTTAACACGTGCGACTTAATAATTATATGATAGTAGTGGTGGTTAAGCCTTTGAGTTATCCCATGATTGAAATTTGGATTAGGCATAGTAATACGACGGAGAGAGAGACCATCAGATGAATCGCATCCAACTAGTCTTGGATGGCCACCACAAAGTGGCCATAAACTTGGAGTCACCATCAATCATTTTAGGCTAGGTAGGATCGGATGCCTATTGAAACAATATTCTAAGCCACAAAACTTGAAACATCGATTTCAAGGTTTACAAAGTCTAGAGATTCATTGGTTGGGTTTAGGAGCTAGTTACGAGTGAGGAAGGATTAGTACCCCCACGACGTTTGAAATCGATACGCACTAACTATGTCTCGCTTTGATTTTGGCTCAGTTAATTCCATTTGGTCATTATTTAGATATAATCCCCTTTTATGCATGGAGTTTTGGTGGAAAATGTAAATCCGAGTTTTGAAAGAAAATTTATATCTCCTATGAGCTGCGGAGGTATGAGGAGTATAAGCATTTTTATGAAAATAGTTTCTGGATTAAATTTTGAAAATTTGAATATTTCATATAAGGCACTGGAAAGATACTGATATCTCACAATGCCTCGCAAATGTTTTTTGAAAATGAGTTTTAGATTAGAATTTAGATAATCACTACAAAAAAGAAAAGTGTTAGTAAGATGAAAAAGAAAATAATAATATCATAAACAAACAATTACAAACAAAAAAGCATAAAAAAGGGACTATCGGTATATATCTCATAATTGTCTTTGATGAAAATTTGGAGACGAGTTTGTACTCGATGGTAATTTGCAAGATAAAACATAATTTTGTCAAAATAATCTGAGGCATTTGAAAGAGAGAAAATTTTTATATTTTTTAAACTAAAAGCAGGGTTAGAGTATCCCCTCAGAGAGGTAGGATTAGAGTATCCCAAAGATAAAGTTATGAAACTAATTAGGAATAAAGAGAAAATTCAAGTTTTTTATGAAAAATAACGTTAGAGTATCCCCTCGGAGTAGTGAGGTTGGAGTATCCCTAAAGATGAAAATTTTTGTTGATTTAAAAAAATAATTAGGAAACTCGAATAAATTTGAGAAAGAAAATTGAAGTTTTCTTTATGAAAAATGGGGTTGAAGTATCCCCTCGATGAAGTAGGTTACAGTATCTCCAAAGATGAAAATTTTTGATGATTTAAAAAAATAATTAACAATCTCAAATAAATCTGAGAGAGAAAATTCAAGTTTTTCTGTGAAAAATAGGGTTAGGGTATCCTTCAATGTAATGTGGTTGGAGTATCCCAAAAATGAAAATTTTTGATGATTTAAGAAAATAATTAGGTATTTTGAATAAATTTCAGAGAAAAAATTTAAGTTTTTTCATGAAAAACAAGGTTGGAGTATCCTCTCAGAGTAGCGAGGTTGCAGTATCCCTAAAGATGAAAATTCTTAGATGTTTTAAAAGATAATTTTGTTTTTTAGAAAAAAAGATTTTGAAAATAGGAAATCAAAGATTTGTATAAAGTATATTTTTTTCTTAAGCCTTGATCCAAGCCCAAAGGGTTTGCGTACTAGGGAAACCAATCGGATTCATTTTGAGACATATAAGGACATTTCAAAAATTAGGCTTAAAAGAGGGGATTGTATCACATTGTCTCCTTTCCCAAATTTGTTTTGGGTGCAACTTAAGGCTTAAAGGGGTAAATAAGGCATCGTTGGAAAGGTGAATCGATAAAGACAAATATAAAAATATTTTAAAAATCCCAGAGTATAAGTAGGCAGAATTAATTTTTGGACTTAGACTTGTTTCGGCATTGGTAGCATATATAAGGCAAAGGACATGATGGATTTTGAAAAATCATTTTGGACTTATTCCAAATGATTAAATTAGAAACAATACCTTTTCAGAGAGAAAATTTTGTAAACTTTTTAGAAAAAATATTTAAAAATTTCAAAAAAATTTTTTGATGGGCCACAATGGCCCAAATAGAATATAGCATTCTGGTCCCAAGGGTTTTTGACAACAAAGGTTTAAAAAATCATAACTCCCTCATCCATATTGATCCAAGGGCGAATAGGACATAATTGAAAAGGTATTTTGATGCCCTTTAAGGGAAAAATATCATTAAATTCTAAAATAGTCATTTATGGTTCGAACATAATTTTTTAAATTCAAACTACAATGTTGCCAAAGCAAAAATAAGGGAGTTATTGTTATTTTCAGTTTTTTCAAGGATAAATTCGAGTCTAGGACATCTGAATGTTTGTAACAGAAAAGGACCAATAACATGGGCATCAAAATTCATTCCATAAACCAGAGTACTTTGGGATGATGAAGCAACCTGTTGACCATGTCATTAAGGAGGGTATTAGACTCAAGATTAAGGCTTAATACTTTAACAAAAGAAAATAACATTTTATTTCCATGAATCCAGACATGGAAGTTTAGTTTTTCCCCAATATTGGAGGACTAATTTAATCAAAACATTAAATCTATGCTAGTCCCCGTTATTTGAAAGCAACATAGACTTAACTTGGAGTTTTTTGAAAAATCAAATTTTTTATAACAAACAAGCATGCATTTTGATAAACAAATCATGAATAAAGTACAAAGATGCAAAAGATAAATAAGTAATACGCATGCAGACACACAAAGATGACATTTTAATATGGAAAAGGTAAAAAAATGCAAGGAGATGACAAATAAGATGCATGGAAGTGACATGAATATATTTAAGTGAAGAAAAGCATGCTGGAATTTTTGAGATAGCATTTTTAAGTCATGAGAGTTCTTAAAATGCCAAAAAATGCACTAACATACTCAATGAATGTTAGGAAGAACATTCAAGCATGTGTCAAACATGTGAAAATAGATGAAATATGACAGAAAATGCATGAATACGGGACTGTTTGATGACAAAATGAAATAGTAGAAGTTTAGCCTACCAACCAATATCAAAGCATCAAAAGAACATTAAAATCCTAAGAGTACCACAACTAAGGCTGCAATAATGAATGGGAGCCCTATGATGTTTACAGCAGCATAAATGGTTTACTGAAATGAGGCAGATGATAAAAACGAAAAAATATATGGAACAAGGAAGAGAAAATATACCAAAAAAACTTAAACTTTCCTTTCTACTTGAAATAGCGACTTTGAGCTCATTTTTTTTTTCCTTTTTTTACTATTATTTAGCAAGAAAAGGATGAAAGAAAAAAGCTTTTTGGTAATATTATTGATGGTGAGGAGTTTTAGGGATAAAAGTTAGCCAAAGGTTTTTCTGGTAGTGGTTTTGAGGAATTATAAGAATGAGTATGGAGGTCCATATAATAGTGTTTTGAGAAAGTTTTCGATTGGACATTGCTAGAGGTATTTTTTTAAGGTGGTTAGAAGTGAGTCCCTTCTCTAAACCAGCTTTGGTCCGTAATTAAATTCAATTCTCAGTCAATGCTTTTAGGAGATAAAGCAAGGGCATCTTTGATATTTCATGCATGTACTAGCAGACAATTCTAGGTCCTATGCTCAGCTGGTCTCCTTTTCATTGGTTCTGCCATGCAGAGTGGTGGTGCAGAAAGGCTAAAGTAACATGCAACTGGAGACAAGTCAGGCACGCCCTTTGACAAACCATATATTTCATGAGAATGTCCCTTGTCATTGGCTATTTAGGCTTTAAAAAATTGTTTAAATCCAATCACAAGCCAATTGAGGTTTGGTATGAATTATGATGATTTTTGGTGTAAAAATCATGTTTGAATTGAATATTTGGTGCTAAAACTAGGCAACAATGCTTTTGTGTATTGATATAAAACATTCTATATTGATACCCAAGGCAACGTTTACCTATAAGTATCGATACAATGAGGTGTGTATCGATACTAAAAGCAAAAAATTATTTCTAGTTTCAAGACTTAAAGGCCTATATTGATACTTCATAGATTTGGATCGAGTATTCATGCTTGTTATTGATATGTTTTGCCAAAAATCATAACTTCAGTTATTGCCAAGGTTTGTATTGATACAAACATGCTAGGTATCGATGCCACACCTTAAATATCAATGCCAAACCCTTTTGTATCGATACTACATGTGAAAATCAAATTTTTGGCAACATAAAGGCCTTATATCAATACTTATGCACCAATATAACTTGCACGTGCCTTAGGCTCTTTGAATACCTCACCTTGGTCACAAACAGTGGGAAAGTTATCTATGTACTCATCTAAATAACTCCGGTGGCACCTCAAACAGTGACTTTTAATGCATCATTTTTACATTTTTCTTTAATACGACCTATAAGCATTTCTAACCTTCCCAAAATTTTTTTTTTCAATAGTGCTTGGTAACATATCACCTGATAATCATCCCTAGTTCATTTAATTATTCTCTGAGTCTATCATCTTTCAATTAAATCCTGGGATGCCAAAAGTTGGCTCGAACATAAAGTGTTAATAGCTACCTTTCTTTGGCTGTTGCTCAGTTTAGGAATAGGACAAAGATAAATAGACACATTTTGTTCAGGTAGGATGATGGTTCTGTGTGCCTGTAGAAAAATAGAGATTTAGTTAGTGCTATGTTGAAACCGACTGAGCATATTGGTAATGATTCTAATAGAAAATTTTAGTGAGTTTTGTAGATTAGGACCTCACTACTAGGTTGTTTCTTAGATTTGATCCCCAAATAGGTGCCACCAATTTGTTAAGGCTTTAACTCGATAGGCGTCTAGATTTTTATAGACTGAGATACATTGTATCTTGGGTTTTACCCTCTAGACAGATGCCACCAGCTTATGTGGGCTTTGACTAGATAGGCATCCAACTTTTTATAGACTAAAGTAGGTTACTTCATGGGTTTAACTCCCTAAACAAATGCCACCAGCTTGTGTGGGCTTTGACTCGATAGGCATCCAGTTCTTTATGGACTAAGGTAGGTTGTTTCCTAGGTTTAACTTTCAGACAGGTGCCACTAGCTTATGTGGGCTTTGACTAGATAGGCATCCAACTCTTTGTGTATTGAAGTAAGTTGTTAAATAGGTTTAACTCCCAAACAGATACCACTTGTGTGGGCTTTGACTCATTAGGCATTCAGCTCTTTATGGACTGAGGTAAGTTATTTCCTTAATTTGATCTCAAATAGGTGCAACCTGTTTTTGTGGGCTTTAACTTGATAGGCGTCTAGCTTTTTATGGACCAAGGTAGGTTGTTTCATAGGTTTAACCCCCTAAATAGGTGAGACTAGCTTGCGTAGGCTTTGACTCAAGAGGAATCCAACTCTTTGTATATTGAGGTAAGTTATTTTTTGGGTTTGACTCTCTAAATAGGTGCTACCAGCTTGTGTGGGCTTTAACTCAATAAGTGTCTAGCTATTTGTGGACTGAGGTAGGTTGTTTTATAGGTTTGACCACCAAACAGGTACCACCAGCTTGGTAGGCTTTGATTCAATAGGCTTCCAGCTTTTTGTAGAATGAGGTAGGATTTTTCTTAGGTTTGACCCCACAAACAGGTGCCACCAATTTGTGTAGGCATTGACTCGATAGGCGTCCAGCTCTTTGTGGACTAAGCTAGGTTATTTCCTAGGTTTGACTCCCCCAAATAGGTTCCACCAACTTGTATAGGCTTTGAATTGATAAGTGTCAAGCTCTTTGTGGATTGAGGTTAGTTGTTTCTTGGGTTTGACCCCCTAGACAAGTGCCACCAACTTGTGTTAGCTTTGACTAATAGGTTTTCAGCTCTTTGTATACTGAGGTAGGTTGTTTCTTGGGTTTAAGCCCTCAAACAGGTGCCACCAACTTGTGTAGGCTTCGACTCGATGGCATCCAGCTCTTTGTGGACTGAGGTAGGTTATTTCTTAGGTTTGAATCCCTAAACGGGTTTGATCCCTTAAATAAGTGCCACCAGCTTGTATGGCTTTAAATCGATAGGCATCTAGCTCTTTATGGATTAAGGTCAGTTGTTTCATGGGTTTAACCCATTAAATAAGTGCCTTTAGCTTGTGTGAGCTTTGAGTTGATAGGCGTCCAACTCTTTATGGACTAAAGTAGGCTATTTCGTATGTTTTACCCCTCCGATAAGTGCCACCAACATGTACGGGCTTTGACCCGATAGGCATTTAAATCTTTGTGGACTAAAAGAAAGTGAGCTGAGACATTTTCTTGGATAATTTTCAATGAGCTTGTAAGGTCACAGATGTGTACCTGGGGCCTTTCTAGGTTTTCTGAAACAAGAAATAGTACCTTAGGTTTCCCACCAAATTAACTTTTGTATGTAAAAGCTAGTACTTGAAGGATGCTGAATGCTACATCAAGCATAAATATGCAAATGCATGCTTAATATGATGCAAGAGTGATGATTTTAAAATATAATTCGGTGATCAATTTTGGCCTTCTTCAGTTGTTTACTCTTCAATGTGTTCAATAAGGTGATCTCTTGCCTTGGGATTGGCCAACCTTATTCTAGATTTAAGAGATTTTGAATGTAAAGGTTGTTTATTAAAGATGAGGATGGCTTATGATTGTAGAGGTGATCTTCGGTTTAAATGGCACATAATTGGAGACATTTGTTGCATTGAGTTTACTAACAAGTATGAGGGGTTTTTTTTTTTGTCGAATCTGATTCAAAAGGTGTTTTTGGCAATCTGGGTGGATTGTTCTAAGTTTCAATTAAAGATGATAGTTTAAAAGGAACTTTGGCCCCTTGTCTTTAGGCTGGGGTTTACTGGGAGAAAGTTTTGAGCACATTTTTAGAATGCAGAGCTCTATGGATTAGAATGATGGTGGCCTCCAAGGTTTATTCTTGGTCTTTAAACATGGAACAAAAATTCTTGCAAAGTTTTTATCTTTCCCAGTAATGCTAGGAAATCCTATTATCAGTTTGATTCATTTATCAAGCATTATCAATTAAATGATAAACATGATGCAACATGGGATGCAGGAGTTAAAAGGACTTTCCAAGAAATCAGGTGATTGCATTTTATTTAAAAGAAAGAAAGCACTTGTTATGACAAATTATAGGATCACAAAATATTTTAACCTATAAAAGAATTTTGAGGGGTTTTTTTTTGCCACTTAGCCCTTGATGCTGATGACATGAGTCTTCCATTAGGTGTCTTCAGAAACCTTTCTCAAGCAATTAATCCTTTTGGTATTGGCCGACTCATAAGTCTTCAGATTGTCCCATGGTGGGATGGAGGGCTTTAGTTATGTAGTTTGCAATTTTTTAGGTGCAAGTAAGATAAGATTTGGTGGGGTAGGTTGGCATGGAATAGGTGAATTAGGTTATGATTTGGTGTCTTAATCAGGGTTATGAATATAGGGTAAATTGGTTCTTGACTTGGTTTGAGTAAGTAACTCTAGTCACTTAAGTAACCATTTTTGGTTTTCAATTTAAGCTAGCCTCTTTTTTAAGAGTGGAAGAATAAGGAGAAATATGATGCCATTTTGTGTTTTTATCCCAAAATCCTTTCAGGCATAGTATATCTTGATAGAATTAGAGTTCGCAGGTTGGTTAGGTCACTATCATCCATTTTGATTAAGATTAGGGCTTTTTTGGAAAATACATGTTTCACTATATATGTCCCTTCCTTATTTAGGGTCCATTTTCCTTGAGCATCTTTGTGGATGGGGAAAATTTGTTTGAGTACGAAGTCACCTTCATAAAATTAATGAGGATGGACTTTTTGTTGTAGGCTTTTGTCATGTGCTTTTGATACATCTACCTATGATAGATGGCTTTCATTTTTTTCTCTTTAATGAGATTGAGCTATTCATATTAGTTCTTAACCCATTTAGCCTTTTCAAGTTGTGATTCCATTAAGACTCTGAGTGAAGGGATTTCAACCTTAATAGGTAGGGTAGCCTCTATGCCGTAGATTAATAAGAATAGGGTAGCACCCATAGAAGTTTGTATTGCTGTGTGAAGGCTTGCAATGCAAAGGTAACTTTTCATGCCAATCTTTGTACATTTTAGCTATCTTTTGAATTATCTTCTTGATATTCTTGTTGGCTGCTTTAATTGCCCAGCTCATTTTTAGATAATATGGGATAGAATTACGATGTGAATCTTGAACTGAGAACAGACTACTTGCATCATTTTGTTTTTTAGGTTGCATACATTATCAGTAGATCTATTCAGAAAGACCATATCTACAAATGATATCCTGTTTCATAAATTTGCATACAATAGATCTGGTGACATTGGCATAGGAAGCTACCTCTACCCACTTGGTGAGATAATCTATAGCAACCAAAGTTAAATAGTGCCCATTAGAAGCCTTAGGGATAATCGGTCTGACCATGTCCATGCCTCATATGTAAAAAGGCCATGTGGTTGTCATAACATTTAGAAGTATCAGTAAGACATGGATTTTGTCTATGTAGATGTATTTGAGGCACTTTTGAGCATAGTCGATATAATTTTTTTTAAGAGTCAACCAATAATACCCTGATCATATGACTTGTTTTGCCATTCGGTGTCTATTAGCATGCGTACCATGAATTCTTTCATGGACTTCTTCGAGGATTCTTTTGGCTTCGAAGGCTTGTATGCTTTGGAGTAGTACCTGATCCTAACATTTTTTATACAAAATTTTGCCATCCAAAATAAAGCTCATAGCTATCTTTTGGATAGTTCTTTTATCTATTTTAGTAGTGCCGTTTAGGTATTGCTGACCCTTGATGTACTGAAGGATGTCATGATACCATGGCAGGCCATCTTTCTCTTTTTTGACATTTTAACAATGTGCTAAAGTTGAGTAGATGCTCATCTGAATGAGAGTAACGTCTGATTCTCGATTAACATTGAACATTAATGACAAGATGGCCAAGGCATCAATAATTTGGTTCTCTTCTCGAGGTAGATGTTGAAAGCTAATATCATCAAACACTTTTCTAAATTTCAAGTTCAGATTCTAGTAATAGATTAGTTTAACATCATGTGTTGGCATTCTCTTTTTAGTTGGTAGATGACAAAGGTTGAATCTCTAAATACTTAAAGTATTTGGATACCCATTTTAATGGCTACTTGGAGTCCTATGATGTAGGCCTCATGTTTAGCTATATTGTTAGTGCAGTCGAAGTTTAGTCTTGCAGTGAAGGGGTAGTGGCTTTCATCAGGTAGATAAGAATTGCCCCAAGTCCATGCCTTAATGCATTTGAAGCTCCACCAAAGTATATTTTCCAAGACAAATCGCACTCAACAGTGTCCTCTGCCTCAGATATGCACATCAAGTCTTCGTCAAGAAATTTAAAGTCTAGAGGTTGATAATCATTTGCTGCTTGGCTTGCTAAGAAGTCCACTATTGTGCTACCCTTGATGGCTTTCTATTCACATACATGATGTCATATTTAAAAAGTAAGACTTACCACCTTGCTAACCTCTTTGACAAAGAGGGAACTTCGCATAAATACTTGATGTAGTCGAGCCAGCGATTAGCCACATAGTGTGGTACAACATGTATTGTCTGAACCTCTGGGCCGCCCAAGCAGAGCATAACATAGTTTCTCTATGACTGAATATTTATTTTCATATTTTGCAAACTTTTTGCTCAAGTAGTAAATAGCCTATTCTTTTTTACCTAAATCATCATGTTAACCTGATACACCAGCCATTGACTTGTCAAAAACTGATAAGTACATGATTAGAGGTCGATTAGGCACTGATGGCATAAGTACTAGAGGGTTTGAAAGGTAATGTTTGAACTTATCAAAGGCTTCTTGGCATTCTTTATTCCATTCTCCAAGATTTTGTTTTTGGAGCAGTTAAAATATTGTATCGTATTTGTCGATAAACTGAGATATGAATCAGGCTATGTAGTTCAATCTTCCTAAGAAACTTTTTACTTCTTTTTGAGTTCGAGGTGGTGACAAGTTTTTGAATGGCCTTGACTTTATCGAGATTGACTTTTATTCCTTTTTCGCTTATAATAAGCCTAAAGTTTGCCAGATGTGACACGAAGGGCATTTTCTGGGATTTAACTTGAGCTAGTATTTGTGAAGTTGTTTGAAGAGTTTTCCCAAATTAGCCACATGTTCACTCTCTCTTAGCAATTTTGCGATCATATCATCCATGTAGACCTTAATTTTTTTTGCACATAAGATCATGGAATAATGCTACCATTGCCCTTTCGTGGGTTGCCCTAGCATTTTTGAGCCCGAAAGGCATTATTTTATAGTAAAAAATGCCCTACATGGTCATGAAGATGGTCTTCTCCATGTCTTCAATTGCCATTTTGATTTGGTTATAACCCGAAAATCCATTCATGAAGGAAAATAATGTGGTTTTGGTAGTGTTGTCTACTAAGGTGTTAATATGAGGTAAAGAGAAATTATCTTTTGGGTAGCTCGACTTAGGTTTCTGTAGTCTACACATATTCGTACTTTACCATTCTTTTTAGGAATTGAGATTATATTGGCCACCCATTTAAAAAATTTGGCTACTTCAAGAAATTCTACTTCAAATTGTTTCTTCATTTCTTTCTTGATTTTTAAAAGCATTTTGGGTTTTGTCCTTCTACGCTTTTGTTGTATGGGCTTACAGTCGAGTTTGAGGGGAAGTTTATGGACCATAATATTGGTATCTAATCCAAGTAGGTCTTAGTAGGACAAGGCAAACATGTCCTTATATTCTTGAAGAAGACTTGTTAGTTTGGCTCAAGTTGATAGTTTTATGGAGGTTTTGATTTTGACTTCTTTTGTTCCAAGGTTCATGGTTTTGATGGGTTATTCATAAAGCAATATTTATTTTTCTTCCTATTCAATTAGTTTTTCTAGTTCTAGGGTATAGAGCTCTCTTCAAAATTCTTTTTAGACTTAACCCCATCGACGTAGATTGGTTGCTCAAAATTGATTTTTGAAGTTTTAGTATGAATATTCATGTCACCTTCATTAGGGTGCCTGAAAATACAAAAAAATTATATAGGTGGAAAAATATGTAGAGAAAGTTCTAAGAGTTGGCAAGAACTATGAACACAAAGAATGTAATGCATAATGCTTAATTGTTTTCATTGATAATACTTAATAAAAGATGCCTATACCAAGGATCCTACAATGCTTTTGGGTGAAAGCGTGTATGTTTAGCTCATAGCATTACTTTGAAATAGACTTGAACAGTAAAGGAATCTCAGTTTCAGTCCAAACACTAGAAGCAAATCTTGAAGGCTACAGGTTGGTCTCTCGATCCATCATTGATGTCCTTGGCACATCAATTGCATTGATGAAAAATCACCAAATTCCTTGCTCAATATGAGAATAACATTAGCGAAACCCGTACTCATATGTCCTCTTATGTGGAAACTTTCTCAAAAGGGTGGGAATACCATTGGTTCATTTCCATCTAGTATGTAATGTATGCTTAAAATGTTTGTTAAAATGATTTTATTAACATATCATAAATGAGCAAATGATTTTGTAACCTATGGAAGTTTGTTACATTTTTCTTCAAATTTTTTTTAACCTTCCATATGGCATTTATTGTAGTGTGCATATGTACTAAAAAATTCAAAAATTTGTATCTATTGTGCACCTAAACACCAATTGGATTAATAATTCTTAAAATCCTTTAACAATTG
>JBBYHK010000004.1:4985166-5031122 GCA_038382065.1 Adansonia grandidieri
GTTTACTAACTAATAAAGGAACATGTGACGGAACACATGATTCAAGATTTTAATATGACGTAACACACAACAAGAATAGGAACACATAGCATAGCACATGATAGAAAATGTGGCGTAACACATTGCAGGAAAATCTGATATGACAAAACATGCAATAGGAATAGGAACACTTAACATGTGACAAGAAAACATCGCATAACATGTTACAAGAAAATCTAACATGACGGAACACGCAACAAGAATAGGAACATGTGGTGTAACATGTGATAGATACATAGATTTGTTCAAGGGCAAGGCCAACATCTTAGCTCAAATTTGAGAGGGCTTAGACAAAAATATTATACTTAAAAAATAGGCATAAGCAAAAAAAAGTCCGTTTAAAACAAAAAGCAAGGCCTTGGCTCTAATACTGTCTAAGCCCGACTTGACCAATTTTTCAATAATATATTATATATGATGTAAATTATATCATATAAAGATTAAATATATAATATTACTATGTAAACATTAAAAAATATGTTTAGGTGTGCATATTTAAGAATTTAATAAAAGAAAATTTGAGCAAGTGTATATGACGTTGATACTATACATAGACCCGACCTTAACCCAATTCGACCTATGAATACTTCTAAGTATATATTGTGTTGACAAATTTATCTTTTATGTTAAAATTTGCTTGAATATATCCTTGAATGGTGAATGCATCTTCCTTGAACTTTTGACTAGATGCTGCCATATTTTTTTGTTTATTACAATTGTATAAAAAAGAAATTAGAAAAAAAAAATGTAATTAGAACTCTTCATTGGTCATGTTACATTGGATCAGAGGTGGGTAATAAAAAATTATATTTGTTCAAGGCTCGATCTTAATTAATTTATAGATCTTAAAGGTAAGGTATTTTATTGTTTTAATATATTTATCAATTTTTATGTAAATCACAAATATTTAATTTAATCAAATTACATCATTAGACTTCGATAATTAATAAATTAAATTATTTACACTAACTTTGTCAAGTAATTTTAACAAAAAAGCTTACTAAATATGCATACATGATTTATTTTAGCTAGACATTATCTTAATAAGATAAAAAAAATGCTACTTTTATTAAAATTACTTAATTGTCCATTTGGAAACATAGATTTGGGCTAGAAAATTTAAATTTGGATTTAGATTTACAAATCTAAATTTTGTTGTTTGGATGTAAAAAAAAAAAAAGATTTGAATTTGGAAAAATTCAACATTAATTCTGGGCAGCTCGAATTTATAATTTAAAAAATCATTTTAAAGTGAGAATTTAGAAAATCACTTATTCATTGATGTTCTATCATTTACAAGTGCATAATTAATTTTTATTTAAATCCAAATACAAATCTTAATTATCCAAAAAAATTAAAATTAAAAATTAAAATTTTCAAATCTAAAATTTTAAAATCGAAATTCAAATCAAAATTTAAGTTTCCAAATGCAATCTAACAGAATTATCATAAGTGACCTAATTTATTAATAATAGAAGTATACAGATGTAATTTGATGAAAT
The DNA here is from genome assembly GCA_038382065.1 of Adansonia grandidieri. NCBI lineage: Eukaryota > Viridiplantae > Streptophyta > Magnoliopsida > Malvales > Malvaceae > Adansonia > Adansonia grandidieri. The sequence goes on from JBBYHK010000004.1 coordinate 4,986,708, forward strand.
TAAAAATTTGTGAGTTATATAAAAATTTATGCTAAGTTCAGTAACCTAAAATATAGATTATATTTATGTATATATTAATTAAATTTTAATATGATTATATATATAAAAAGTATAAAACCAATAATTTCAAACTTAAACATATTTATAAGAAATTCAAATTCATCAATAAAAAAAATACATAAAAAATTCATGAATTTAAGAAAATAATTATAAACGTTACATTTATATATGACTTACGTATTTTATTATACAACTTACGCTATTCTTTTAATTTAAATTTATCATTTAAAATTTAAATTCTCAAATGCAACTTAAAAAAAATACTTATAGTTGTTCGAGAGATGAAATTTAGATAAGATGATGGCTGATTGTTATTAAACTGTAATATATTAATAGAGGAAAAATATTGAATTTTTAGTTTGAGTGTAGTGATAATGATTTAATCTCTTAATGTCTCCAAATATTTATAAAAAGCGATGATGCATGTAAGCAAATTTACCATTAGATTATCTGATTAAGATCAAATTACATCACATATCCATGGTTTGTGTGAAATATTTTATTTTTTATTTATGATTTTTTTAATTTAAATTTTAGGTTACTTTTAAAATATTTCAAATTCATTTATTTTCGTCCATCGTTATTGAATAAGGACTGAAGTTTCCACCTCAGTTCCACGTGGATGATGTCCATGAGGACGTTCACATGACATAAAAAACAGATAGGTTGATTTGATTTTTCAATTAAAGGTAATGTAACGTTAAATGATCGATAAAATGTATGGATTAATTTGAAATATTTATACTAATAATAAATTATTTAATTAAAATTAATAATATGAGTTAAATGATAATAATTGGGTTAAGTAAAATATTAAAAGTCAAAAAATTATAAGTTAAATATTAATATAAGAAGAGTATTTATATCTTTCAATTTTAATATATTTTAAAAATACACATTCCTTTAAAAATTTGCCATTTTTATTTAAAAAAATTATTCACTTTTCTTATAAAAACTATCTATATATTTTTTGTAAGTGTATATATATCTAGTTTATAAAAAGTCATCGACAAAAAAAATTAAAAATAGCTGATGAAAATAAAATACTACCTAAAAACAATAAATGAGTAGTGCATTTTAACCCAAAATTAATTATAACCTGAAATGCATGTCTTCGTATCATTAATTTGCTCAAATTTAATGTTTCATTGCTAAGTAAATATGTTTCTTGTCAAGGAACTGCGTTTCTTTTGAACTGCCCTTACTTTTCATGTGCCATCCTATTAAAGGATCCAGACTCAACGACGGTGAAAATAGATCTAACCCTCTGTGATATTGAGCGACTGTATTTATCGTTGTAAACCTCGGATACATAAAATGACGCAAGTCTTTTGCTCTCAAGTTAGGGCATAATTATTGAGAATTTCCTCCTTCACTAAGATATAAAATAAATCATGGATAAGATTTGAATTTCTTGGTTTTTTTTTCCCTTACGCAAAATAAAAAAAATAGATTTTTTTTCTTTCTTACAAAGAATATCATAATTTGAAAATTAAAAAAAAAAAAAGAAATTATACATGTTGGACTTCAAATTTTATAGTGATCAAATATCAATTTTTAAAAATAATTATACAAAATAATTAAGTTAAGTTTAGAATTCAATACTTAATAATACTAATAATTTTAAAAATTGAAACAGTATCAACAATAGAGATGTTCATGAGCCTCCAATCTTAGTTGACATAATGCTTTTGATAAGTTCATTAAGGTTGTGAATTCGAAATTACTTAGATACGTAATGTTTTCTTCATATGAATTAATTAGATAAAATTTAAAAGTTATGAATAGATTAAAAACTATGAAAGAAATAGAGATATTCACGATCTAATCCTAGTTTGGACTCAAAGAATTTTATTTTTGATTATTGATTCTTGAATCCTATCCAAATTAAATTGAGTTGAGTCAAATTGAACCCAAAAACTTATTTTCTATTTTAAAAGTATTAAAATTGATTTTAATGTAAAATTTTAAATAATTTATAAATTATTTTAAAAAATAAATAATAATTTTAATAAAATCAATCAAATCGAATTAAATTATAAAAAATTATTTAAATTAATTTAACTTAAATCAAATTTTTAAAATCAAATGAATAACTCTTCTGAAAAAAAAAACAATTTTCTTTTATTAGTTTTATTATTACGATGATTTATAATTATAGTTTGTTGATGGGTGAGGGAGCAATATGGCTTTTGAATTTTCTTTTCCATCATTAGTAATTCAACTGTCTGATAAAAAGAAACATATGCCGCTCTTATCCTATCATACGTATCCTTTCAACTTTTTTCTGAGAGGAAATGAAAAAAAAATTTTCTCCCTCAGACTTTCATAGAAATGAAATCTAAACTTATTTTGAATTGGCTTTTGTGACCCTACCATGGCTTCAAACTCTCACTCAAACGTCATCACTCATGACCCCACGACCCCGCCCACACACACACACATCACTTCAATCACTTCTCCCCCCCCCCCTCCAACAACTCTCTCTCTCTCTCTCTCCCTATGTCTTGTGGTTGAGTCACTCGCTTTTGTAAATCAATATGATAATTTTAATTATAAATATAAGATAAAAATATAGCAAGTGAAAAAATATATACATATAAATTTATCAAATTTTTTTAATATTAATTATTAATATATTAAAATTTTAAAAATATTTAATAATTAAAATGTAATTATTACGTAAAAAATAATACAAAATTTGTACCCATACATGATACCAAATCTTCCTACAAAATCCAGACTTTAGGAGTGAAATGAGATGCAACTTCGCTGACTCTGCTCTGGTTAGAGTAGTTAATGATCGAGTTGGAACTGTTTGTAATCTGAAATTTTAGAATTGTTTTCGAGGTTTAAATTCCGTTGAATTATTTTATTATTATATTATATTATTAAATTATTATTTTTTATTAATATTTATATATTTTTATAATTAAATTTAAATAAAATTATTATTTTTATTATTAACTAATAATTTTAATTAAATTAAAATTTTAAAATTTTTATTCAAAATTTAAGTCGAATATGTTGAATTAAAGGAGTAACCTGATGTATCTACAGTTTCGCTTCAGTTCCAATAATTCTCCACCAAAGTAGCTGGCAGCCACAAACTGACCGGACCTCTTCCACAGCCGCACCGCAATGTGGCGTTCTTTGTCTCTCTCACTTCCTTTACTCTTTCCTCTTGTTCTCCTTTCTCTCCTCTCTGTACCTCCTGCCTCCAGCGATTCCATCCATGCAAACAAACAATCACAGCCACCAAACATGGATTTCCAGTCCACCACCATGGCTTCCTCTGAGGCTGAGATCCTTTTCAAGATAATGGAATCTATGTCCTCTGACCAAACCTGGAGACTATCCCACCCAAACCCTTGTAAACCTGGCTCATCTTGGCCTGGAATCGAGTGCAAACCAGGACTAGATAACTTCCTCCATGTCACCAGGCTTGATTTTGGCTCTTCCCCAAACCCAACATGCAAGAAAACTGCCATGTTTCCTTGTCAAATCTTCACCCTTCTTTACCTGCAATCGGTGTTCTTCTTCAATTGTTTCACTCACACCAAAACTTCTATCTGTTTCCCGGACAGGCTCTCAAATTCTTCACTACAACAGCTTAGTCTCCGTTCAAATACGGCGCTTGTTGGTCCCATTCCACCCCAGATATCTTCTTTGAAGTCCCTACAAATACTCACATTGTCACAAAATCATTTCACTGGACCAATCCCTGTTGAAATATTCGACTTGACCTCTTTACTGCACATTGATTTGAGCTATAACAGGCTTACAGGTAGCATCCCAATCCAAGTGGGTAATCTGAGAAACCTTGTAGGCCTTGACTTGAGCTATAATTCTCTTACAGGCTCAATCCCTGAGACGATTGGCCAGCTTGCTATGCTTCAAAAACTTGATTTGAGCTCAAATTCACTTGCCGATAGGATTCCAGACAGCATTGAAAAGCTCAAGTTTTTGGTTTTCATGGCTTTGAGTAGCAACAGACTTGGAGGAAATTTTCCAAAAGGATTGTCTAAATTACAAAGCTTGCAATACTTTATTATGGATGATAATCCAATGTTCATAACTTTGCCTGTAGAGCTCGGCATGTTATTGAAACTACAAGAACTCAGGCTTGCCAATTCAGGGTATTCAGGCACCATACCAGAAAGCTTGTCGATGCTCATGAATTTAAGCACTCTGAATCTTCAAAACAACAGATTAACAGGTGAAATCCCAATGAGTTTTGTCAGTTTCTCTCACATTTATCACTTGAATCTGAGCAGAAATATGCTTGATGGCGTTGTTCCATTCAATGCAAGTTTCTTAAAGAGGTTGGGAAGGAACTTGGATCTTAGTGGAAACTCAGGTCTTTGTTTGAATTCAGCTGAAGCGTATAGTGTGAAAATTGGGGTTGGTATTTGCAGGAAGAATGTTTCTTTGAGCCAGCCATTAAACAAGTCTCAAGCACCACTTGGATTCTCCCACTCATTCCTTCTATCAGCTCTTTTGGGTCTTTTTAGTTTGCATCAAACATCATATCTATCATGATTTCAACAAAAAAGTACTCGTCTTCTTTACCTTGGTATTTTCTAATCATTTCTATTATTTTCATTAATAGTTTTTGTAAAACATGTATGACTTAAGTATTTTATTGATGTGCATTTGGATTCTAGTTCCTAAATAGCTGGATTATGCCAACTTCAGCTGGGATTTTAGGCTAGCTGAACCATCTACAAATCTACAATACTGAGAATCTCAGTTACACCCATTACCAAAAGATTCATCAAAATATATTTTGTCTTCTTAACTTATTGCACATTTGGCCTTGAGCAAACTTTGGAATTGGACATGAAACATGTGATGCTGTCGGTCGGGGTAGGAAAATTCTTGAATAAAGCTAACCTAGTGGAGTGTTGTTGTTACCTGTCCACCTGTTTCTTTGGATTTATTTCCCATCTTGCAGTTTTGAAAAGTTGAAGTTCACGAAAATAATTGATTGGATATAAAATAAAATTCTGAAGGAAAAAAATCCTTAATAAAGAAGTTGAGTAAAATGTGAAAGTAAAATAAGTAAAGACTCGGTTATTGAGATGAATATACTTTGATTTTAACTTGTTTTTGTGTTTTGGTTGAGTTAAATTCAAACCAAAATATGGGCATTAGGTGCAATCCATATTTTGTTTATTTATTTATTTATTTATTTTGTAGAGCATTGAATCATGCATATTTAATATGGGATCCACTTGCACTGCAATATGTCTGTGACCCAAATGACACTTCCAAAGAAAGAATCTATAAACCTAAAATTCCTTTCAAGAGGTATTGTTTGCATTAATATAAAACTCTTCCAAGTAAGATGTTTCAATTGTTTTGCATCTTACTGAGAAACTAGGTAAGAGACCATTATGCAATATTCTGAAATTGTGCATCAATGTTCTGCTTGAGATATTAGGACAATGGGAAATTCAAATCCCTGCTTTCCATGTCACGTATAATTTCTTTTTTTAATTTAATCTTACCATTAGATCCGTTTATTAGTCAGATTAGGTCACAATTTAAAATTTTTTAAAATTCTTTTGACAAGGCTCGAGTTGGGCAACACGAAAATTTGTTTTATTCTTTATAATAATTGCCCACACGAAAGAATTGCCCACACCAATCATCCAGTACTGCAAATTATTGGTTTTTATTGAATATATACTTGTGTAGAAAATAAAATATGTATGAAAATGAAACTCGTATAAGTACCCAAGAGGCAGAAAATTCCAAGAATGCTTCATATTCAAGGGAAGTCAACCTTATTCTCTTTTTTGGCAAGTTACGAGCATGCGACGGAGGGATTAACGCACACACACACACACACACATCTATATGTATGAACCTGAACATCGACATGAATATGAACGTGAAAATTAGTATGAGCATGAACAAAAATAAGAACATGATCTGACACTTAAAATTGAGACATATATACATATAGCAAGCCTGCTGTCATTTTCTTGAATCTTGCATTCCACTCATCACTTATTGCAGGACTCCTGCTAGTTCTTTCAAAGGCCTTGGACATTTACATTTCCAACGACTTTAACTCAAGATTGTTGCTATGGACCACATAGACCGTGATTGAGACTGGAGAGTCAAGAAAAAAAATAGAAAATATATAATACTGGCAACACGATGTTATATTATTATTTTATAATTTCAATTTTCGCTATTGACATTTACTAGAATTGAAGTATGAGTAGTTAATAATCCATAACGATTAAATTCATATCATGAATTGCATATGTAGATTCAATCTATAATTCGTGAATATTTTTTTCTTTTACTTTTCTAAATATAGGATCATAGATTGCTATAAACTATTTTAAAAATTACTAAGAATGAATTTTATGATTATAATAAAAATTATCATGCTTTTAAAATAAGTTATGCAAAATGAAAAAAAAAAGTCACTATTGCAATGATCACGATATTCGTAATAGCATATGTTACATCTATGATTATAAAATAAATATATAATGTGGTTGAAAATGTATCTACCACAGAAATTTAATTTTCCTTTGAATTCCAATGTTTAGGATACATGGAGAAGTATCATTTTCGGGTGAAGATATTGTTAAGAGGGATTGTGCCAAGCTAGTTGGCAACGGTCCCTCAACTTCCTTTCAGTATGATTAATGAATGAGCGAAAGTTATAATTTTTCCATGCCACCTCATGTGATAAATGTATTAAAACAGTGCAAACTGGCAAATCATCTTTGGACAAAGATAAGCAAATTGACCATCATATACCAGAGATTATTATTATTATTTATCTAAAAGCATACAGTAAAAATGTTTTTCTTCTTTATAATAGAATGATGGGGTTAGGGATTTCACTAATGATCAAGGTACTTGGGATTGAGATAGGTTGAGTTTGTTAGCCATTGATGTTACCAATCAAAGTTCTTTAGTATACCCTTTAACAAGCAAAGAGGAGCAAGTTATTTGGACTGCCTCTCCAAATGGCATATGTTCTGGGTTTGCTATGCCTATTAAGCTTGCTTGTTGTGGGGGCTGCAGGTTGTAATTTTTTCTGGAATAAGGTTGGAAATTGGATTTGCCTTTGTACACGACATGACTGTAATATAGTTCTCAAGCAATTTGGACCCATTGCTTGAATGGTTCTCAAGCCTTCGGTATAACTTTTCCAAACTGAATTTTCTTGTAGTCCTTGGCCAATATGTTTTCGGCATATTGGGATGTTGCAAATGGCAAAATCGATGCTGGTTTTAGGGTGGTTTTTCTTGATCTTTTAATGTTTATGGTCATATATATTTTGGCTAGTATCGGTCATTACAAGAAATATAAAGCAATTTCACTTGGATCTCCTTCTCGACAATTGAATTACTTGGTCTGTCAACAAGCTCCTCAAGGATTTGTGAAATTAAAATGTTAATGCGTCAGCATTGACTAATCCAAGTAAGCTAGCGGCATGCACGCGGTTTCTGTTAGAGACTCTCAAGGTTCCTCGCTGTTTAGTATTACAAGAAAGCTTGGTTTTGGGAGCATTACTAAAGCTGAACTTTATGCTGTTCATACATGGGTAAGCTTGGCGTGCAAACATGGATGCATGCAACTTATTGTCCAATCTATATCATTTCATTTTTTTTATCAATGAGATCATAATTTAAAAATAAAAAAAATCACAGGTGATGAAATTCAAATTTTAAATAATAATTCTTTTTACTTTTGTGCATGTTATGGTACATTCATTCAAAGTTGCTAATAATAGATGTCACCAATAAAGTGAAACCTTAGTACGATGCTCATAAAGATTGCAACAAGAAAGTTGAAATTGGTGATGAATGAACCATGCATGGTGCGAAAAAGAAAAATCGCCTGTGGATTATCGATATAAATATAAATAAAGTATAAATTATTAAATATATCAAAATTATAAATTTGAATATGAACTTATATTTAATATATTATGTTAAACATCATCGAATTATATCATATATATATCATATTATTTTAATATTAATTAAATATATTATATTTATATCTTATTTTATATCGTATTTACTTTTAATATATACATTGGGAGGCTACCATTTGCAGTGGGAAGATCAAAGAGAGTAGGTACTGTTTGGGAGGATAAATTTTGAAATGAAAGCAAATAAATTGAACTTTGTAAGTTCGAAAGGAAAAGGTGAAGTAATGAAAAGCAGAAAAAAAAAAAAAAAAGATGAGAAGGAAACAAAAGGGAGTGGGGTTTGTTGGGGCAAAAAAATGCAGTGTTTGATGAGACAATAGCAACGGGGGGACTGACTCTCTAAAGCGCAGGTTGGGCCAAAAAACCAAAAAAAAACCATATATATATATATATGTGTGAATGTATATATATATATATATATATATATACACACATATATGGAGAAAAGCAGTGTCCAATCCAATCTTATGGTGAAATTACTTACCAGTATTTAACAGTATTGCAGATTTGCAGTACAGATTCACCTGCTGACACCACATTGCAGTCTTAGATTTGCCTTTTTTTTTTTTTTATCCATTACTCTTCCAAATTTTGAATCTATCTTTGTTGATTTACTTACATATAATTATTATTTTGCTAACAAGTATTTTAAAGAATTATATATAGTAATATTTTTATTAAATGCAATAAAATAATAAAAAAATTATTAATTATTATATTTAATTAATATTAATTTTAAAAAAATTAAATCAAATCGATTGATTTAATTAATTTAATTAAGAACCAATTGATTTGATGATTCAAAAATATGTATAGAATTGGATTTTCAAGAAATTAAACAGAATTGCCAAAAATCAAGAATCGCAAATAAAAAAATTGATAAAAAACAAGTGAAGCCGGAGTTAAGATATTATATCTAAATTAAATTCAAATTTAGACAAAATTAAAGCCCATAACCAAAAAAACTCATTAGGGCTAAAAGAATTTAAACTCATTCGGCCAAAAAATTTAAACCCAAAAAAACCCTTTTTCTCCCATACCACCTCGATCTGATACTTTACTTATATTATTTATTTTTTTTTATTTTTTATTTTTTTTCTTAATTTTTATTTTTTGTTGATTTTTTAAAATTTTTCTTAATTATTTTTACTTCGATTAATTACTTAATATCAAAATGCTTATGAACTGACTCTTAAATCAGAAATTAATGATTCAACTAATTTGACTATTTAATTTTTATTCCTTAATTAATATAATTATTAATTAATTTTAAAAATTACTCTAAATATGGTAATAAGCACTGTTTACTGTTCGCAAGTACAAGTTTTCCCAAAGCTGCGGGCTTTCACCATTATTTTTCCCTTTGAACGTCTGCCACTTGGCTTGGCAGTAGATTCAAACTGCCGATATCTAAAACCCTCGTAATAGAATTTATAACGCGTTTGTTAGTTATAATAAAAATTTTATTGTTAATATATTTTGTATTTATTATAATATGGACATTTAGTTCGTAGGATAATTATTTTTTAGAATAATTAATTATGATTTTATTTCATAAAATTATTGAATAATTATATAATACTTTTTATTGAATAATTTTTTCGATTTTAAGCAAAATCAAATTTTTTTTATTAAGGATTTAAATCTCATATTTTTTTATTTCAGTAAATTAAATTGTTGCATAAATTATTTTATTTTATTTTTATTTTATTTTATTTTAATAAAATAATTATTTTATTATAAATTTATATCATTTCAATAAATCAAACTCAACGTAAGATTCATAATCTTAAAATTACATAATTATTTATTATTTTTGTTATTATTTAATTATCATAAAAAAAAAACCTTAACTTTACTTATCTTTCCTCAAAAAAAAGGATAAAAATAGTGAAAAGCAAATAAATGTTAGGTCACAATGTACTTGAAATAAGGACCAGAAAATCCCGGCAAAGGGCCCTGAAGTGATTTTATTTTGTTAGCTGTCCCCATGCCAACCCCTCCTTTCTCCTTATTATATTACAAAGGTATCCTTCACATTAAAAAATGTAGTGTATAAAGAGTATTTTTTATTTCATACAGTAGTAGTTTCATTTAAAAGGGTGACAGGTTTTTTAAAATGTGATGATTTTTTAAGAGATAAGTTGTAAACTTTTTTAACTAAAATATTAGTGGGTAAAAGAATAGTAATTTTTTTCAAATGAGTGAAAAGAGTTTTTAAAATTATATTATATAAAATAATAAAAAAGATATAAATGCCTTATTATAATATTATTTTTTTAATTTATAAATGTTTTAATTTTTAATCATTTTTTAATTGAGTTAATGTTACTTGACTCAATGAAACTAAGCTCAACCAAGAGTTTTATTAATAATATAAAATTAGAATTTGAGCCTAGCTTTGCTCGGGATTTTTATTTTAATGTTTTATATAAAATAGTAATTTAAAAATAGATTATGGAACACCTGCTATGTGAGTGACTGAGAAAAAATAAATAAAAAATTATGTTAATATTTTAAAAAGGTTTTTAAATAAGTAAAAGACATTTTTATCAATAAGTTATGTTATTGTTAGTACTTTAAAAGGTTTTTACTAATTTTATAACTAAGTTGATGCCTTATTAAATCGTAACTTAACTCAGTCACTTTTATATAAACATATAGAAAAATAAAATGATCAAATTTTTTCTTAGATAAAAATATTTAATTTTTGAAAAGATGTTTATAATTATCATAAAATTATCAATAAAAGTAATTAATAGTGAATCTTTAAATTATATTAATCGTTAATCTTTAAATTAGATTAATTACAATTGTATGATAATTATAAACACCTTTACAATGTTATTATACAATTATCAATAAAAGTAATTAATAATGAATCTTTAACTTAGATTATGAAAAAAAGATTATTTGAAACATATTAAATATGAATCAAATAATTTTTAGTAATATCATTATTATATTTATAACAATTAATCATAAAAATAAATAAATAGTATTATTAATTTAAACTTTGATTTGCTATAAAATAATAATCTACAATATATTATTATGCTTATTCCACATTTAAATTTTAATTTCAATACGATAATAATCGAAAATATAAAAATAACATTATAATTTCAACATATGATTGAACTTGATATTTTATGTAATACTAATAACATTTTTAACAAATTTAACTTTAGACCATATTTCCTTTAGTGTCTCAAACAAAAAAAACAGCAAATTTGCTTGAAAATAAGAATATTATCTTGTAAATCAAAATATAAAGATAAAAAAATAAAAAAATAAATTAAACAATACAATATTTGAACAAAACATATTTAAATTTTCTAAAATCAAATAAATAAATTTTTTTCTTAAATATTTTTTGCATTATGAAGTACAAGATAAATTTTTTCATTTGTTAATAACTCTAATACTTATATTAAATGTAGACTAGATTTAAGCCCTTGCGATACGTGGATAATGATTTCATTCTATTTATATATATGGATTAAAAAAGAAAAATTTAAAGAAGTATTGATTAATAAGAAAAGATCAAATAAATCCTTTGACTACATTTATTTTCATTAAACATATTATAAAATTTTCAGGCTCCCTTTATTACATTAATTTTATTGCTAAAAAATTTTAAATGTTTTATTTTATAATTATAAATGATAACAAAATAAAAAAAAAATCTAAGACCTTGAATGATTGTTGGAAAAAAAAAAACATTGAATGATTTAATTTATTTATTGAAAGAAAATTAAAATGTATTGCATCAAGGATAAACCAAAGCCTGTGATCACATTAAAGTGCAAAATAAGCATATATAATACAAAGAATAACATAACAATGAACATCAAATACTATATATACATATATATATGTATGTATATTCTCTTGGACTTTCTCTCAAAAAAAAATTGTTGGTCTTATTCATTGAAACTATAATTATAAAAAGAAAAATAAAGGAACATATATCCCTTTTCAATAACAACTAAAGATAAAAAATGGTGATTAGATCATGTGAATTAGAAAAAAGAAGAGAAAGAATAAGAAACAAAGAATGACAAAAACATGTGAGGGCTTGGCAAGGTTTTGGTCTATCGATTTGGAGGTATCTTGTAAAGCAATGGAGGAGGAAACAAAAATGGATTTGTATTTTTCTTGAATTATTAAATATTTGGATCTAAAGTTAATAAGTTTTTGAGCCCATTCTTACTTCTAATTAAGATATGATAAACAAACTAGGTGAATGAAAAGGAAAAAAAAATATATAGTTAGATAACATTGTACAAAAATATAATAGTAGTAAATGTAGATTACTTCTATTTAAGAAGTTAGAGATTGTCAAAGACATATGAAATAAACACACTAAAAATAACATTAAATATTTATTATGACAAATGTAAACAAAATATTTGAAATTAATTTATTCTTCAATTAGGATTTAAAACTTTGATATAAGATATTAAACCCTTTAAAAATTATTTATATTTTATTTTCAGTAGAAGATAAAACCTTATTAAATTTGAAAATAAAATGGATATTGTTATTGAATATAAAATCAAATGTAACCAATTAAATTAATATGGACAAAATATAGAAAGAATATATTAAAAATCAATTTACTTTGTAATATAAACTTTGAACTTTTATTATTTACAGCAAATTGAATTTATAAGGAAATATAAATTGTATATTTGATAAAAAATAAATATAATTAATTTAATGTTTGTAAAAAATCTTATTTATATTACTCAAATACACCCGTAAAAAGGGTAAGTCAAATAGAGATGCATAAGGTAATAAAATTATAATTTATTCTATGAAATATTTAAAATTTAAATTAAATTAAATCTAAAACAATTAAATGCATGATTCATGATAATTATTTTAAATTTTAAATCAAATTAAATATAAAATAATTAAATGCATAATTCGTAACAATTATTTAAGGCAGTTCATGAGTCAAAAAAGTTAGGCTATACACGTAGGGTAATTGCCTTTTTTGTTAAAAATTTTGGCTTTTATATATTTATATAAGATTTCAGAGTAACTATAGCAATTGAAATATCGAAATATCAATATATTCTTTATCATTAATTAAGATGAGATATCAAAATATTTTTCAATAATAAAGAATCAAGTTTCTTATAAATTTCTCTAATCTCATCCAAAAGTAAATTCAACTCAATTATATATGTTATAATCTAATTTTATATAGTTTAAATCCTTATAATAAAAGGTAACAAATACAGTTAATTTAAAAGTTATAAATTGATTAAAACTTATAATAAGAAATGACAAATAGTATTATAATTTAGTAAATTAATTTACATAATTAATTTATATATAATGTTAGTCAAAATAATCAAATATTAAAATTATATCAATATTATATAATTTGAAAACTTTGGATTTCATTTGCTTTTAAATTGTGAGAATAATATTCATATATAATGATTAAATTGGGTGTGATTTAATATGATTACATATTTGAAAGGAGAAAAAATATGAGTTTCAAATTCACAAGTATTTATAATTATTTTAAATTCACTACTAAATCAGCATATAGCAAATCTATGAATTTAAAAAATAATTATGAACGCTATATTTAATCGTTTTATTTTACAATTTACATTATTTTTTAAATTTAAATCCATTTTTGAAATCCAAATATTCAAATGCAACCTTAAAAAATTATAATAAATAGACTAAAAAATCTAATAACATGAAATAAAATAAAAAATTGTAGGACTAAGCAAATAAGAGCCCTATTAATTGTTAGATTAAGAGTAAAAAAATTATATATATATATATATATATACATAATTATGAGTTAATTTATGATTTGTTTCATTCTAATGATTTTTTTAAATGTAACCCAATGATTTTTGACATTTACTTTATTTAATATTATTTTATATTTATTTTAGCTCACTTGTAAAATAAAAAAAATCCTCGTATAATCATTACTAAATATAATAAAACTAAGAAAGTCTAAGTATATAATCATTGTAAAATAATGAGAAGTACATATATCAATTTCTTTTAATTTTTTACTATATATATTGAACTTATTTATATATTATTTGTACTTAAATGATATTATATTAAAACTTGTAGATAATATTAAATGCAATATATTAATACTCAATATATAAATAAATTTGTTATATAAATTTTATATTTATATAAATTCTTTTTAATTTTTAATATTAACAATTTTGTCATTACGTAAAATTAAACTTAATTATTATAATCAAAATTAAAGAAATTATTTATAACTTATAAAATTTTAAAATTTTTTGAATCCATCTAAACCCATCCAAATTCAAACCGAATCGAATTCGAAATAATCCAAATATAAAAAAGCCCGTAACTAAAAATAGTAGGAGCTCAAGTGGCTAGAATTTGAAAAACCTCAAATCAAAAAATTTTTGAATCCAAAATGATATGAATCCGAAATAAATCTAAATTCAATGTCGTTCTTGTTCTTGTACTTAGTGGGTATTTGTGATTTTGTTTTCCTACAAGATGTTTAGCCGTGTTTTGATGACTAATCCTGTAACCGTCCTTGTTATATAATGCTTTGATAGGAGTCTTTTTTATTCTTCTTTTATTAATAAATTTTTTTCACTAAAAAAAATTAAATTTGAAAGAACTCGAATCCGAAAACAATCTGATTCAAATACACTCGTTTGCCATTGCTACACTTTTTGCAATTCAAATAATGCATCCTAACTAGGTGAGGTTAGTCAGTACAATTGTTCGAGTTAAGTGCAAAGGTAGAATACTTCTAATTATATGTTCGATCATATAGGCAGGCAATATGCTTTTTTATTTTAAAAAAAAATATGAAACTTTAAAATGTAAAGTGCTGTTAACACGGGCAAAGTTAAATTTCTTTGTCTAAAGCTTCTTCTATTTCTTCTGATTTTGATAATTCAATCTCAAAGTATAATAGGCCATCTCTCCTTTATTAAGGGAATGTAAGTTAAACATTCATTAATTTCCCGTAATTCCTGTTATCTTATTTCTCAACATGTTTTGATTATAAACTTATTTCCTATAATTCCTGTTATCTTTTGCCACATATATGAATTGATCACTCTATATATATATATATATATTGAGTGTTTTAGTAATGGTTACTTAAACCATTATACATTCCGAACTAAGTTCACCTCTATCCATATCTTTAAGGTTTTACAAATTAATGCAATCAAATGAACAAAAAAAGTATTTAAAAATCAACTTTCTCGTAAAAAAAATATGATTCTTAATGTGTCTAAAATGTATAATTCCTCTAAGTTATAGTTTGTTTTGAACCAAATAATTCTTTTGGTGTATAAATAGTTTTATTTTATAGTCATATTTCATGTATTACATATATAAAAATTTTGACATGTTGATAATTCATATGATATAAATTTTGATACATTTGTGCATTTGTATTTGTTTAATGCTATATTGTATTGTGTTAATGTTATATTGTATTTTTTCTGTCGTGTCAAAAATTGTGAAGTCTAATTGCCTTTATTCAAGTAACTCATAATTTTATCACGTCCATTTTATATAACTTTTAACATAGTTATATATTTATGTCATGATCATTTTATTTTTTTATTGTCGTGTCATATTTTAATTATTTTTTTATCATGTTCATGTGTCTCACTCTTCAAATAATTCTTAATTTTGTGTTATAAGTCGTATAATGATTAGTTTTTTTTTTTAAATAAGGTCATAATTTTTTTATATTTATTTATGATACAATAAAAGATTATCGTGTTGTTAAATTAGCGATAAAAACTAAAATATCTAATAGCAATGAGATGTAAAAATGTAAGTACTTTTTTAAACTTTAGTTTTAAAAAGTAGAAGAAAAATATATATTATGATGATTAAATAGTTAAAAATATGTTAAATAATGTTATAAATTATGAGTTATTGTAGAATAATTGTTAAGCTTATATTTTACTTTTTTCTTAATGTTAATATAAATTATGGATATCAATATAATCTAAATAAATTAAATTGATACCCATCTTATTTTTTTACAAATATTGTACATATAATGAATTAGATTGTGTGTATTAGTGTTGTATTTATATAATTTATATCTATATTTTATTTTAAAAGTTGTCTTCAAGTTGGAATATTTTACATAGTTTGTTTTATTAATTTAACTTTGACTCTAAATGCGTGCAATGTCTTCATGTTATAATCGTATTTAATGTATTATCATAATAATAAAACCAAAGCAACTCGAGGATTCGAATACTAATAGATTGCAAAATCCATCTCTTCCAAATTTTTTTATGACATGTGAAATAGAATGTTTTTTTATACATATTTTTCCTATTTAGGTTCTAGATAAAAAGAAGCTAACATGATATATTCATGGCTTACATTACGTTTGATTCATTGGAATGGAATAGAGCTATAATAGAGTAACCATTCAATGGTAATAGAATAGAGTAGGAATGTAATAGAATAGTTGTATACAGTAATTTAGTTTAGTAGAATAGTACAGTATAGGATTCGAATTCTCTAAAGTAATTTCTTATTCTGTTTAAGGTCAAAATAGCTATTCAGTGGGGGCTTAGAATAATTATTCAGTGATTTCTCAAAACAAAAGTTGTAATAGGCTATTTCGTGAAATAGTCATTATGTGAACCAAATAACCGTATTATTGTAGCATACTGAAATATTACTATAATAGAATTCTTATTATAGTGAACCAAATACACTGTTAATAAATAGAATAGGAGGAGAATTGGTGTTATGTAATTTAGTTAGTTGAATAGAATAAAATATGAATATTATTACATTGTTTAGTTGGTTAAAATAGTATTAAAGATAAGTAATAAATTGATACATAAAAAACTATTTTACTCTTGAATTAAATAATGATATTGTATTTATAAAATTGAAATTATTTTAACAAATATAAGATATTATTAATAATTCAAAAATAGTACTAGAAAATTATTTAATAAAATATTATAAATAATATAATAATTAAATATTTTATATGTAATAATATTTAAAAATATAATTTTTAAAATTTTTCATTTATACTTTTTACTTATAAATCTAACAATTTTTCTCCCATTTTTTCGAGAATATTATCTCTTTAACTTCCTCTCTCGACCATACTTTCTCTCTTCTTTTCATGTTCTTCAAATTTCTAGACATTCAAAATTTTTTAGATTCTAGCCAGTAGCTGTCGGTGCCACCATCCACCACTAGTCATTGCCAGCCGCTGCCATTACCGAAACCCAAAAATTTTCCAAGATTTCTCCAATGTATTGTCTAAATCCCCTTTTTCCATTTTTCAACTTTGTTTTTCCGAAAAATCACCTGAAAATTTTCTAGATCTACAAAAGTAACCAGCGGCTCCACCACCCTTTTCGTAGTCATCTGCCACTCCAAAAGCTTTAGTTTTTTGATATGTTCTTTATCTTTGTCTTCTCTTCCTCCGCTTTAAATTTGAAGCCGAAACCACCTACGACTACCCTATCACAAAACCATAGGATAGAAAAAGTTTCGTTCTCAATTTTTTTATATATTTTCTACACTAATTTTTGTGGTTGTGTCGAGGATGAGTGTGAATTTTATTGTTGATATATTTCTTATGTTTTCTTGTTGATTTTTGTTGGGGGAAAATTTTGAAATTTTTTTTATGCATGGCTATTACAAGTTTTCTCAATGAGAATGTAACACTTTAATTTCATGTCAAAAATTTTTGAGGATCTGTCATGATATATGTAAATAGAGACTTAAACCTATACTTACGAGGCATCTTTTTTGGATAAAACCGTGAGGTCCAGTGGACTAAAGTATACAATATCTTGCAGGTTAGGTGTAGGTCTTCATAAATGATATCAGAGCACAATCACTAATCAGTAGGAGCCAAGTGCTACACCGTGAGAGTCACCTTTAAAATCTTGCGAGAGCTAAGTGCTATACGATGTGAGCCACTTTTAAAATCCCAACACTTAGTGCGATCTTAGTTCTATCAGTTTTGCCTGGTGAAATCCTAGTTCTGTCTTGTATTAGGCTTGACAAATAAGTCAAGCTTTAAAACGAGAGAAGTTTGTAACACTCAAATCCCACATCAAGAATCTCTAAGAAATTGCCATAATATATATGTTCAGACTTAAATTTATGTTTGCGAGACGTCTTTTAAAATAAAATTGTGAAATTTCGTGAGCTAAAGTAGATAATACCTCGTAAGATGAACACGAGTCTCTACAGGAAAAACTATTAAAATCAAGAAGTTGAGTAATGAGATTTGTAATTGACAAGTAAATGTCATAAGAGAAAGATGTGAAAGAGAATACAAAGAAGCTTCTTAGATGCTGATGAAAAATAAAATGAGTAGAATTTTTTCTATTTCTGTAACGATCCTAGCTGAAACAACCAAAACCAACCACTTACACAGGGTGGACTTGTCGAATCTGGGCCACATGAAATTGCTTTTGCTTCAATCTATGATATTGTAATTGTTTCAAATTTTAAATATGAATTTTTTACAAGATTTTAAATTTTAAAATTTTAATTTGATTACAAGTTATTATTATTATTATTATTATTATTATTATTATTATTACTCTCTTTTCCAAAACCATTTTAAAATAAAATAAAGATTATAATATTTAACCCATTTACAAACTTAAAAATATTAAAATAATTAAATGAAGCATCTCCTTTTAAGAATATATATATATATATATACATATATATATAAGTTAACTCCTCATCTACTTTATAGTAATGTTCAGGGCAGAAAAAAATTGTGAAAACTGAAAGCCTTTTCGAATTCGATTTTGGTTTAATTTTTTTGAATTTAATTTAATTTTAATTTAGATAATAATTAATTATATTCAATTCGATTTTTTTTTTTAATTTAAAAAAGATAATTATTTGAACCAAATCAAATTTTACTTCAATTTAATTTTTAATTAATCTTTAATTTTTTATACCATAAATGTAATTATTTTATTTTTAAATTAGTAAAAAAATAAAAATAATTTTTTTAAATTTTAAAGATTAATAAACCGAACAAGAAGAATTTGGTTTGTGTCGGTTGATTTTATATAGCATTTGATTTGATTTTAATTTATTTTTTTTTTAAAACCAAATTACAACATGTTAATTAGATTTTTTTTTAAAAAAAAAATCTAATCGAACTATTATCACTGTTAATAATATTATTGAATTTTTTTAAAATATTTTTTTTAAAATATATATTAATTATTATCTAATATAATCTCTATAATATCCATGACCAGCATTTAGCACATATACTAATTTAAAAATATTATAAATAAATAAAAAATTTTAGAGACGAATATTACAAAGTCGTTCTTTTGGTGGGATTTTTTTCATTAATGTTACTTAGTATCTAGGTTAAAAAATTTTTTGAGCCTTAACATGGCCTAGACTGATCCTAGTATTTAGACGTTGGCCAGCCCACGAATTAAAGTTAAAAAGCTGTATTGGATGAGCGGAAACTTCTGCATCCCATTAAGACGTCGAACTAACACTGTGAAACCTCAATTCTTGCAAAACCATTTTGCGCTTATTTTCTAATGGCTTCTTCAAAGCTCCTAAGCCAGCCTCGGTGGTTCCGATGCCGATTCCTTCCGAGAAACATTTCCAATGCAAGGCTCTTCTCTGATTTACCTTCTGAACGCCCTGTCTCTGTTTCCGAACCTCAAACCAATATTGACCCCAAATCGAACAACAAGTTCAACAAGGCTTCTTCAACTCGCTCTTCTTTGAAGGAACCTGAACTCGCCAAGTTCGCTGCCATTGCTGATACTTGGTGAGTTCAAAAAAAAAAAAACAAATGGGTTGTCTTAGGTCAATTCAAAACAGAATTTGAAATGCCTTAAAATGTTGTTTTTAAGCTTTTTTTTTTTTTTGCAGGTGGGATTCTGAAGGACCATTTAAACCATTGCATAGAATGAACCCTACTAGGCTGGCTTTCATCCGCTCTACTCTTTGTCGACATTTCGGGTATTTCGCCTATGTTTCAAAAAGAATAGAATTTATCAGCTGATTTTGTTTTGTAATTATGTTTTGGAACACTGATTTCGAAGTTTTTTATGTCATCAAATTTGAAGTCTTATTTTGGGAATTTTCATTTTGAATCCCTAATTGCTTTTGTTTATGCATGTTTCATTAAATATATGTATATATATGTATGTATGTATGTATATATATATTGCTTATATGATGATTGTTATTGTAGAAAAGATCCTCTCACTGCTAGGCCTTTTGAAGGACTAAGGATTATTGATGTCGGTTGCGGTGGTGGTATTCTTTCAGAGGTATTTATGCATGTCTGCCACTGGAATACTTTCTCTCTTTCTTTCTTTATTTTTCATATTTTTTCATACGCAACGGTATTTAGTCTGGCAATGCACCAATTTGTAGTTAGTCTCTGTTTTGTTCACTCAAAAGCTCTTTTCGAGAGTCACATGACAGCTTATTGCAAATGACATTCTCAGTAAATGACATCTTTATTTGTTACTTAATATTACTTGAGAATATAGTGTTTGGTGCCTTGTATTGAATGGGATTAAGTCTCCGTTTTTTATTTTCTCAAACTCTTAATTGCCTACTGCAAGCAATTAATCCTCTTTAAGCATTTGACCTACTTTCATTCATTGGTAATCTGGTTTGTAGGAAATCTGTGGAAGAATCAGTTAACATAACCCTACAACAATATGATAATATGAGGTTTTCTATCAATGTCTTTTAAATTCCCATTAGTCAACAATTGAGCATTGAGTAAAGCTTGGGAAGAGAGTAGTGGCTATATTGTTTATTGGTCATAGTCGAAAATAAAGTTGTAAAATGGTTAAGTAGATCAAGCACCATTCCATTAACAACCTGGATAACTAGTCGGGGAAATGGAGGCCTGCATATTGTGTTCCTTGTGATGTTTTTGCTACTTAAATGCCGAGACTTTGGAATATTAGTATCTGTGAATAATCTATTCTTATAGCCAGTGAAGAAATATTAAGGCAAAGCCAATTAATGGCTTTGTCCCCAGCAGTACTATTCAATTAGAACTTGAGACTCACATCTAAAAGAAAAAAAAATTAAAAATAATGACTATAAATAGGATCCTAGGAAGCTAGACTAACAGATATCATCAAGTTGCTGGTGCTTGTAGAAAGGTGTCTTCTGATTATGTTCTCAACTTTGGGGCTTGATCACACAGTGGTTTGCTTGAAGGAGAGAACATTTTACGAGTTGTTTGAGATGGTATAGATAGGGAGATGATAAATGGGCTTACAGAAGTGATTATACATATAAAGTTGTGGTTCAAATGGATAATTATAAATGGGGAATAAGAAAAGGAAGGGATGATACCCAAATAAGCCCTTGATCTTTTACTACATGGAATTAAGACTCTAAATTTTTATTTCAATGTAATTATACCCATTAAATCTAAAAATGGGTGAATAAGGTCCAATTACCTGAATTTTCAAAATAGCATACCCTAAAGTATTTGTCATCTAGCTTCTCCAAATAAGCCTAGATGAGCATTTTCTATATATGACATCCGTCTGCCAATGGAATATGAAATATTTTGTACATCAAGGTTCGCAATATAATAAAATAAAGTCCATAGTCTTAATTCCATAAAAAAGATCGAGGGCTTATTTTCATTTTCTAGTGAAGTTACTTAATTGGGTATTACCCAGGAAACATGGAAACACTGTCCAAACTTACTACATATCTTTGGGTGTTATCAGAAGAGACTATTGTCTCTCAGGCTATTATATCTGATTTGACTCTGTTAAGGTGGCAGGAAGAGTGATCTGAATGCTTTTTCTGTTTTCCTTTAAGTCTATCATTCTTTTGAGGAGTTCGTGCAGAATTGCAGATCGCTTCATCTACTTACAAAAACATCAAGTATCTAAGTAGGAAACTAGCCTTTTTAAGTTTCATGTACTTATCAATGGATGCTATGCTGCCCCATTCCACTTTTGCTTGTTTTCTTTCTTTCTATCTTTTTTTTTATCTTTTTCTCTAGTAGACATTGATACAAACTGTTCAAGTTAGATTTGCTAGTTTTCTGGTGTTAATTGTTTTCTTTTTCCTCTCAGCCATTGGCTCGAATGGGAGCTACTGTCACTGGAATTGATGCAGTAGAGAAAAACATCAAGATTGCCCGTCTTCATGGTGTATGTTATTTTCTTCTTCTCAACCATTTCATGATTTGGAGGTGGTTTTCTTTTTTTTTTTTGGTGCATGCAAGTGTAAACTTTCATAATTTTCTTATAGCTAGAGTATATTCGAGTTTCTGCAGCATTATTTTTTTTATTCCTTTCTTATTAACCCGAGCATTTCTACTTCTTGGCTGATCTTAGTAATAACTGCACATAGGTTTGAAAAAGGCAAATAGTTTAGCACTTGCATATTTAATGATAACTCTATGTCAGGCCTATGGTTTTGAAGAGACAATTTGTCAAGGCTTTTCACATACTCTTTGTCTTTGAAACTATAGCTTGTATTTCTTAAAGAATAGGTCAAATTGAATTGTGTTATTTTATCAGGCATAATTTTCTTTGTATGAAAATATATTGTAAAGGAAAGCTCTTATCTGGTTCTACTTTGGCACAACAAGCTAGTTAGGTAGGTGAATGAATACACACTGAGCATTTTTCATGTAAGAAGTTTTCAAGTTTGAAGCAACAGATTTAGACTCAATAAAGTCATTCTAGCTTCTCCACAATGTCTGGGATTTTTTTCTAAGTTATTTGCATTTTTATGAAAACATCCTAAGCAAATTCATGATTTCCTACTGTGTCTATCTACATCTTTCATTAGTTCCTTCCCATCATTCATTTATTTTCTTCTGAAATATCTGTTTTACAAAAAGCATCCTCTTATTAATGTTATTTCTTTTGTAAGCAAGCAGAGGGTGACTTGAGTTAAGCTTTCATTCCAGCAATATTTTGGCATATATTCTCATAATTTTATTGATTATTTCTTGGGTTATAAGTTTTCATCGTACTGTGTATTGTTTCTCAAATTCAAATTCCCTTTTTCATTATAGATATTTGGTTCCTGCTATAAGTTTGATTAAGATGAACATCGTCTCTGAATGCTATCAAATTACAAGTATAAAATTTACATTTATGAGTGCCAGTATCTTACTTATGGTTATTGTGTTCTAGACCTTTACTTGGATTTTATGATGTACCTGTTTCTACAGGATTTGGATCTGACAACTTCAACTATCGAATACTGTTGTACTACAGCAGGTACATTCTAATCTTAATGCTTATTCTGTAGGTTAATCTTCTGGTAATCTAGAATAATAATGAGTTGAAATGAGCATTGCTTTCTGTTTTCCAAACTTTTATATCTTTAAGATAGTGACTTTTCTGGAAGAGTGAGACTGGACAAAGTGCTTGCTGTTGAGTTTCCTCTTCTAACACTGCAATCAGGTTGAAATGTGAATTAAAACATGCAGCCAAAATTTAGCAGTAGTTCACATGCAAATAAATCTTCATGGTAGAATTGTCATACGTACAATTCTCTTCGGAGTAAGTAGCCCTTTACCAGAAACTTGATGTTGCTTTTGGTTAACTCTCAGGAGCAAATAACCTGAAAAAATTTTCAATAAAAAATAAGAAATGGGTTTTTAACTAGAATTTATCCTAACCAGCCTCATAGATTTCGGGAGCCTAGTATTCCATCAATGTGATCTCTTCAGCTTTTCATTCACTTAAAACACAGTTTCTGCAATGTATCAGTATGAGAGCTATAAATACAGCTAGTCGGCTAGTTGGTCAAATTTGCCGTACAATAGCTCCCATTTTTTAATCTATGAAAGGTATTGAAGACAATTGAAGTTTTAACCGATTTCTCTTGATGTCTGTGATGGTCACATGTACTTTGATAGCTATAAATGCTTGCAGATTATAATTTTGACTTTGATAACAGTGTCACATTATTGCACACTCATGACATGGCCAATTTGAATTAAACAATCATAGTTATTGCTAGTTCCTCTTTTTCTGTCGTTTCATGAGTTTGTTTGGTGTTTGTTTTTAATAATAGCTTATGCGGATGCATTTTCGTGAACAGAAAAGCTGGTTGATGAACAGAGAAAGTTTGATGCAGTGATTGCTTTAGAGGTATGCCCTCTCCGGACAACATCTCACTCTCTCTCTCTCTCCCCATTTGTGTCTACATGTTGTTGAGTACTATTATTGTGATCTTCTACAGTCCTTTACTATGGCATAATGATGCTGCACTCACTATTGCTAAGAGCATTTTTATGGTCTATTCAATTTATTTCATATTACTTATTCACTCATTCTTTATATACTTCCCATTGCCGTAAATTTTTGTCTTTATATACTTTCCATTGCTGTAAATATGTGTGTATTTTCTTGGTAAAATCAATAACTTTTACTTAAGGTGATTGAGCACGTAGCAGATCCCGCGGAATTCTGCAAGTCTCTGTCAGCGTTAACTGTCCATGAAGGGGCCACTGTGGTTTCAACAATTAACCGCTCTATGAGATCATATGCAACTGCCATTGTTGCAGCGGAGTACATGCTGCAGTGGGTATGATTCTGCCATCTTCCTTTATATACAATACTTCATTGTTTTATTTTTCTACTTTGATATGTAATTATGTATCCATTCTATACACTTTCAGGATTTGGTTTCCACGTCACATTCATTGTCTGAAAATTAATCTAATTGAGGTCTTATTTTCATTTTTCTTTTCATGTCTTTACATTTTTTTTTTCTTCATATGCAAAAATGTAAAAAACGATTCGAAGTTTTGGTTAAACATTGTGACAAGTATAAATTTCCAATGAAATAGTATTGTTCAGAACTCGGATTTGGTGTCCTGCAAATCAAGTATGAGACCTTCTATTGAAACAGCTTAGGATTATAAGAAATTTACATATA
The DNA here is from genome assembly GCA_038382065.1 of Adansonia grandidieri. Taxonomy (NCBI): domain Eukaryota; kingdom Viridiplantae; phylum Streptophyta; class Magnoliopsida; order Malvales; family Malvaceae; genus Adansonia; species Adansonia grandidieri. Next base: position 5,011,705 of record JBBYHK010000004.1, read on the forward strand.
TGTGGCTACTGTCCCTGGAACAAGCAAGACGAAGCTGTTACCCCCAAAAATATAGAAAGCATTCCTTTTATAATTCTTCAAACATAGGCAGTTCTTAATATGTCTCTTGATTTTATGCAGCTTCCTAAAGGCACGCATCAATGGTCAAGTTTCCTTACCCCAGAAGAACTCACCATGATTTTAAAACGTGCTTCGATCGATGTAAGCAAGCAACCGTTCAAATCCCATTATTGACATCTGAAACTGAACTCTTCCTTTGCGATATGACTAACCTCTGTGCTGCTCTATGGTTGGCTGTATAGGTAAAAGAGATGGCTGGATTTGTGTACAATCCCTTAACAGGGAGATGGTCTCTATCAGATGATATTAGCGTAAATTTTATTGCTTTTGGAACTAAAAAAAATAATGAAGAACAGGGTTGTTAAGGCGTGCGTCTAGGTGCAGCCCCATAGTGCCAAACAACAAAAGCGCTTCAGATTCTTTTGGGCGAGGTGTAAGCACACATCATGCCTTTTGTAAGACAGTACAAGGAATAATTTTTGCAAGCACACATCTAGATCCTTTTGCAAGCACACATCTAGATATGTAATTTTATAAGGAATTTTTTTTTTTGTTCCTCAACCGTCACTATTTCAAAGACTGATGAAGTGGAAATTTTATGTATCTCATACATAAATTTATCAGACAATTCAAACTTGATACCCATTGACTTGTACCTAATGATCATCAAATGAAGAGATTATTCTTTAAATTTAAAAGATCAATTTTAGAGCAATATCAATGAGATTGAAGTCCGGTGCTAGTTTTATATTTCTCGTTGTGTTGGCTATTTTGTCAACTGGTAAAGATTTAGTAAGGGATTTGCTAACACTTGATTTGTTGATAGGACTCTAGATTTAACCTTACATTCCTTTGTGACACTTTTCACATGATTGTACCTCTTAGCAATATGCTTTTTATTGTTAGACAATCATTCATTCTCTGTGTTGTAAAAAACAATTTGATAATGACAATATAAACTTATTCGTCCTACGGTTCTTTCAATAAATGATACATTTAAGAAACATTTTAAACCAAAATAAATCTTCAGTGGCATGTGACATTGCAATGAATTTGGATTCAATGGAAGAAAATGCCACGTAAATTCGTTCCTTAGATGACCAAGGGACTGTTACCTCCTATAGTGAACAACCAACCACTAGTGGACTTGGAACTTCTCTTATTCAAAGCCCTAATTCTTGCATCACTGTAGCATTCCAAAACATGAGTCTCACATTTGTAATGAAAGCAAAACATAATTTAAAGTAGGCTTCAAGTATCTCAACAATTTATTTAATTTATGCTAATGTTCATTACTAAGATTATTAGTAAATCTACTCCATATACCAACAATGCATGCGATTTCCGATTCTCATATCATTCTTAGCATAGATCAAACTACCTATGGTCTTAGCATACTCCTTTGGATTAATCGGTTTTCCTTCGTTAGACACATGTTTATTAAAAGAATCTATATGTGTTTTATTAGATTTGTTATTTAAGTGATCAAACTTCTTAAACTACCATTTTATTAGATGAGATTATGAAAAAATAGATTTACTATTCTTTTTTATAAACCTAGACACCTAATATCACATCAACCATACCTAAGTCATTAATATCAAAATGTTTGATCTGAAAGGACTAGTCTCATTATTACATTTCATGTTCGTGACAAAAATAAGAATATCAACACTGAGAGTGATAAAAGATTTTAAAATTTGCTGTGACTTTAGTAAAGACCCAATTCTCAAATTGATATTTTTAAAGTCAAATCTATTGATCTCTGTTGTGAACTTATACCATCGGTTAGATTCTTATTTAAGATCATATAAAGATTTGTTAAGTTTACATATCTTGTATTCTTATTCTTGAACGGTATAAATTTTCAATAGATAAATGTAAAATTTTTTAATTAAGATCATTGTCGCGGAAAGTGTTTCTAGCATGCATTTGAAGTCATTCAAGACAGTAAATTGAAGCAATCACAAACCATCGGTCTTATAGAAATAAACTTGGTAATTGGTGAGAAAATTTTAAAATAATCTAGACATTTCTTTTGACTATAGCCTTTAACAACCAATCCTGTTTTTCATTAGTCACTACTACTAGTTTTGAGTTTCTTTTTCAAAATCAGTCGGAGCCAATAGATTTAGTATTAACTTTCGTAACAGTATAATTTTAATAATAGTAGAAGTGTACTTTATATTTTAGATTATTAAATTTAATATTAATTTTTGTATAAATTGTAAATATTTAATTTTATTAAATTTAATTATTAAATTTTTATTATTAATAAATTAAATTATTTATAAAATTTTGTAAAATAAAAAAATTAGCATAAATATATTATTTTATGTCTTATCAAGAAAATATTTGATAGATATTATTTTTATTAAAATTACTTAATAAAATTAATATAAGTGAATTTATTTATTAATAATAAAATTTTAATAATTTAATTTGATAAAATAAAAAAATTTTTAAACTAAATCAATATTACAATTTAATAATTTAAAATATAAATTACTTAATAATATAAATATAGCCTTTAATTATGTTCACCAGTCGCCAGACATTATTTAATATTTTTCGTAAAAATATTTTAAAAAACGTTCGTGCTCCTTGGAAATGGAAACCAAAAGCATCACCTACATGCAGATAACGGATTACGATTGAAAATTCCAAGGATCTTTCAATTTGTACACGGTACTTTTTGCTTCTCAAATCTACTCTCCTAACCGACAAAACAACCACCACACGCTACCTTTCATCTGCAACGTAGAAATTAGGACATTTGAAGACACGTGGTCAAATTACATCGCGAGTTTTGATAGCCGAAGCCAATTCATATGGTGGACCCCACTTTAACTCTAAATATCGGCGTTCACATTCCACACAGTTTCCAGAAGAAGGACGTAGGCCGAACTTGGGAACACTGTTGCGGCTTTGATCATCGTTAGTGTTCGGTGATATTATCTGTTTTCGATATATATTTATTTTATATTTATGTATTTTATTTTATTATAATTATATTTAAATTATTTTATATTTATATAAATTTTAATATATTAATAATTTATATTATAAATTTTTTAAATATATATTTGTATTATATTATATCGTATTTATTTTATTATTTTCTATATATTTTTTAATGTAATCGTGTTTAAAATTGTTAAGTTTTGTTATAATTTATTTTTTTATGCAGGATATAAAGATGCTGAATTGTAATTCAAATTTTTTTTTCATATTTTTTATTAAATTTGAATTGATTTGGTCGAAAAGTTAAAATTATTATTTATAAATTAATTAAAAATATTTTTTATTATTAAATAGTAATTTTGACCTAGTATAAAGTAAAGAAATATGTCCAAAGCCCGGCTAAAGTAAGCTAAGCAAGCTACTCGACTTATGAACAGAGCTAGTAGAATATATTACCTGGGTCGAGCTGAACCAGATCATATTGATAAAAAAAATTATCTGTCCTTGGCTGAAAAACTCAAAATATTATTGAAATATTAAATATAAAAATATATTTATAAGTTTTTGATAATTAAATTAATTAATTTTGTTATTTATTAAATAGTAATTTATATTAAATCAAATTGTTTTAATTTTTTTAAAAGTATTACTTCAAATCCAATTTTATTAAAATTAAACGGATAACTCAACTTTTTAAACATATATAATAATAATGTATATTATATTATTAAAGATTTTTCTTTTTCTAAATTGAAAATATAAGCTAATCCAGTAGTTTGTGGTAGGATGTCCTTGTAATGAAATTCGCTTCCATGGATTAAAGTTAGACAAAAACAAAGTTTGATAATTCATTGTTTTTATATTAATAATACAATATTTGACAATTCATCAAATGATTTGTTTTAGTAATATTGTGTGAAATTATGATTTGAAGCAAATTTCAGCTTGTTTTACATAGCATTTTATGATAGATATATATATATATATATATATATATTTCCGTTAACATCTTTCGAACAAATCTCGTTCTCCTAAAGGTTATACTCTTAGTTTTACATCATAAAATTACCAATGACATTTAAATCTAAATAAATGAAGTAACTTTTGAGTTACTAATATACTCTCAACGGTGTCTACATAAAATTTAATAATTAATTAGACTACGAAGGTTCTTCAAAATAAAGATGAGTTTCTTTTGAATATTTTTAAAGTGGTGACATTTTTAAAATTATCTTTTGAATTAATAAAAAAAATCATTTTCAATATCGAATGAGTTTCGAGTTAAAACAAATAATCTAACGCATAAATAAAACTATTTCATTAGTAAAATCTTTTAATAAATTTTTTTAATGTATTAATGATTAGACTCCATTTGAATTCCATCTCATCTTCAATGGGATGAAATCCAACCTTTTAAGGGTTTCTCACTCCAATTGCATCGCGAAGATAGGTAGAAAGAGAAAATTTTCGATCAATCACAAATTATCATATGTAAATTAAAATTTTTTTAATTAAGAAATTATCAATTAAATTTTATATCACCTTATGCAATCGAGACATTGTATGTGATAATATCATAAATAGATATTTATCTATAATTAAATTAAAATTAATTTAGAGTTTTATCTCTAATTAAATTAAATTAATTATGAAATAAATAAATAATTTTATTTCTAATTAAATTAAATTAATTAAGAGATAATTTATCAAGGTAAGTATTTTTAAGAAGTTATATTTTTTAAGAGCTCTTCTTATTTGATACTATAAAAAAAGGACCTCCACCAATGTTATTGAACAAATTTCACAAGCATGAAGAAAAGAAGTAAATTTTGAATATTCAAATTTTGTTAAAGTCTCAAGAAGTTTTTTTTCAAGAACACGAAGAATACAAATAATGCTGCTCTTATTCTTTAAGAAGTTGCCCTCTAATCCTGTTTCGGTGACAAAAAGGAGATAAATTCTGTTTGTCTAGATTAAGTCTAAAAAACCTTTGAAACGAAACCCATCAATTCAAGATCAAGTTTGAAGACCCTTGGATTGAAGTTTTTATCAAAGAAAAGAACAAAAAGACTTCTTTGTTTTAAAAAATAATCCAGAGATTGTAACTCAAATCTAATAAATAAAATTGATTTATTTGTCTCTAATTTTCTTTATCATTTTCAATAAAAAATTTGTGTGTACAAGATGCATTTGGATTTCCCTCATGATGCAACCCCTTTAACTGTATCTTGCTGGAATGATTTTTATCTTATCTTTTTAGCAAATTTTTTAATATTATTAATTTATTTTTATTTAAATATTATAAATTATTAACTCTTTTGTTTTCATATTTTTAATTCAAATTATTTAATCACTTAATTAATTAAGTAAGTTTATATATTTATATAATAGTTAATTCAAATATTTAAACAAATATATAAAATAATATTTATTAAAATTTAAATGTTAAATATTATAAAAATATACATAAACGATGTGAATGAAAAAATTGACATTTTAGATGCAAATTTTGTGTTTAAAAAAAATGATATTTAAAATATGTGGGTAATTTGTTAAGGATTCAAAAAATTGTGAATAGTTTTTTTTTTTTTTGTTTTTTTTTTCCGATGAGAAGTTCCATGAATAGTAGTGGCTAGTTTATTTAAGAGATGGATAGTCTTTAATTGGATAGCTCTTACATAAAATTGATAAGTTCTTTTAAAAATAAACAGTTTTTTTTAAAAGATTTTATATGAAAATCTTATAAAATATAATTATTCTTATTTTATTTTATAAACTTAATTATTTTTTATATTTTTTTGATTAAATTAACGTCATTTAATTTGTACATCAAATTTAATAAATAACTTTATAAATCTAATATATATATATATATATATATAATAAAACAAGGTACTAGGATACAAGATAAGATATTGTTGATGTGGATGCCCTCTTTTATTGACATGTAGGATAAGTTACAGCTGATACGGACATCCTCTTTTATTGATATTAGGATAAGTTTAAGTAAATAATATCTTATCAGTTAATTTTTAATATTTAGATTTTTAAAAAAATATTTATAAAAAAATTTTAATTTTTAAAATAAAAGGATTATATTCTCTAATAAAATTTGTTTATATATATGATTTATAATTTTCATGTACGAAAGCATACAAAAATAATAATAATAAATTATATTACTATAATTAATTTTACCCTTTGGTTTTTGCTTCATTATTATAAATAATATCATATATGATTTATATTTTAGCACATTTTGATCATATATGATGGACTGCAAGCTCATCAGGTAGTTCGAAAACTAAATTCAATGTATATGAGCATAATTTCATTAATTTCATTGGCCAAATATATATATATATATATATATATATATTTCTTTATACATTCGGTTTTGAATAAGTCTATGCAATGATGAAACTATTTTTTTACTATTAAAATAAGAATTCATATTATATAAAATAGGAATTTATTTAATGGTAATAGAATATAGGAATAATATTTGATTTTTATGGGAGTTTGAAAACATTTAAATATTTATAAAAATTTTTAATTTTTATGCTATCAAATCTTATCTATTCACACTTATAAAATAAATTATTATCTGCTACTTAAATTTCAAATTAAATTAAAAATAAATTGCTTTTCTATTAGACTCTAATTTTTAAAAGAATTATCAAAATAGTTATTTATAAATTTAAAAAATTATCATGAATGATAAAATTTATATTTTAAGTCTTATAAGTAATAACTAATGTTCAAAACTTATCATTTGAAAACTGTTTAAAGGTGATTTAGGGGTTTTCCTCCAGGTAGCAATAAGAGTGAAAGACAAGTATATAAGTAATTTTTTGTTATTGCTGAGGAAAAAAAAAATAGAAGCCTTCTACACAGACTAAAAAAGAAGAAGCTATGAATTGAAAGATAAATATGAAAGGAAATTTTGAGAAAAAGTAGAAATATTTTTTTAATTGTTCGTTTAACATTCTTAAATTTAAGGATATAGAAGTAATATTCCAAGACAGTTTTTATGAACTTTTACATGGGTGGTTTGGTGTAGCCTAGAAAGTAGCTTGAATGGTACAAGAACTTCGCCTTGAGCACATTTGGTACAATGAAATAGCCCCGTGCCACATTACTTAAGGTTTTTCCATCACAAATTTCTTTATTCATTAACGGTGATTCATAGTTGTACACAAACTAGTATCAAGTTAACTGTAGGTTTGAGCATATATAGTATGGCTATATATGGGTATTTATGTGAAAACTTTATTTTTATTACATGTATGATAATTTTAAATTTTTTGTTATTTACTATAAATCTATTTAATTATTCAATTATAAATTTTTTTAAAATTTAAACTTATTGTACTCTTTCAATTTTCAATCTCTATTTATATCCTAATATATCCCATTCACTTAAATATTTTTTTTCATTTTAATATATTGTTCAAATTCAAATATTATAAATATAATAAGAATAAAAATATTGTTTATATATTATAAATATAATAAAAATAAAAAAATTCATATTTATATTTTTTATATATTATAAATTAATTATAAATTATCAATATAGAGTCAGACTATATATATTATTTTTATTTTTTTGAATTTTCTAATGTCTTATTGTTTCTTTTTAAATTTAAAAAATAAGTATCACTTTAAAGTTTAACAATACATGCTATGTTAAAATTTCATTTTAGTATTTAACTTTGCTTTAAGATGCATATATATATATATATATATTTATATATATATATTGCTTTTATAATTTTGTTTATTTAGTTCTTCCATGATTATATATGTTAAAAATTAAATTAGTATTTTCTCTATAGTTATATCTAAATTTTTAAATTTTATATAATATAACATACGACCATAATAAAATTAAATTTTATTACTATGATCATTATCAAAATTTTAAAAAAATGTGAAAAATTATGAGATATCAAATATATATCAAAAAGAAAAAAAGAATTGATGCAATATAATATGGTTTTTTAGAATATAAGAAAATAAAAATATGTTGTTGTATGATCAATTAATTAATAAAAAAAATTAACAACATATCAATACATTATAAAATTTACCAAAATGCTAAAAAGTGAAAATATAGATTGTATGTGAAATATGTAACAAATAGAAAGAATTGAATAAAATAATGTCAAATAAATAAAATCATGGAATAAATAAATAAAATTATAAAAGTGACGTATATCTTAAAGAAAGTTAAATACTAAAACAAAAAAAAATGATGTAATACGTATCATCATATATTTATTTAAATAAAATAATTATCTAAATAAAATTTATCTAAATAAATCTAAACAATCAACTTTATCAATTTTTTTTTTAAAGTATTCACTAATATTTATATTCATTTTTTGATAAAGTATGCTTCCAAAATATATTATTCATATCATAAAGAGAGAAGCAGTTAAGGTTTATTTGTCTAATATTTTCAGTAACTGTGTTATATTGTTGTTGTTTTATTGAATTTTTTACATTGTACCTCTGATCATATGTATATTTTTTGATTTCTTGTAGGGGAATAGAGTAAGAACCTTTCAGCCATATGCAAAGTAAATTTAACTTCCCAATTAATGTTAAGGAAATCATGCTTCTTTCAAGTTAGAATTTATTTTTATATAAAAACTAAAATTAACGCCAAGCTTGCGTCATGAGGATTATAATTTTTTTAAAAAAATTAATTAAAAGTAAAAAATAATTTTAAATTAAATATTATTGAATAATAATATTAATATTATTGTATTATATTTTGTTATTATAAAAAAAAACATTTATAATAATTATTCAGAGTTGAGTATAATTGTTGAAAACACCTACTACGTTGTTTAAAAGACAAAAAATGAAGTAATAATGTTATCAATATTAAAGTATTGATAAATAGCATAATGTAATATTAAAAGTTTTATAATTGAATAAATATATAATTGATCAAGAAATTATCATAGTGATATATAATCTCGTGAGCCGGCATGAATACAAACTGAATATAAAGCAAGGTTTTTCTCTAGAAAATACCAGAAGTCTAATGTATGAAATATAAAGGATCAAATTGGGTGTGGGAACCATCTTGTGGAAAATTGTTAGAAAGTTTCATCTTTTAATATGGTCTTAGGGATTTTTTGTTAAAGTACTAAAACCTTATCCATACAAATAAATAAACTTTATCCATTTATCGCACAAGTTACAAATGTTTTAATGAATATGTATTTGGAATAGCATATGTACAATTTATATTTGTATCATATAAAATTAAATAATATGTAATAATTTTATTTAATCAATTATTTAATTTTTAATATTTTTAATATTTAAATATTAAATTTATCTAAATATTTTAATATATATGATATATATTTAAAGCACACAAAAATATTTCAATTTATTCTTAAATATATATAAATTTAAATATAAATATATAAATTTAAATCAATAAAATTAATCTATGCATTGCATAAGTAGCAAACTAGCACTATACATATTTCCTTGTTCTTTCACATATCTAATCGTTATTACTAATAATTCTCAACATAAGTCCAATTGATTAAGACTTCATCAATATTGACATTACACCGTAATTTATAATTCCTAGAAAAACCATTTCTATCTTGAGAATTGATGTTCGTAAAATCATGTTACTTTAATTTTATTATTGTTAATAATAAATTAAATAGATCATTTAAAAAATTTATATAAAATTAGAGTTTAAATCGAATCATTATAATATATTATAAAAAAATTCACTTAATTGAAAATAACTTTAAATAAAAATATAAATATCTAAAATTATTAAATTTAATCCGGAAAAATAATACTTTTCACGATAGCTGCAACTGCTCCTGGTTAGGATGGTAAATAAATAGATGGACATGTACTCGCATTACATAAAATTTAAAGTTATTTGAATAGTATCAATTAGATTCGACAATTTTAGATGCAACATGAGTATAAAACATGAACACAACATCCAAAAGTAATTAAAATATTATATCACTTAAAAATAATATCAATACACACAAATAGATGAATTTGTCCAAAATCTATATATGAAAAAATCACTAAAACATGACAAAAAATAACGTGATACAAAATTAAGAGTTTTTTGAATAGTGTTAATTAAACTTAAAAATTTTGAACATGACACATATACAAAAAGAATTAAAACATAATATAATAAAAATTATTAACATAATATAAATATATAAACGTGTTAAAATCTATATAAATATTAAAATTATAATAAATTAGATACAATTGTAATATAAAATAATACCATACAACATATGATAATTATTAAAAAAAATCGAAAAACATTAAACTACTTTCCATACTTTCCCACTTTCCACATGGCAAACAATTCACATCATTGTCGAAAACCATTGAGGGATTAACTATTAAAGATTAATTTAATTTAATTAGAATTATGCCTCGATTTGTTGGGAGTTTTAATTTTTTTTTTTATAAATTTAATTAATTATTAATAAAAAAATTTTAAATTAAATTTTATTAAATAATAATTATAATTAAATTTTTTTAATTTTAAAATTAAGTATAAATTTTAAATTGATCCGTGAGTTAACTTATAGATTAATTAATTTAAATATATTATTTAAAAATTAAATAAAAATAATCAATTAATAAAATAATTAAAAAGATTTTTTCCCTCATATTAGGTAGGTATCCTAAATCAATAGAAATCAACTTATTTAAATACATCATTTAAATTAAAAATAAAAAAATATTTAAATATAACAAATTAAAAGTAATTATTATAAATAAATTTCTTTTCAGTTTTTTTACCAAGAGGTCAATTGCAGCTTTTAAATCGATTTGTGAATTATCATATGAATTAACTCTTTTAAATAGCTCATTCAAAAAATAAAATAAAAAACTTAAATATAAAAAATAAAATTAATTAATAAAATAATTTTTTTTTTTTAAGCAAGTTAATTACGGATCCAAAATTTAATCGTCAATTATCATACGAATCAATCCCTTTATTTCTTTTTTTTAGAGCAAATTGATTATAAATATTAAATCAATTTATAAATTTACGTACAAATACGTCTCTTAAAAAGAATAAAAAAAACTCAAAAAAATTAAAAAATAATTAAACCGTGTGAGCAGTAATTTTTTAGTAATTGTTTTTATAATATGGTATGCTGTATATATGGTGTATGGCATACATGGCATGCTATTTTTTAAAGTATGGTATAGATATAGATGGTATAGACTTTAATTTATAAGAAATAAGCTCGTGATTTTGCAGTGTGAACAGAAGTAAACGAGGGGGAAATTAGTTATGAAATAAAAAAATTGAAGGAGAGAGAAAAAAAAAAAATTCCCTGCAACAATTTATTATATATTTATACTAAATCCCAAAATCACAGACCAAAGTTCCAAAAAACTCTAGCTTTTTTTCGCAGATTCTTGTGCGTTTGTTTTTTCTTCATTTAGAAGATGTCATCAAAGGAAGAACCATCTTCAAGAGTGAAGGCACGGTTGGCCGTGCTCTCTGCTCATTTAGCAGCTCCTGATTGGTCCTTCAACTACCTCAGCCCCACCGCCCTCAAGCCATGGTGCGTATCGGCTCAGACTGTTGGCTCTGTCGCCGGTACGTTAACCATTATCGACGAGCGAACTGGCAAGAAATACCAGGTCCCTGTCGCCGCTGAAGGCACTGTCAGAGCTACCGATTTCAAAAAGGTTATATATATATATATTTTTTTTCAAAAAGTTAAAACCAATTTGTTAGTATTTTGTATATATTATTTAAGAAATCATCTGATTTTGAATTTTAAGAGAGCCTTGAATTTAATTGCAGATAACAACAGGGAAAAATGACAAGGGGCTGAAAATTTATGATCCGGGTTACTTGAATACTGCTCCGGTTCGGTCGTCGATTTCTTATATTGATGGAGATGAAGGCATTCTTAGATACAGAGGGTACCCAATCGAGGAATTGGCTGAGAGTTCCACTTTCTTGGAAGTAGCCTACCTCTTAAGTAAGCGTTTACAAATACAAACACCACCTTTCATTATCCAAACTGTGATCGTTTCAAAATTTTCTTTGTGGATAATTTTTTTTTTAAATTATTGTTTTGTTTGAGTTTGGAAGAAATTGATAATTTGGTGTACCTAACACTATGCACATGAAATTACTTGGTGGGTGTTGAGGATTAATTTATGCAACTCTCATTTTGCAAAGCATAATATAATTTTATTTGTGAAGGATAGTTCAGACCTACCAAATCAATTTAAATCTTTAATGTATCAAAGAAATCAATTGGTTGATGCCCATTTTTGATCGACACCTGGGGAGATTGTATGTAAATATTGTGACACGGTGTGTCGTGAAGATCAAGCCTGGGGGAGGGGGGGTGATTAAGGCGAGCGAGAAGTGAGAAAGGAAAAATCTAAATGAATGGTGGATAGGTTATTGAAAAGAATGTTATGGCAGTTCTGAAGAGAGTTCGAAGCTCAATTGCAGTGTAAATAATTACTCTTGGTTTTTGAGCTAAAACTTATGCCATTTTGTTGATCCGTATCTAAGGCAAAACCCTTTTTGATAAATTAATTATTCCGTGACTATTTGAGGATAAAATCATAGTTGCCCACCTTTCACAAGGTTGATATGACTGAGATGAATTAACTTGATAAATCAATTGCAAACTATTTCAACAATGGTTTTATCTAATTATCCTCGACTAGAGAGGTTTATATTTTTGTTCCTTTGATTGGAGTTATGCATTTATGTGTATATTTGTGTTTTAAATAACTTGCTTCCTCTTTTCAGTGTATGGGAATTTGCCTTCCAAAGGTCAGCTAGCCGACTGGGAATTCGCTGTTACTCAGCATTCAGCTGTGCCACAGGGGATTCTGGTATGCTTCTGTTTCTTCTAGCAATAAACCTTGTCTGGTCCTAGTGATGCTGCAATCTGCGCGATATTTATATCCTTGCTTGTCTAATTTCTTTATTTTCTTTGGTTTAAGGGCCAAAAATCTGATTTTTTTTCACCAGTAATATTAACTAGGCTCTCTCCCTCTAGTTCCGCAGAAGTTCTTCAACTTGTATCTTGTTTTCTTTGTTGTAGGACATTATACAATCAATGCCTCATGATGCTCATCCGATGGGTGTACTTGTCAGTGCAATTAGTGCTCTTTCTGTCTTTCATCCTGATGCCAATCCTGCTCTCAGAGTGAGTTGATCCTTAAGTTTCAACAAATGCTTCATGAAGACTCATTTGAGTTAACAGTGTGTTGCACTAGCTTTTTGCACGCTAATGAATGTGGGTCTGTACGAGTACATAGGGAGCAGAAAATGGAGAAAAGTTATAATTTTTTTGATCGAATAAAAAAATAGGATAACTGGGCCAAGTGGCTTTGGAATTGTAAGGATTTTAAGATCAAATTGTTTTAAGATATACGATATTAGATTTCACTTTATATTTTAGGTGGCCTGTCTTGTGGTCTATTTTCCAAATGTTGAAAGTGAGTTGAAAGAAATTAACTCAGCGGAGGCCAACTCTCTCTTGTTATTTACATACATATATTATAAAGAAAGTGAGTGGGCTTACACTAAGTTATAAATATATATGTCTGCTGTGAGGTAACCTTTCACAAAAGGGTCAAAATTGGGAGTTTTGACCTGATCCTTGTGATATTAGAAAGTGCTCTAGCAGTATGGCTTGATTGAGGCGAATGTAGTTTTAGCTTCATCCCGACCAAAAGCAGAGCATATTTTATAGGAAGCAATTGTGGAAACATTAAAATGTGGACAACTTGCAATAATCTCCTACTCTCCTCTTTGTTTTAGCAAGGCTGCAAGTATCTCCTGTGCACACTGCTTTGAGCTTACATATTGCAACTTTACTTTTGTGTAGCATGTTTTAAGACAGGACTTGTGCTATGCTGCAGTGCTTTTTAAAAAATAATTTAAAAACCTTTATGGGATTATTTTACTTTCCTAGTTTATCAGGTGTTTGATCATAGATCTACTATTAATGCAGGGCCAAGATCTTTATCGATCGAAACAAGTGAGAGACAAGCAAATAGCACGCATTCTTGGAAAGGTTTGTGTGTTTAATTCCTTTTCTCCTTTGTGTCTTTTGTACTCTATAGTTGATTCTATTCACCAGGAATGACTTTTATCTCCGGTGTGTGAACTTGTTACTTTCATCTTGTCCCTTCACTCATGGACCGTGCCTACAGCTATAGGTTTAGGTTTACCATTTATTTTCATTCTGTTGAGAGATCAGTACAAAACTTTTTTCTATTTGCAGGCACCAACCATTGCTGCAGCTGCTTATTTAAGGATGGCAGGAAGGCCACCAGTTCTTCCTTCTAACAACCTTTCTTATGCTGAGAACTTTCTCTACATGCTAGATTCCATGTTTGTTCTTTGGAACTTTAATTTTCTCATTATTGTATTGGCTACATTTACGAATTACTTTGGGAAAAAGTAACTGTTTATGTTCTGGCTGCTAGATTTTATTTTTGTTGATCATTGTTAATGCTCTTTTATCTTGTTATCCTTATCTGGGAGGTCATGAGTAATCAATAAATACCCTATGACCTGGTTATCATTTAAGAAATGCAAGATTCAGGCCTACCTTTGCCTAACTAATGCATATGTTTTAATAACTGTCAGGGGCAATCGGTCTTACAAGCCCAACCCTCGGCTTGCTCGAGTGCTAGACATTCTTTTCATACTGCATGCAGAGCATGAAATGAACTGTTCCACAGCCGCAGCCCGGCATCTTGCATCAAGGTGGGTCTATTAATGTTATTGTCCAACTTTGTTAGAACAATCAAAACCTTCTACTAAATGTCAGCATTTATCTGTATCTGCAGTGGGGTTGATGTTTATACTGCTCTAGCTGGAGCTGTTGGAGCACTATATGGTCCTCTTCATGGTGGAGCAAATGAGGTATGCAGAACCAAATACATGCTGTTATGTAATAACTCCACGCTTATCAGTAGTTGTCTGGATTTCATTTTGCAATGGAATGATGTTAAAATATGCCAGTTCAGACTAAACAATTGCACTTGAGCTGTTATTATTATTATTATCATTATTATTATTATTATTATTATTATTATTATTATTATTATTATTATTATCTGTTTGTATATTTTAGTACATAAATTCTTCTTTTCTCAAGCTGTTTGTGCCAGCAGTATTTGATCTTGTTGTCCTTTTGATTGGTATAGGCTGTGCTCAAGATGCTTAGTGAGATTGGAACAGTTGAGAACATTCCAGAGTTTATTGAGGGTGTGAAGAACAGGTGAAAATTGCTTATAATTTTGCTGTTGGTTCAACTGAGAGGAAGCTAAAGGTTCCACATGCAATGCTATATTTTCTATCAAATGTGTTATTTATTTTTGAGTATGTCTTCATTTCTTTAGGAAGCGGAAAATGTCTGGTTTCGGGCACCGTGTATACAAAAACTATGACCCGAGGGCTAAGGTGATAAAGAAATTGGCTGAGGAAGTTTTTTCTATTGTCGGCCGGGATCCTCTTATTGAGGTGTTCATCTACCCATCAAATTATATTCTTTTACCTAAAGCAATTATTTTTTTCCTCATGCCTAATCTGTTGTAATCTGTTGTTTATTTTTTTAATCAATCCATATTAAACTTAAACTTGTCTAAGGGATATAAGCTGATCAAGATATAATAAGGCATGGAATGAGAGTTCATTTATGTTTCCGAAAGCTTGTCGCTTGGCATTAATCAAGGCTTTGACTTAGAGGGCAGATTCTGTAAACAGTATAGTCTTTTTCTGATATGGATTAAATTAGTAGGTTTAAATAAAATTTGTTAGTACTTTGTGGTTTGTAATTTTGAGAGGCATGCGTTTATACACTAATCTATGATTTCTTTATAGTACCGCAAATGTTTTAATATGCTTTTTTTTCCTTGCCTTGTATTTTTTGACTTTCGCAGGTAGCTATTGCTTTGGAGAAGGCTGCATTATCCGATGAGTACTTCATTAAGAGGAAGCTTTATCCAAATGTTGACTTCTATTCTGGGTTAATATACCGGTAAAGATATGGTTAATTTCTCTTATTACTCTGAGACACTACACAAATGCATAGGATGTTGTTAGTTTTCCTCTTCCAAGTGTTAGACTGGTGTCAATTAAAGTTTTGTTCAATAGGGCAATGGGATTTCCACCGGAGTTCTTCACTGTGTTATTTGCAATCCCTCGAATGGCTGGGTACTTGGCACACTGGCGTGAATCTCTGGATGATCCTGATACGAAGATAATAAGACCCCAACAGGTCAGTCGATAGTTCTAGACTCAAAAATGTATTTATTTATATAAATATGACTAGATGATCATGATTATGATGGTTAGAGAGAAATATTTTGACATGTTCATTCCCAGCCTCTTGGCATATAATCATTTTTCTAGTGTTGTTCGATTTATTTTGTTGTGAAATCTACCTAAATAGTTTAGAAAACAGTTAGTGCTCTGAACAAAGGCTCCCAAGACTAGCTCATCCCATCTTTTTACTGCAAAAATGCCCTAGCCACCTATGTTGCTTCGACTTTTCTTTTTTCTTGAAGTTTCTCTGTTTGACACTCATGTTTGACGCATACCTAATTATGGATATGGGGATATTAACCTCCAAAACCCCCCAAAAAAAATTATGAAAAATGTAGAAAAAAATTGAATATATCCCCTGGCGGACAAATGACATCAGAGTTTGAGCAACATGGTGAGCCACTAGACTTAAATGATAGGAATTCCGAAATTTTGAATTGTTATGAGCTTTTTTACAATTAACAAAAATGCCATTTCCGGATCTCCCTTATTTCGCTTATATTTTCAGGTTTATACCGGTGTGTGGCTGCGGCATTTTATACCACTCAAGGAGCGCATGGCGTCAACCGAGGCAGACAAGCTTACTCAAGTGTCCATATCAAACGCCTCAAGACGGCGACTGGCTGGATCTGGGGTTTAAGCATTTATTGATATTATAAAAAAAAAAAAAAAACCATAACCAGAGAAATAAAAGGCATCGATATCTCCAAGAAAATAAATGTACCTTTGTTAGTGGCTTTTCTGTATCATAAGTGTATTGTTGGCCGAAGCTGATGCATGGGCCCCGTATCTTAATAAGTATTATTGTTAGGAACCGATATTTCATAATTTTAGACCTTTAAATACTTGCGCTAGTGAGCTTGGAAATGGTAAGTTGTTCATGTTTTTTTTTTTTTTGTTGGCATCAAGTACTTACTATTAATTCTCCTTGCGACTGAGTTTGATGTTATTTAGGAGTTAACAATTTTTAATTAAAACTAAAGAGATATTATCCTATATTATTAGTTGAGTTTTTAGACTTCACAAGAGTGACATATAATTTTACGGCTTAGAAAAAACTAAAAAAATTAAATGGAAAAATGAAATGGGCATGTGATTTTTTTTTTTTAATTTTACTTGTGGAATTAAATATTTTATTATTAGAAACTAATTGACAATTTTTAAGAATAATTAATTGGTTAATCGAATTAGTTGCTTCAGTGATATGAATTAGTGTAAGCATATAATTCATAATGCTTAAACGTTGAAGTCCATTATGCATATAGGAAATAAAGCCTAATATTTAAATACTACAATATAATGCTTCAATGTTAAAGTTTATTTATTTAAAAAAATATATAAAATTTATAATGAAGAATTTTTATTCGTGGATTTTTATTTATTGGAGCATTTTAGTGTCTTTTAAGCATCTTTAACATCGTTTGGAGATAGAATAAGAGTTATAAATAGTGGAATCTGAAGTTAAATTCTGTGAATATCATTTTTTAAAGATAGTATAAATCGAATAAGTTAATCTTTGGTTTCATAATATAATATAATTTTAATTGTCTTGTCCTTCTAACGCACTTGGTTAGAGAAGACAATGAATCTATCTTTTTAGAATTTACCTGATATTCAAATTTATTTATTATCCATTTACTATACATATCTACATTTGATTTAGATAGTAATACTCTTCATATATCTAAATTCACTAAATATAAGAATTTATTAAATCAAATTTTAAAAGGTAAAATATAAAATTAAAGAAGAATTAAATATGTAAACGAATATTTAATTTAGATATCCAAATTCGTTATTTGTATAAATAAAGAGAACTCAAATAATGGTTTCGGTTGTCCGACATTATCCAAATCAAAATCAAATCGAATTTAGATAACAAATATATAATTATTCATATTTGAATTCACTTCGAATCTTTCATAAATAATAAAATTTATTTATTATCCATTTACTACCCAAATCTGCATTTGGTTTAGATAGTAATATTCTTCATATATCCAAATGCACTAAATATAAGAATTTATTAAATCAAATTTTAAAAGAAAAAATATAAAATTAAATAAGAATTAAATATGTAAATAAATATCAAATTTAGATATCCAAATCTGTTATTTGTATAAATGAAGAGAATTTAGATAATGATTTTAGATATCCGACATTATCCAAATCAAAATCAAATCGAATTTAGATAACAAATATATAATAATTCATATTCAAATTCACTTCAGATCAACCACAAATAATAAATTTAATATATCTAAATTAAAAAAATATTCAAATTCATGATATCTAAATTCTCAATAAATAAATAAAAAAATATCAAATATCTAATCTTTTACCGTACGTTATTATTCCTACACTTGGTTAATAAATTAACTATAACACGTTGAATTTCATTTGTCATCGTCTTCGGTAGTGTGGTGTGACACACTAACTCGACCAAGCCGGCCCAAAAAATTTAAGATTTTTACTTAGGTTCGAATTTAGCCTAATCTAATTTTTTTATATTATTTATATTGATTATTTATAATTAATAAAAATTATAAATTATTTTTATATTAATATTTATATATTTTATAATTAATTTTAAATAAAATATTTTTATAATTATTAAATTTTAATTTAAATAAAACTAATCAAAATAAGAAAATATATATATAAAATTCAACCTCTAAACATATTTAACTTTGCCCCGCCTTATTGGATTTCCATTTCCAGCATCCATATTTATTTCGCCTTGTTTCATTCCTTCCTATTAACATGTTTTTAATATATTTTTTTCATAGATTTTTTCAATATTTTAATTAAATTATCAACATAAGAAATTTGTGGAAGATATTTGAATTAATGTTTTCAATATTAATAGCATAAAATTTGACAAAAAAATTATACATCTTATTTTCACAATTACTTTGTTGGACTTTATGTGGCCCACATGATAATAAATAGACCAAGATAATTAAATCAAATTATTAAGGTGAAATTATAAAGTAAATCCTATTCAGTTTAACTACTCTAGTGATAA
>JBBYHK010000004.1:5039643-5054054 GCA_038382065.1 Adansonia grandidieri
AAATTTACAAGTAGAAATAATCTTGGAAGCAAAGAAACAAATGCAATCAAGGTGCATGAAAAGCCTAGTTGGAAATTTCATGAAAAAAATGATAACAAATTAAAATTCATGTACTCAATAAAATTCCATATAACAATCCAATTAAGAAATTAATCATATGAAAATTCTAATCAAAATTTCAAAAAAAAAAAATTGAATCAAAATAATTGATATAAAATTAAAAAGAATAAGGTTAATGGACTTTGTTGAAAAATTAGAGATTAAAATAGGCTTAGTAGGCCTTTAGAGAATGAAATTGGTTTGGTAGAAAATCAAGAAATGGGCTTGGTAAGGTCATTGGGCTTGTTGAGAAATTATTGGGTTAAATGGGCTTATTTCCAAATTTTGAAAGTTTTGGCACCATTAAAGAGATTGTACCTAAAATAAAATCAATAAAATTAATAAAATTTTTTTATAAAAATTTCAAGTATTGAATTATACATGAAAAATTCTTGAGAAATATTATGTGCAAGAAAGAAAGAAAAAATTGAGAAAACTAAAATCCAAAACTCGCAAAATTTTATGAGAAAAGCTTTATGGAAGAAATTTACTATTTGAAAAAAATGCAAAACTTATAAAATAAATTAAATTTTTAAAAACTGATTCAATATAAATTTAATGAAAACATTTAATGAATTTTAAAAATCTAAAACTCGAAAAAAATTTACGAAATAGAAAACTTTGTATCTTAAAAACGAGAAATTCAAAAACTCATAAAATAAATTGAATTTTTCAAAACTGATTTAATGGTGGTTAAATGAAAATGTTTAAAGAATTTTGAAGTTTAAAACTCGATAAAATTCTACCGAAAACTTTTCAGATTAAAAGCAAGCTTGTATTTTAGGATAAAAAATTTTCAAAAAATACATTAAAACTTATAAAAAATGAATTGAATAAAACATATTATCCAAAATATTGATTTATAATATGGCAAAGATAAAATTTTAAAATTTAGAATAATTTTATTAGAAAAATTTCATAAGTATAATACTTGCTGTACTATAAAAATTCAAAATTAATTACTAAAATGGACAACTTGACACCTTGTGGTATAAAATGTCAATGCAAATTTTTCCTTGATTATTTTAGATTTTTTGGAGTGCATATTGACATAAATACCACATAGATATCGTTAAAAATATACGAAGGTCAACTTCCCAATGTTAACAAAAAATTCTCAAAAAAATTTCTAAAAATAGGAAGTTTGACTGTAGTAACATTCGTAGAAACACATTTAAATATAAAATTAAAAGTTAATTATTTTACCTTGACATTCGTATTTGTTGTCCGAGATTTGATCTTCATGACCTTTGAAAATGGCGTTAATTTTATCACGTGCACCTGCGATCAATTAAGCACATTTAAATAGGTCTTGAAAATGTACATTCCCTTAAAGAAAATTTACCTCTATTGGGACAAGTGCCTAATTTTATATCTAGGATATTTTTGACTGACAGGGAAAAGTGCCCGGACAAAATTATGTGTCTACAGTGGCTAAATAAGATTAATAAAATATTAAATAAATAAATCAAATCGCATAAAGTTAAATCAAATAAATTAAATTAAATTAAAAAATTAAATTAAATAGTTTAATTCGCTAGTGTATTAAAATTAAAGTGTTTGTTATTACTTTGCAGTGCGTGTAATTTAAATTATCAAATCAAAAATAAATTAAGTACAAAAATATTTTTAATTTACACATGTAAATTAAATTAAATAAAATTTAAGTCAAAATTTATTTGTAACTAATATTCAATTCCATATCTCGTCGTATAAATGCTGATATAAATTTTTCCTTATATATTTTAGACTTTTCAGGGTGAATATCAACATAAATGCTACACGGGTATTTGGTAAAAATATACAATAGTCAATTCCCAAAATTTTACAAAAAAAAAAATTTAAAAAAATTTCTAAAAATAAAAAATTCGACCGTAATATTATTTACAAAAATAGATTTTGAAATTTCAAAGGAATAAGGTTAAAAACCAATTTTTTAATGCTAATACTACATAATTATCGATAAAATTATGTGACAGTCAACTCCAAAATTTTATGAAGAGGTCTCAAAAAATTACTAAAAATAGGAAATTTAATTGTGATAACATTTGCAGAGATAAATTTCAACATTTTAAAAAATAAATTTAAAAACTAATTTTTTTACCTTGATAATCATTTTTTATATCCAAGATTGGCCCTCGAAATGGCATTTTTTTATCACGTGCAAATTCGGCCATTTAGATATAACTAAAAAGATCATAAAAATGTCTAATCTACTAAAAATAGGTCACTCTTAACTGAAGTGACTGTTAAATTCTCAATCTCGGATATTTGAGACTATTAGAAAAGAGACCTAGACAAAATTAGGTGTCTACTAAAGGTACTTAAAAGGTTTTTTTCATAACCTTTCCTTGAAATATAATTGCTTCTTCCTTTCTTTGAGAGCAAGTGGTGAACTCTTATTCATTACTTACCTGTACCAATAAAATCCCAACATTAATACTTTAGTAACTGTTAACTATCATTATAACTGTTAAAACATAAAAATTCCTATGCTGTAAATACATTGCAACTGTTTTTCTAAAAATCCTATAAATATGAGTTCTCTCAACTCTTGCAAGGATTTTTAAGCATTTTTATTAGAACTCTTACTCCTAAGCTCTACATTTCTTCAATCTCAACCTTACACCATAATCTTTCCACTTGTTTCACCTTGCAAACCACTAATTGCCACTGCACTCAGTTTTTTAGGGTTTATTCTAGTCTTTTTTTTGTCTTCCTTTGTTAAAATCCCATTCACTAGTTTAGAATGCTTTCTTTCTGCATTAAAGAACCCTCTACATTTTGGTGACTTTGCTAGGATGGAATGATTGTATTAGGTGAAAGTTCTTTAATACTTACCTCACTAGAAACATGGACAGCTTTGCCAGAATCAAAACAGCTCTATTCCTGCCTATATCTAAGAACTGATGAATATAATCAAGGTTTCTTAAGAAAGGATGCAAAGTTTGGAGGAAAACAAGAAGAAGATGATACAAACCAGCTCTAAACTTACTTCCTTTTCCACAACTCCTTAAGTTCAACATATGAATTGAGGTGGAAATACTTATGATGAAGTTACCTTTCCAAACACTAGAAAGGGAGAAAACCAACCTAAAAATGTTGTATTTGTTGGAAATACTTCTACCACTATTGCTGGTACTTCTAATATTTATGCAATTGTATCAACTATAGCTGCTCCTCAAACCACTACCAATAGTTTTGTTACTGAAAAGGAGCTCTAGAAGCTACTTAAGAACAAGAACAAGAGTTTAAGTTTCCCAAGTTTGATCTCAAGTTGTCTTATTTAGCTAGTGTGGCTGCTAAACCACATCCTAAAGACTACACTAGTCATAAGTTCAAGCAATTTAATGGGAAGACTAGGGATGCTAGTGACCATGTGATGAAATTTGAAAAAATTCTTGGAATAGCTAGACTTGATGATAATTTAAAATTGAAAGAGTTATCCAAATCCATAACTAAAAAGGCATATACCTTGTATGTCAATCTCACTCCTAGATTCGTGTAGTCATAGAGCTAGACGTGCAAAATGTTTGGAGAAAATTTCTTTTTCACACAAGTGTCGCAACATGGCCCAAATATGAATCTTGACCAACCCGACTTAAAAAGATAGGCATATCCCTCATTCTTATATATATATATATATATATATAATCGTTTTTTTAGGGGCCATATCATTATTGTTTTTATTATTGTTATTTTTTAGGTTTGTGGACTAATTCGTCGAGATGAATTGCTCACTCGATTTAAAGCTAAACAGTCATTACGAAACGACCATTTATTATAGGGTCGCCATTAATTTATTTTAGCTAGGTGAGATTAATCACCAATCAGAGTTCGTATCTCGAAGGTTACGAAACCCTCAAAATCAAACTCTAAGGTCTACGATTATCCAAAGATCACGCAAAAAGGTCCAAGAGTCTATTATAATATAATGCTCGAAAATTGTTACCTATTAATCTCATGTTAACTTAAATTTGATTTTTAGTCGATTTCAACATTTGATATTTAATTATAATTTTCATTTATAAAATAAAATTTTATGAAATAAATTTATTATTTCAAATGAAAAAAATCAAGTTTTTAATGTTTTTGAAAATCAAAACACCTTTCATACCCTTCCAGAGAACTAAAAGAACACTAAGATTTTATCATCCTCTTTCATAGCACACTGGAGAGCCACATAAATACAAAAGGTTTTAAAAAATAAAATATCTTTGTACCCCATTGTAGAGCTAGAGGAATACAAAATGTTTTATTTTATGAAAATTAAAAAATCTTGATTTTCTTCTTGAAAAGGATACACTGGAGAGCCATATAAATACAAAAGGTTTTAAAAAACAAAATATCTCTGTACCCTATTGGAGAGCTAGAGGAATACAAAAAGTTTTATTTTATGAAAATTGAAAAATCTTGATTTTCTTCTTGAAAATGATATCTTAATATTAAAATAATCCGTGAAATCCTTCTCACATACTAGGAGAAATTTCATATATTATTTTAACATTGAAGACATTGCCTTAATTTAAAATTTCTAATTTTATAATAAATAATATTAAAAAATATTTTAAGACTTGGTTTAGACGAAATGTACTAAACTTGACTCTAAGGATCCAAATTCGATCGAAATGACCAACATGTCCTCTAAAGTACACCTTTGACATAAAAGTATCCCAGTGACATTAAAGGACTCAATTTTAAAAAAATTATTGAAATGCCCTAAAGACTACTTTCAACATGAAAGTATCCCCGTAACCCTAAAGGACTTGACGACATCATAAACGAATGAACCTATTCCTACTATACACCTTCGACATATAATTATTCTGGTGATCATATAGGACTTGGTTCTATTATAAATTACTAAAACACCCCTGAAATGTACTTTCGATGTTCAAGCATCCTAATACCCTAAACGACTTGATATCTTCATAAATAAACATATTCTTACTTTACAACTTTGACTTATAAGTAACCTGGTGATCACATAGGAATAGATTCTAAGAAAAATTACTAAAACACCCCTAGAGACTACCTTTGACATGAAAGTATCTCAATAACCCTAAAAGACTTGATAATGATATGAAGTGAAAATTTTACCCTAAATAGGTAACTTAGACATAAAAAGTGACCTAAAATGCTAAAATTATCTATAGGTCCATAAACTTTGTAGACACCTTATTTTGTCTAGGCTAATTTTAAGCAAGCTGGGAGATGATTATCGCCCAACGAAAAAAATTTTGAGTAGGTCAAGAATGCCTATAGAGCATATTAAAGAAATGCAAGGATGTGGCATCAAAAGACATAGTTTTAGGTGTTCAGGGACAAAAGATAGGGGAACATTTATAATTTTGCCTTTCTCATATATCGATACAATGCTCCAATGACCCAAAAATTCAAAATTTTCTCATTGGTATCGATACAATGTGTAAATGTATCAATACATGAGTTTGTGTATCGATACATGAACTCATGTGTCGATACTAGGCCATGCTAGAACCAAAACTTGCATTCTGTAAAGTAGATGTATCGATACACATCAACATGTATTGATACAATGAACATCGTATACAATGAAACATTGTATCGATACAATGTTCATCGTACCGATACATTCTGGGTTTTTTGGACCAAATGTACATACAGGCCATTTTCCATGATCGAGGCTTTTTTAACTTGTTCACCATTGATCCAAAGCTCAATTTTAACTCATTTTTGCATCAGAAAAGATTAAAACCCATATCAGATTATGAATTTAGACTTGTGAATTAATCAAAACATTTTTTTTGAAGTCTAAATTAGATCATAAAGGGTCAATGTCATATGATCACCTTACTCCTCCCTTGTTTGTTGACAAAGATCACCATCAGGCACCCTACTTGCTGGTATTTGATTTTAGCAATCAAACCAGCCACCTTATGTCCATCACATTAGCAGCAAATTGCTTCCTACAGCCACCTTATAGCCATCAGCTATCACAACTTTGTCCCCGTGAGAAATAACCAAAAACACTTCCAATTTAGCTCCAAAGTGCTGGTATAAATAGGCCGTTAATATCTCAGCAAAAAAAAGGTTTTTTCCAGCTTGTTTCAACTCTTCCAACTCATTCACACATAAAAAAAAAATATAATCCTATAGCCCTTCACTCAGCATCCAAAAACAGCCCCAAACACTCACTCCCGGCCACTATACACTTTGAAAAATCATCCTCACCCATACTAGAACCGAAACCTTTCTTTTTCTCTCATTTCTTGCTAATTAACAACAAGGAAAAGAGGGGAATTCAGGCCATCTCTACTTCTCCAACCACTTGACCAAAAATTGAAGCTTTGTTGGTATAACTTCCTACTTTTGATCACTTTCATTTTCTATTTTTCAGCATCTTTACCATTTAGTGAGCCTTTCATGCTTCCATCACCCTCTTAGGATTCTCATGTGTTATTATAGCTTTTGGTTGTAGTAGCTTGGGATTTGGATGTCTTGATGCCCCTTTTGATGTGCAAAGTGTCTTATTTTATCCTCATTATTTTTTACAGCTCTTGTTCATGCATTTTATGCCATATCCATGCATCATGTTATGTTCAATCCATGCATAAATCCTTAGCCTAGCATGTTTCAAGCATGTTTATATGTTAACTTGCATTGTGTCATGAGTCATTGTCATTTTTGGCATGCTTCACTTCATGAGATGCGTGCATAACACTTTCGTTGTCAAGACCATTGGTAAAGTTAGCATCCCCATTCATGTTATGTGTCATCCCCTTGTATGTTCATTGTCTTCTCTTTATCTAAGTGCATGTTTGATGGCTATCAAAAACTGATTTTCAACCTCCTTAAGCCAAGCATGTTAACCTTAACCAATGAGGATTAACATAAACTTAGTATTTTCCTTAAAGTTAGCAAAAAAATCTTGGGGAAAATTAAGTTTTTCAGGTCTAGAATCCTGATTAAACGAGCTCAAAACTTTTGATTTTTTGACAAAAATGGCCTTGCACTTGTTCCCGATATGTTTGTGCCTTGTTTTTGAGTCTAAACCTTGAGTGGTATGATCAACAGGTTGTTTCATTATCCCAAACTACTCCGGGGCTATGCAAATGAGTTCGTGATGCTCATGCCACTCTTTCCCTTTAGTCATGGACGTTCGAATGTCGATGACCCAAGTTTAGACCCGAAAACACAAAGAAAAATAAAAAATATCCCATGCTTTGCTTTATCCCCTGCTAGCAGCACAACTATTATGAATTGAAAAATTAGTTTTAAATCCCAAACAATTTTTCATGAATTTTTTGATATTTTTCTCTCAAACTATGTCAAATTATCTTGAAAACAATGTTTTATTCACCTCGAATCATTCTGGATGAGGGAGTTATGATTTTTCAAATCTAAACTGTCTGAAACCCCTGAAATCAGCAACATGTATTATGATCGGGCCATTCAGACCCACTAAATGATTTTTCCAAATCCTTTAACCTAAAAATTCATGAAATTTCGTTTTCAGAAAGGTATCATTTGAAATTTTTTGATACCAAATGAATCCGGGGTGATTTTTCAAATTTTGACACATCTTGTCCCTCATATGCTCTGCCAATAGCGTAATTAATCCAAACTTGAAAATTTATTCCCTTGAAAAGTGATTTTTTTGAGATATTAGGAATATTTTTAGATTGACCCTCATTGAGTTACCTTTCTAATGGCATCTTGTTCACCCTCTAAAACCTTCAAACCAATTTAGAATAAATTCAGAAAGTGAAATAGCACGATGCTGTCTCCATGTTTTTAGTTATGGTCAAAATTGAGTTTTTTTCTCGAGCTTCATCTTGAGACATTCGAATATCACCTTATCACCCTGATCAGCCTCGATTACATGCTTTGACCTCCCATAAGCTCGCATCAATGCATGAATTTTTTTTACATCTTTACCATCCTCATTCATAATAATTTCTTTTATCAAAAAGCATCAAAATGCTCACTCATTTTCTAAATCACAAAGTTTTGTCAACTTAGATTTTACAACTCGACTTCTTTAAAGAGTGTCAGACATGTCACTTTCAGGGATACTCTAACCCTGACCTTTCGAGGGGATACTCTAACCTCGCTTTTTCAAAATTATTAAGATTTAGAAATCCCTTCCCAAAAATTATTCGTCATCCTCAGGGATACTCCAACCCCATATTTCTGAGGGGATACTCTAACCTTATCTTTCAACTACAATTAAATTTTTCTTCTTCCCAAATTTCCATGAACGTGTCAAGAGTCAAGCCCGTTTTTATTTAAAAAAAAACCTCATTCAATCAAGGAACCCAGATCCATCTTGAAAATTATCGATTCAGTTTTTCTTAGATAATCGATGCCAATTACGAGATAAATTCCAATACTCAATCCCTTCTTTTTATCATTACATTGAATGGTTCATGTTATGTCACTTTATTCATTGCCTTACAACGTGATTTCTTGGTGATGATTATTCGCATTCATATTTTCAAATCATTCCAAGTAAAATTAAAGGTGATGTTCCGCATAGGTATCTTTCCAGTGCCAAAGATGAAATATTCCATTTTCAAAGTAAAATTCATAGGTCATTTTTATTAAAAATTTGTATATTCCCCATCTATCCAGGGCGTATATGAGATTAAATCTTTTCATCAAAACCTAGATTTGTATTTCTATAAAATTCATGCATTAAAAAAGGGTTATATCAAAATAGTGACGAGTTAATATCGAAAGAATCGAAACTAAGAAAAGACATAACTGGTAAGGTACCGATTTCGAGCGTCGCAAAGAGGTTCATGCCTTAAAACTCAAATGGCGAATCTTTGTACCACGCAGACCACATGATCGATGTTTTGAGTTTCATAACTCAAGACATAGTTTTCAATGGGCATCTGATCATGCCTAGCCCAAAATGATTGGTGGCGACTCCAAGCGTTGGCTACTTTGTGATGGTCATTCGAGACCAATAAGATGAGCAATTCATCTTATAGTCCTCTTTACTATATCACGAGTCGAGAATCTGTACTTTCCCATTCTCATCACGTTGCAAAGGATAAATCTCGATCAAGAAGACATTTCCTAGTCAGAAAAAATATTTTAAGTCGTATACCCCCATAGATCCACGAAGATCCACCCCGGGGTACGTTGCGACAAGCCCAACAAGCTCATGTCAGTTGGCTAAGGGAGAGGGGATCATAATTCAAATCATTTTTTCCAACAAATTTAAAAATCATTCAATTTTTTTAATTTTTAAAATATTGACAAAAAATTAAAATTACAAATATAAAATTATAAAATAAAGAAGAAAAAATCTAGAATTCTTTTAGTTTTATTTTCTCTTCTTTTTCTCTTTCATCTATTTTTTTCCCTTTCCCTATCTTGCCTCCTACCAACCAAATGACTACTAACACAGGTTTCTCTTTTATCTATTTTTTTCCTTTCCCTATCTTGCCTCCCACCAACCCAATGACTACCAACACAGGTTTCAACTTGAAACAACTAACGTTGTGACCGCAACTAAAGCCAGTTTGACACATGTAGTCGTTAAACCGACCAAGGCAAAAGAGGTTGAGCTATGTGCAGCTTGAGCTATTGCTATGCCAGATTGGCAATGATTGAAAAGGAAAATCCAGGCTCATGGATATTAATATAAGCATAAAAATATAATTAGAATTAAATTTACGCAATGAAATTAAACAAAGAAACACCTGGATTTCCTCAAGATATTAGATACAGATTTGTTTAAACAAATTAAACAAAGATACATGTTGATATGTATCAATACATCTACTCTATAGAATGCAAGTTTTGGTTCTGGCATGGCCTAGTATCGATACATGAGTTCATGTATCGATACATTTACACATTGTATCACTACAAATGGGGATATTTCAAATTTTTGGGTCGTTAGAGCATTGTATCGATACATAAGAACCATATATTGATACATTCAGGAAAAATTATGAATTTTCCCATGTCTTTTATCCTCAAACACCTAGAACTACGTCCTTTGATACCACATCTTTGCATTTTTCTTTGATATGATTTATAAGCATTCCTGACCTCCTCAAAAAAAATAAAAAAAAAAATTATCGGTCGACATCGCCCCCTTTCACATCCATGTCCCAAATTACTAAAAATTAGCCTGTATAAAATAAGGTGTCTACAGGGCCCAAAACATTTTTCTCTCTAACTTCTTGTTCAAAAGCTCTTTTAATTCATGTTCCTTTCTAAGATTGCCATTTGTTAGTGTAATGTCTTAACTTGTTTGATTTCAACTTTAAGTTTCCTAATCTTTTTTTGCATCTAGGCAAACTGGACCATGTGCCACTTCCGCAATCGGGAACCAGTTGTCTCCGATTTTAATAGAATAGAATCTCTGTAATTTGCAAGCCAAGCATCATTGACTTCAATTTCAAAATCGCTATATTTCACCCATATGTCTTCGAAACATTGCCTTCTAATTCTTTTCGGGGCCTATGTTGGTGGATTTCTCTGGTTTGTTATCAAAGATAAGATAGTGGTCTCAAATTGGGGCAATGAGATATCAGACCTAATGAGATGGAAAACTTTCCCACCAATATATGTTTGAGAGACTCTTTATCGAGCTCTTACATTGTTGATTGTTGTTCTACCACTTTCCCATGCGTACCACATACGCAAAACCTAAGTCTTCAAGTCCGCTATCATCTAAAGTTGATCTAAACTCTTCCATTTATTGTTCACTTCTCAAGCAAAGACCCAATTTCTCATGTGTCTATAAGATTTCATTGAAATCCCCCATACATAACCAGGGTAATGAGGTATTACTTGATAGTGTTTGTAGCAGTTCCCATGATTCTCTTCTTCGGTATGCTTTCGGTTGCCCATAAAAGCTAGTGATTCTCTATTGAAAATGATCTTGATTCTGCTAAACCTCCATATCTATGTGGAAATCAGATTAGCCTTTTAAATTCAAGATGACTTCCTTCTAATAGAGCATTGCTAGACCTACCCTTATACCTTCAACACACTCACTCGGAAACAAGACGCCAACTCATGCTTTTTCTTTATTCTATCAAACTTCTATACATGCAGTTTTGTCTCTAACAAAAAGACTACATGGGGATCTTCTACTACCCCATTCTATTTGTTGCTAATAAGATACAATCAGCATCTATGTGTCCCAAGATCCCATATTCATAGAAAAATCCAGCAACCATTCATATTTTAGCCTCCTAATTATACATTTCCTCCGGTCCGTGTCAGCCAACACAACACATCTCCTTAAAAGTTTCTGAACATCAATGACTACTCTTATTCATAAGAATCCACCAAAGCCCATCTGTTCAAGATTATAATTATACCCTGAATTCTCCAATCCGATTTCCTTTTCTCCTTGCCATCTCTTACTTTATCCATTTCAGGAGTCAATCATAGATTCGACCTAAAAGGTTGCCCTGTTGAAAACAAATTCTGTTGGTCGTAGATCTTCAATATACTCCGTCATCAGCAGAAGCTGCTTATCAAACGACCATGGACCACCATCAATCCCCATCATCTTATGCTTTTGGGAGTGGAATTTAAATAAAAACATATTAGAACTCTGTACAGTGATCTGGATTCCTTTGGAAACTCTCCAAATAATACGGAATGTACTTACCATCTCTTTTTTATTAAAAGAACGATTGCGTTTATCAGCTGTCTCCTTATTCCCATTTAGTCCATCATCAATCGAGTCTTTCTTTTCCTCTGTAAGTGTAAGATTACTCCATGCCTTCTCTAACTCGTCTTCCATGTGCCTAAACCTTCAATTGCCATTAAACAATGCTAAAAATCAATAAGCTGTAAAGAATTCCCAAGGACTGCGAGAGATTCGAAGCAAGTAAAAACCTTATATCAAACAAGACTAGGACTTCCCTCTCATAGAGTTCTAAATCCTACGAAGACTACGTATCATTCCAACTTTTATTTCATAGTTTGATTGAAGTTGAAATGCTATTACGGGTATGTATTATATGGAAGTGAAGTTATTAAGATGTTTAGTAAAATTACCTGTCCAGATATATTCTCACGTATTGAAAGGATAAAAGCCATTTTTGCTGGTTTTGGAAGCTTTTAAATTATTAGATATTCACGCTGTAAAAAATTTGTTAAATTCATTACATATTTTACATAAATTATAGTAATATTTAATTTAAATTATAAGTTCATCAACTTAAGAATTAAATTACAATATCCGTCATTTATTAATATATATATACATATAATATAATTTAACCATTTTGTATTGCATGCTGCAACTTTATTATATGGTTTGCGCTTCATTGTATTACTATTCTTCAAGTATTTTATTCTTTACAAATTAAATATGCCGAAAATAAAATCATTCACAGAGAGCATAGAACAAGCAACCTTCTAGTACATATACATTAATGAAAATCAACCCAGCCAAGACGTATTCCAGAGGGATAACTTATTAAACAAAACACTAACGTTATTTTTGATTCAATGAATGCAACAAAAAAAATTGAATAATTATTTAGTGAAAATAAAATAAAATGAGAATAAATGTTACGTTATTTGATAGGTTGCATGGAATGGATAAAAAATAATATTATATTATTTAATTAGTTAAAATAATGTTAAAGAATAAGAAATGAATATATAAAAAAATGTTAATTTCAACCACAAATTAATAATATTTTATTTATAAAAACTAAATTTATTTTTATTTATTAGAAAATATTCTCGATACCCTAAAATAATATAAAAATTTTATTTAGTAAAATATATAGGGTATTATATTTTAATAGATATTTATAAATAAGATTGTAAATAATAATATAGTAATTAAATATTTTCCTTTTAATAATATATAATTTTATTTAAAAATATAATTTGTACACTATATTTTATATTATTATTTTTCACCCTCTAAATATTAAAAATTTTCACTCTCCTCTCATTTTTCTAACCACGCTCTCTCTACCGCTCTCCGAGGGACCCTCTCTCCACCTTCATCCTCTTCACTAAAATTTTAAAAAAAAAAATCCCTAAATTTTCAGATTCTACCGAGTGAACGCCAGCGCCTGTTACTTCCTACCGTGGAAGAGTTGGAATAAAAGAAAGAAATAAGATTCACCATTTAATCTTCGTAATTTTTATATTTAAACACAATA
This sequence comes from Adansonia grandidieri, assembly GCA_038382065.1. NCBI lineage: Eukaryota > Viridiplantae > Streptophyta > Magnoliopsida > Malvales > Malvaceae > Adansonia > Adansonia grandidieri. Next base: position 5,052,894 of record JBBYHK010000004.1, read on the forward strand.
AATATAATATGATATTATATATTTAAACATAATAAATATAATTAATATAATATTTCACAATAATATCTTATAATTAATATATTTAAAATTTTAATCTATTTAATAATTTAATTTTATATTTATACTTTAATATTAAATAAAAAAAAAAAAAAAAAAACTAAAATGCAACAAGTGCACACAAATGATCAGATATACCACAATCCTTCAAAATTGAAGCCAAAAGCATCAGTCTGTCAGCGTCGGATACAGATATCATACTTTTAGTAACGGATAAGTATTGAGAATTCCAAGGACTATTTAATTCGCCAAACGTTATTTTGCTTCTCAGACCTATTCTCCTAACTGACAAAACAGTCGGTACAGGCTACTTTATATGCCAAGTGGAGCTTAAGGTATTTCATGACACGTGGTCAATTCATATCGCGAGTTTCAACCCTTAAAAACTTCCAAGTCATCATGGACCCCACCTTAGCTGTGACAGATAAGATAAGCGACTTCGAATTGGGATTCACATTTTTGCACAGTTTCTAGAAGCAAAATGCAGCAGCTTGTAACGTGGAACCTTTGAACAGCCTTCGCTTCGATCACCGTTCGCGTTAATGTAATCACCGTTTTCTAAGCAATTCTAATCTAACACTCTATACGGGGATGTATAATAATAATATTATTATTATTATTATTATTTTAAACGGTACTTTTGTTTTTCTTTTCCCAAATCGAGGAAAAAGACGCTACAGTGACAGTACGATGCATTTATAATTACGTATAATCGAGTCAATTCAAAGTCCAAGAAATAAGAAGTTTTAACTTGGGTTTAACACAAGATTTAAAAAATTTAAAATTCAATTTAAATTCAGTTAAATTTTATTTTTAAAATTTAAGTTTACTTTAAAATTACAATTAAATTTTTTAAATTGATTCCATCAGATTTGTTTGTTTGTTAAAATTGTTTGATATTATATTGAATTTTAAATTTTTTTATTAAGTTCAAATTTAAATTAAGATATTTTTAGTATTAATTAAAATAATAAAAATATATATTATTAATAAAAAATTTGATTAGATTTATAAATTATTTAAATTAAGTATTTTGAATTCTATTCGATAATAATTAAATTAAATTTAAATTTTTTTAAAAATTAATTTAAATACCTTGTGAGC
>JBBYHK010000004.1:5078844-5109999 GCA_038382065.1 Adansonia grandidieri
ATAATAATAATAATAATAATAATAATAATAATAATAATAATAATAATAGTAGTAGTGGTAGTAGAAAGCAAATAATAAATGATAGAAGCCTAAGATTACGATTTCCCATAACACTTCATTTGAATAAAACCCTACTCTCCTAACTTTGCTAATGATAATGAGTTGTTAACCTAGAGTTCTAATTTATTTATAAGTATCTTTTGATGGTCTTATAAAAATATTTTTTTAATCAATTTACTATATTCCAATGCAAATTGAATTAAAAGAAAAACTCTAATTTGGTTACATATCACATGCTCGCATATTCCTATCTAACATGCAAATTAATTCATCCTAATAAATAAATATGAAACAAATGTCATTCAATTGAGGTCTAAACACAACATTACCTTTTTCAAGTTCATTCAGGTTAACAAATCAATCTAATTGGTGATTATTAGAAGCATAATGAACAAGATTGAAAAAACAACTCAAATATCATTAAATCAAGAAAATAAAATAAAATAATCCAAATTACATGTTGAGTTCATTTGTAACCCTAGAAAAATAAATCTAGTTCATAATAAATAATAAAAATATAGAACTAAGTAGTTTCACCATCATAAATAATACAAGAAAGACAAAAAGAGAAAAGGGAAAGAGAAAACTAAGATTGGCTGGATCTTTGATCTTTAAGTTTCTCCAAAATCTCTCTAGCTTCTTGAATATTATGGTGGCTACTCTCCTCTTTCAAAAAATAGAGACAAAAAAAACACTATAGAGTATCTAGAATGTCTCTAAGTCTAACACTAAGAGTCTTATTTATAGGCAAAACCCTGAAGGTAGAAACTTGGTCTCCAAGTAGCTTGAACATGTTATTTTTGGAAATTGCCAAACTTAATCACTTTGCTTGATTGAATCCATTTTACTTTCTGATTAGGTTGTTGCACTTTTGGAAACTTGGGTTTTAACCTACAAAAATATAGAAATATTTAAATAAATAAGTAATTAAAATATAAAGAAAGTAAATATTAATAAATAAAATTTAAATAAAATTTAAATAAATAACTCTATTTTATAGAGTTATAAGATACCTCATATTAGGAACATCTTAGACTTTTCCATTATGAAGCTTTAGGCAAACTCTTACCATACCTTCAATCATTTGGCAATCGAAACATAAGTTGAAAACTTAGAGCTATCATCAATCATTGGGGCTAGGAGCAATAAAAAACCTATTAAAACTGATACTTTAAGTCATGGAAGTTTTGATTCTAAGGTCTACATAAACTAGAGTTTGGTAAGCAGGTTTAGGATTCGGTAAGCATGCGAAGGATTAGCACCCCACGATACCCTAAATCGATACCATCTAGCCATAAATTATCTAGGTTTCGATTTTCTCAATTTTAATTTGTCATTATTTTAGTATAATTTCCTTTTTATGCAAAATGAATTTTCTAAAACATAAATAATTTGGTTTTTATCAAGAATTTGGATTCCATTATGGAACCTTAAACTTTCATACTATTAACTAAACTTTAACAATCTAACAATCCACATCTTTTCACATTGCAAACAATTAATATCCCATACCATAAAAGCCTCTTCCATGACCTTGGGATCTAGAAAAGACCTATTCAACATTCTATGTCCCTATCAATATTATTGAACTATCATAACCTTATAAACTCCAACAAAGGATCTTTATGCTTAGATACCTTACAAGCATAGAGACACAAATCCACACACTTCACAACCCAATGACAGATCTCAACCAATCTTTGTTTACTTAAGTGTGACGATATCCAAACTTTTTTGGGTTCCCCTTTCCACTGACATACCACCACTAGCCCTTCCAATTCACTAGAGGGGTAGGGATTAAAACCTTGCTGGGGTAAATCCCCCTTTTACCCTTTTTTATTAAATTATATTTTAAAATAAATACTATTTAATAATTATTTAATATAAGTATAATTTTTAATTTTTAATATATATTTTATTATTTAATACAAATATAGTTCTAACAATATTTAATTATTTATCATATATATACAACTATTTTAATCAAATGTCCTTAATGGTTGTTTTCTATTCTCATGTCACTACCACAGCTACAACTGAGTCTAAACACTTATCCCAACACTGATTTTAATCTCACTATTATAGTGACTAATCTTACCGACATTGTGATTTTCAATCTCACCACCTATACAAATGGACCCTTAGGCTTCATTTGGATAGGCAGTGAGATAGGCTCCAATGAGATTAAAAATAACTGTTGTGCTGAATACTACACTGGTGAGATTAAAATCAATGGTAGGATATGTGTTTAGATTCAATTGCAACAATAGTAGTGAGATGAGAATAAAAATTACCATTAAGGGACATTATGTAAGATTATATAAATAAAATTATTTATATAAATATATTCTAATAATAGTTGAAATTTTAATATATATTATTTTATATTTATTAAATGTTTTTATTAATTTACTAAGTATTATATAAATTTGTTGATTATATTATATTAAATAAAATATAAATTTGTTTGTTATATTATATTAAATAAAATGCAAACATATTTTTAAATAATGAAATAAAAAATATTGAAAAATAAAAATATGAAATATTTTTAAAATAAAAATATGAAAAAAAATTAAAAATGTTAAAGAAAAATATATTAAAAATAAATAAAAAGTACATTTGCTAGGTCTAGTGGAAGCCACTAGACCTTGCCGCATCTAGTGAATGGCTAGAGAAGTAGTTGGCTAAACGACACCACAGGGTGCTACACAAATACACCTTACAGTGCATTTAACCCTAGTGGGTGTGTTGGATTTTTACATAGAAGGTGTGGGGAAATGCAAATGCACCCTTAGACAAGCATCTTTCTTCTAACTCTGTGAGGCAGTTGATTGACATTCCATCTTCGCAACTTGCTTCATGTCATGCCCTAAACCAACACATAAAAAATGCAACACATCTATAAGATAAAATCTCATAAACATGCATGGCAACAAACTGACTAACTGAAATTCAAAAGAGTCAAATGTTTAATATAGGGAGTATGAAACAAAATGCTTACAAAAATCCAAAATTTGTGTAATTAAAAGTTTAAATTATTTTCAAAAGAATTCAACACAATCAATACAAAGACTTAAAACCTCAATTAGTCTATCAAATAGTACTTTCAAAATCTAATTATTGGAATTGTGCTAAAGTCCTAAAAAAATTGCACTAAAGTTTGAAACATCATTCCCCAAAATTTCCACGTACATGACCACATTTAGAAATTGTAAAATGTTAAAGAAAATAAAGAATACAATTAATTAGCAAGTAATTAACATTCCCTTAGTTGGGTTAAGCAAGCTCAAAAACCATTAGGCCAAAATAAGTAATTAAATTAAATAATGTAAAGTTCTAGGCAACTATATATTTGTAAATAACTTATTTCGAAATCATCTGTCATACTAAACACTTTAGTTTTGAAAATTTCACCTTTTGCAAGCTATGGCTACCCTTAACCTAATTGTCAAAGGTCAAAAGTTATAACAAAAACCATAATTAACCATAGTGGCATGGATCAGAATATGTCGAAAGCAACCAATGGTTGCACGGATCGAATATCACAAAAACCACTGTCCTTAACCGATGGCACAGTTAGAAATCGGTTTCTAATCGCAAAGTACATCTCGACATGGCTAACAATTAATCCCTATTGGCAAGGTCAAAACATAGTGCGGTAGAAAAGTATTCTAAACATGAAAAATCAGATTACCCATACTATATCATACTTACATTTTCTTTATAAGAAACAAAGCAAAATTTATACACCAAATAGATTTCATGAATATATTTTTCACTTATCAATCATGTAGTAAAATTATTAGCATACATATAAATAGGACAAATTATTTCCATAATCGATTAAGAATAATTATAGTTTTCATGGTTACCTCAATTTGCTAAACCATGGGAAAAATATCATATTTTCCATACATAACATAAGAATATATAAGGGCTGATTTGTTTATATTTGAACACCAAAAGAATATTAAATCACTTACTTGATTTGCTAAACTGACACTTAAAGCAGCAAATCACACAAATCTCTTAATAGCCTGAAAAAATGAAATTATTAAAAATTGAAATTTAATAAAAATATACACTTAACAAAGTATAGCTTTCATTGGTCATCCGAAGACATTTAGCTTATGTGGAAACCTTCCTAACAAATTGAAAATATTTGGTAACATTTCTTGCCCACTAATAAGTAAATATTTAAAACTAAGTAAAAAAATTATAGATTAAAAACATAAATTAGTATCAATGTGATTTTTTTTTATGAAAATATAATTCCAACCTAAATAAATTTCATATTTATGATTTTATATGTATATATATAAACAAGTAGGCTTTCATAAATATATGTATTCAAATATGTAAAAATTCACTACAATTATTAAAACTGAAATTAATATGATTTTTGACTAAATATATTTTATCTTGGTTGGAAATAATTTTAAAATAATTAAAAAGGAAAATTTTCTAATTTTTGAAAATGTGATTATACATAATCAATTTGGTTTACTTGAAACCATTATAAATCCAAATCTATGTAAACATTAATGATGTTTTAAAGCATATATTCATATTAGGAATGTAATACTATGACACAGGATTTTGTTTTGCCAATAAATGATTTCGTGAAGCCTAAGTTTCAAAGATCTAAGCTTTGAAAACATCATAAACATTTAAGAATTTTTTGGGTTTTTAGGTTCATAGATTCATTTGGCTAACTTTAGGGCTTTGATTCTTTTAACACAAAAGTTGTATGATTAAAATAAATCAATCATTACAAAGTTCACATTTTATACTATAAAAGCAATCTAATTATTGACAAAAATGGTAACCAAAAAATGAAGTTTCAGTGACCCAAAGTTGGCTCATTAGAATTGTCAAAATTCCAAAAATTTAAGAAACTTCAAAAATTCATATCTCCTAAATTACTCAACCAAATGAAATTCCACACATAATGTTGGCAAGATCTCGAAGAGACATTTCTATAGGTACCTATAATATCACTAAAAAATCACCAAAACTTTTAGCAAATCAATATACTTCAAAATAAAAGTTTAGGTTTTATGCTAAATGATCTAAAGCATAAAAAGTTAAAGAAATTTAAGCAAAATATCACTTTAATCTGATGGAATAATTTGCCTTTCTTTTATCTATCCTCCTCTTCCCTAGATTCTTCTAATTCCTTATATGACAAAAATAACGTAAAAGAATGTAACCTTATTTGTTATTAAGTTAAAACAGACATACTAATAATTATATTAGGCCTAACTAAAAATTGACATAGGCTAGACTTAAAACAAAATTACAAAGTATCCCTTTTTTGTGGGCTTTACAACTTCCCCTCTATAAAAATATTTTAGTCCTCTAAATTTTTACCTTGGTTTTCAAAAAATAAGGAAGCTTTTCTTTCATACTTTCTTCTAACTTCCATGTTGCTTCTCGCTTAGTATGATTACTCCATTGATCCTTAACATAAGAAATTGTTTGTCTCCTTAAAACTTGCTTTTTTTTTCTATCGACAATATGTAAAGCATGTTTGTCATAAGTCAAATCCTTTCTAAGTCTCAAAAGAGCCAATCTATAACATGAATTAGGTCTAGAATATATTTTTCAACATAGAGGCACGAAACACATTATGGATTGTGCATAATGTAGGTGGAAGCGCCAAGCTATGTTTCCTATCTTATTAAGAATCTCAAAAAGTCTCGTATAATGAGGATTAAATTTTATACAGATTCTAAATCTTGTAACCTCTCTATTCGTAGAAATTTGTAAAATAGGTGGTGTCAAACCTCAAATTCTAATTTTCTCCTATTATTAGTTTAACTTTTCTATCAGCTTTAAGCTATATAAAAAGTTCTCTTAACGACTTGTTAAATAAGATCTAGATCTAATAATTTTCTCTCGCTTATATTTTCCTAACAAATAAGAGATTTACACTTCCTTCCATAGAAAGCTTCAAATGAAGCCTTTTGAATGTATGATTAACTACAATTATTATAGGCAAACTCTGCATAAGGCAAATGGCGATCCATGATCGTTTAAAATCCATATCACAAGCTTTCAATATGTCTTTCATCAGATAGTCTGTTTAGATTGACCAATTTTTTTGGATGAAAATAGTACTAAAATTTTGTCGAGTGTCTAAAGCATTATGCAACCTCTCCCAAAAATTTTTCACAAAATAAAAATCTCGATTAGACATTATAAGCTCTGACACATCATGAAGTCTCACTATTTGCTCAATGTACAACTTTGCTAACCTTTCTAATATCATTCCACTATGAATGACCAAACAATCCGTAAACTTTGTTAATCTATCAACAATCACCTAAATATCATCATTGTTTTTGGTGTTCTAGGTAAACCTGATATAAAGTCCATTGTGATTCATTCCCACTTCTATTTAGGAATTGGAAAAGTTTCAATAATCCTATAGGTCTATGATGTTTAACCTTAACTTGCTGACAAGTCAAATGCTTAGCTATAAATTTTGCAATCTCTTTTCATATTATTCCACTAGAATATGCTTTATTGCCAGGATGGATCGTATAGTTATTGTAATGAACTTCCTCCAAAATCTTTTTTTTTTCAATTCCAAATCATTTGTAACATAAATTCGACTACCAAACTTCTAAGAACCTTTATGAATTCAAAATTTTGGTTTTGAACTAGACTTTACCTCAAGTATAATTGTCGGCAACGTGCACCACCTTATCATGAAGGGAAGCGTGCGCAACTTAAAAGTTATTTTTTTGATGAAGAAGTGTTTTCTTGACCAGAACTCTTCCTTTTAGACATGATAAGGATAAGAGAATACAAATTCCTGGTTCTTGATCATGAGTGGACCGTCGGGCCAATTGCTTTTCCAACTGACCTTGTCCCAAAGTTATCGCCAATGATTTGGGCTAGGTGTGATCAGATGCCTATGGAAATCGACACCTTAAGTTATGAAATCCAAGGCACTAATTTCATGTTTGCATGGTCTAGGGATTCAATGGTTGGGCTCAGGAGTTGGTTATGGGTAAAGAAGTATTAACCTCTTTGTGATACTTGAAATCGGTGGCTTTCTAGCCATATCCTAACTTAATTTTGATTTTCTCGATTTTGACTTTTCTTTATTTTGATATAATCCCTTTTTATCCATAAATTTGTAAGAAAAAGTAAATTTGGGTTTTAAGGAAAGTTTCAATCCCATATATGTCTCGAAAAGATAGGAAACGTAGAGATTTTTAACAAAATGAGCTCCAGATTTAACTTTGAAAATAAAATACTTTGTATTAAGCACTGGAGGGATACTAATACAAAGCATTACCTTTATGATTTTTGAAAACAATTTGAAATATGAAAGCTTAGTAAGATGAAAAAATAATATCGCATAAAATAAATCACATAAAGAGGGAAAAGGGGAAGAGATGATCAGAATGTACCTTGTAATTGTCATTGATTATCTTGAAATAACCAAGTCAATAATTTTGAGATGCATTTGGATCCATTGGTTGTTTAAGGCGTGAGAATCGGGTTTAAACTTTGAAAAAGTCATGAGAAAGTATGGGAGAGAAAAAATTGATTTTGATAGGAGAGAAAAAATTGATTTTGATGATTTTTGAAACAAAACAAAATTGAAAATTTTAAGTTGACGAAATCGACTATTTCTTGAAAAATGTGACATTTTAGGGTTTCTTGACAAAATCGATAATTTTTTATTTTAAAAATAGGATTTGATAAAAATAAAATTGAAAAAATTTTGAAAAAAATATATGTGCTTTGATTTAAGCCTAAGGATAGGTTCACATGTCTTCATGACTTAATGGGTTGATACGGTTGTTTGGAGGCAATTAAATGCCTTGAAACAAGAGTTTTGGAAAAGTGGTTAGTTTTGACAAATGCTAAAACAGTGGATAGCACCGCACTATCCCTATTTATAATTTTATTTTGAACTGATCTTAATGTTTAAGGGGTCAAGTGAGGTACAATTTGAAATGTGACTTGATAGATAAAAATATTTCAAAAATCCTAAAAAATCACTTTGCAGGAGGAAATAATTTTAAAGTCATGACAAGTTTGACATTGGCAGCAAAAGTGGTGCAACTAGCCTTAAAAAATCATTTCAGATTATTTGTAATTCGTATAATCGCAAACAATATTTTTTGAAAAGGAACTTTGTGACATTTTTGGGGCAAATATTTTAAAAATTCAAAAATCATCTGATAGGCCAAAATAGCTTAAACAAAATAAAAATTGTTGATTATAGTGGTTTCAGATAGCATTAGTTAAAAAATCATAACTTGCTCATTTGGATTGATTTGAGGGTAAATGAGATACCTTTGGAAAGGTAATTCGATGTTCTTTTAAAGAAATATATTGGAAAATTCATTAAAAATTGTTTAGGGTTTGAAAATGATTTTTCAAGTTATGACCACAGTGCTAACAAGACAAAATAGGGAAGTTTCTTGGGTTTTTAGGCTTTTTGGGCTAGACTTGGGTTTTAGACATTCGAATATCCATAACAATAGAGGGCAGTGACAATGGCTTCACAAGCTCATTCAAATAATCCTAAAGTAATTTGGGATTGTGAAACAGCCCATTAACCATGTCACTAGCAAAGGACTCTATGTAAAAGATCAAGGCACAAACAGATTTTGATAATAAAAAAGGACATTTTATTTTTAAAAATAGAACATTTAGAGTTAAAAAACCTTGAATTCAAACAGAGAAAGCTTGATTTTTCCCCAAAATTGGAAGATGAATAAATAAAAAACCTTAAGTCCATGTTAATCCTCATTTATTGAAGTTAACATGGCCTTAACTTTAGGGTTTTAGGAAAACATATTTTTAACAAGCAAGAAACAAGCCTTTTGACAAGCATGTAATGAACTAAACATGATATTCATGATAATAAACATGGAAAGCACATTCAACGAAGTTAAAATGACATTTAAGCATGAAAATCATGATAACATGTAAGGAGATGAGAGTGAAAATGTGTAGAGATGTTAGTTCAATGAATAACATCTAGGAATATGCCATGGAAATGATGTAAACATGCGTAGACGAAAAAGAATAGTTTGCTAGAATTTCATGATAGCATCAAAACATATTCATCAAGATGAACTAATATATAAAAATGAAGAAACATGATGGAGGGATCAATGAAGCATCACAAATCCTAAGTCTACCACATCCAAGGCCATAAAATGTATGATAAATCCTGAGATAAGTTAATGATCAACATATTAGAGCTCACTAAAGTGATAGAAATGTAAATAAATATAAGTAAAAAAAAAAGATAAGATAAGAAACATACCCTAAAAGCTTTGAAGACCTAGTTAGTAATGGTCAGCAGAAAATGTTTTGAACTTATAGCTCACCTTCTTGCCTTTTCTTGCAATATTTTAACAAGAAAAGGTGGCTAAGGATGACTTGAAGGTTGTTTTATTAATTGAGGAGTGCTTTATGATGATTAATGATGGTTATGGAGGGGCTAAGGGAGGGCTATAGGAATGAATATTTTAAAGTGTGGAGGCTGATGTAAAATGTCTAAAGGTTTCTTTCTACCGAGCACATCATGAATCTTATATAGGATTTAATCTCAGCCATCAAAACCTAGTAAGGGCATTTAGGACCTTTGGAGTGTATTATATGGTAAGTCATTATACCAAGGAACAACTTTTCAACATTTTATTGGTTGAAGTACAGATCTTATAGTACTAACAAATCATGCATAATCTGATATAATGAGTAAGGTCAAGCTTGTCCTTTATCATTCCATATTATGGCATAAAATGCCCTTGTAAAAAGCTTAATGGAACATTTAAACATTTTATAACCCAATGTTTAAAGCTAAAAAATGAAGTCAATATGATTTTTAGGAACTTATGTATGATATTAGATGATTTTTGGATCTAAAGTCGTAACCAAATTCATGTTTCAATGTCATGGTGCAATAGGGGTGAATGACATGATTTAGGCAAAATACATAGGATATATCAATATATTGCATATTGTATTGATGCATCTCAGCAAAAGCCCCATAATCTATTGATACAATAAAGATTGTATCAAAACATACTAGGATGTATCAATATTATCACTTGTGTATCGGTATATTTTGGCCAAAAATTAAATTTTAGCTATGAAATAACTTTGTATCGATACAATTAGCTTATGCATTGATACATTGATTCATGTATCGATACAATCCTTTTTTGCATTAATACAAACAAGGGAATTTTGAATCTTGCTAATCTGGAGGCCTTGCATCGATACATATAAGTTATGTATCGATACATGCATGCAAAATGTAGATTTTTCATACCTTTGGCTCTTCGAGCACTCTACCTTAGCAGGGAATGATGGATGATTGATCCATGATTGCTTAAATGGCCTTGATAACCCCTTGAATAATGATCTCTGATACCTTGAAAATGGACAAACAAAATGAGATGTCTACAACTGCATCTCTTTGGTTGTTGTTGAATATCATGAGCATGGCAAAGATCGATAAAAACCAATTTTTTGGGGTGTGCTTTATGCTACCTTGTATTCTTATGATGAAAGACTAAAATTAATATAATGCTAAAATAAAACATTGTCTTGGTGATGATTCTGATTTTGCGAAAAACAAAATTTGAATTTTTGGATGAAAAACCTAGACTACGATCTTAGGCACAACCAATCCCTAAGTTTAACTTAAAATATCAGAATGCCAATATGCTAAATTATCACAACATGGCCCGAAAACAAATCCTGACCAGCTTAACTTAAAAGATGGGCGTACGCTTTTTCCTATATATATATATATATATCCATATATCATTATTTTTTTATTTTTTGAGGCCGTATCATTATTATCTTTTCTTATTTTTAGATGAATTGCTTAATTTAGCCTTAAATACTCAATACAAAATGACTATTTATTTTACAGTTGCCACCAATCTATTTTGGCTAGGTGAGATTGGTCACCTATTGGAGTTCGTGTTTCAAGGGTTATGAAACCCTTTAAAACAAACTCCGAGGTCTACCATAATATCTTAGATCATTTAAAAGGGTTCGAGAGTCAACTACAATCATGAGTAAAGATCGATCCCTTTCATGATGCTTGGTAAAGAGTACAGTATTAATCATATGTTAACTTAAATTATGACATTTATTCTATTTCAATATCCAGTATTTAATTTTAATTCCTATATATCAAAATTTTTCAAATCCCAAATTTATAATTTCATATGAGAAAATCGAGTTTTTAATATTTTTGAAAATCAAAATATATTTCACACCTTAATGGAGGATTAGAGGAATACAAAAAGTTTTATCATTATCTTTTGCACCCCACTGGAGAGCCAAAGGAATATGAAAGGTTTTAAAAATCAAAATATCTTTCGCACCCATTGGAAGGTCTGAGGAATACGAAAGGTTTTATTTTTTTTTTGAAATTCATAAAATTTTAATTTTTATTTTGAAAAGGATATCTTGTTGTTAAAATAATCTAGAGAACCCCTCTCATATACTGGGAGACATTCTATGAACTATTTTAACTTAGAGACATTGCTCAATTTTCAAAATTTTTGATTTTATGAAAAATAATAAAATTTATCCTAAGCCCCTTAAATTATACCTTCAACATAGAAATATCTCGATGACCCTAAAAGACTCGATTGACATCACAATCAAACGAACTTATTCCTACTGCGTACCTTCAACGTATAAGTATCCCGATGATCATATAGGACTTGGTTTTAATATAAATTACTAAAATATCCCTAAGGTATACCTTCAACGTTAAAGTATGCAGATAACCTCAAAGGACTCGATAACTTTGTAAACGAATAAACCTATTCCTACTGTGCATCTTCGACATAAAAGTGTCCCGGTGATCACATAGGACTTGGTTCTAATATAAATTACTAAAATACCCCTAAGGTGTACCTTCGACATAAAATTATCATGGTACCCTAAAATACTCAAAAACTTCATAAAAGATGAATATATCCTTAATATGCACCTTTAACATAGAAGTATCCCAATGATCATAAAGTATTCGATTCTTGGTTAAATTATCTAAATGCCCTTAGGGTCTACCTTCGACATATACATATCCTAGTACCCTCAAAGACTTGATAATGATATATAATGACAATTTTATCTTTGATGAGTATCTTAGCCATCAAAGTTGATCTAAAATGCAAAAATTGTTATTAGGCCCTTAAATTTTGTAAAATTACGTTTAGCCATTTAGCCCTAAAATGCCTAAAAAATACAAGAAATGTTCCTAAATGACCAGAATAACCTAGGTAATTTAATGTGGGAAATGACTTTTTAACCCTAGAAATACAAGGCTTTCCTAATGGAACTTAAACTTTTATAATTTGGCAAAATAGTCTGTATGTGAAATAAACATTATTAAACAACATTAAACACACCAAAATTAACATAGATAACATGTTAAATATCATCAAAAGTGTTTTGCCAAACACTCTTAGCCTTAGAACAATTTTTTCTCACCTTTGTATAAACAAGTCTTTAAACTTTACAAATTACAAAAAGATCCCTAAAGTTTAGAAACTATGTACCATGCATCAAAACATGTTAGCACTGTGTAAACAGCATCCCCAACGGCTTATGAAGCATTCAACCAAACTTATATGGCCTAGAGGTTTTTTTTTTTTTTTTTTTTCATTTTTACAATTTAGTCTCTGCATGAAATGAAACATAAGATAAAAAATCAAACACATTCAAATCAGCACAAAAATCACATAAAAAACAACAAGGAAGGTTCGGCCAATTGTCTTTGGCCTTGGAATAATTTTTCACTTTTTGCAAATATGCCTCTAAACTTTCTAAAGTTGTAAAAGCCCAAAAAAGGTTAAAATTGCATCAAAAACACCTTTAAGGTTCCTACATGGGCTCGACCAAGCTTGGATGGCCATAGAAAAATTTTTGCAATTTAGTCTCTATGTTTTTCATAATTACAAAATAACATAAAAAAATTAAAACATCACAAAATTATCTAAGCAACACTCGGCCAAGTATGGAAATGCCTTCCAAGGCCTTCAAAATTTTTGAAAAATTATTTTTAAGCCTTTACAAATTTCAAATATTACAAAATAATCCAAATTCCATGAATCAAGCGTAAAATATTATCCAAAGGTCTTAATCATTTTCAATCAGCATGTATTTTACCAAAAAATAATTTTTTTCATCACTTATTTTCAAGAATATCAACATAAGCATAAGTCATAATTTTTACCAAGGTTAAATATACATAAAATCATGATGAATAATGAATATATTGCTATAAATCAACATGAAAATATTAAAAATAACACAGGATATATACATGAAAATAATGTTATTTCTATCAACAAACACAAATGAGCTTGATGAAAATCAACATATTACTGGTGAAAATTAAATAAAACAACAGAACAAAAGAAATCTTGTTCATAGCACTCATACTTGGCCTTTCAACATGGATTGAAATCCATAAGAAAAAGCATTATTTTGGCTCATTAAAGGGAAGAATCAAGCATAATATGAACAAAAATTAAAATTTTTACAAGAGCAATTACCTTAAAAAGCTTAAAAACCTAAAAAATTTCAATATTTGTTAGTGTTTTTGTTATGGAAAACTAAAGTCCCTAAATGAAAGCTTTTTCCCCTTATTTATAAATGGGAGAATCATCCAAGGGCAGTAAGAAATCTTTTTGGTTGGATGGCCTTAACATTTTTTTTTATTTTTTTATTTTTTCTAGATTTTTCTTAGCTTTTTTTGCACTTTTGATAAGCTTTAATCAATATATTTGCCATTTGGCGTATTAAATCATGTATGACATCATCATCTAGAACTTTTGTCTTAAAAAGAATCTAATTTGAATAATATTAAACTTAATGATAAAATTCAATCTTGATTAAATTAATTTTCATATAACT
The DNA here is from genome assembly GCA_038382065.1 of Adansonia grandidieri. Classification (NCBI taxonomy): domain Eukaryota; kingdom Viridiplantae; phylum Streptophyta; class Magnoliopsida; order Malvales; family Malvaceae; genus Adansonia; species Adansonia grandidieri. Next base: position 5,092,837 of record JBBYHK010000004.1, read on the forward strand.
GAATTATCAAAATTTGAAATTAAAATAAATATACACAAATTTGTGAAAATGTAGGAATAAATACAATTATAATTGCAAATTTATGATTAAAAAATGAAAAATATTAAAGTGAAAGGACTAAATTATAAAAAATTAAAAATTATAAATTGAAAAATTTAATTACAAATTTAAGCACGTAAAAGGACCAATTAAATATCCATATAAAAATTTTGGATTCAAAAGAATTAACAAAAATTTTGGAGAGAGAAAAAATACTAGGCTTTGTTATAAAATCAAAATGGGCCTAATTAGGCCTTGCTGCAAAGTAAAATAGGCTTGTTGAAATAATAAAAATGGGCTTGTAGAAAATGAAATGTGCTTAGTAGAAAAGAAAAAAAAAAAAAGAGCTTGGAAAGCTTGTTGAGAAATGAATGGGCTTGTTAGGCCCCTTAGCAAAATTTACAAATTTTAAGCCCATTAAGGAAATTTGGCTGCAAAAATAAAAATAAAAAATTTTCTCATAGAAATTCCAAGTGTTGAACTTTAAAGGAATTTTTTAAAAAATTTTATGTACAAGAAAAAGACTATTAAAAACTTCAAACTTGTAAAATTATATGAAAAAAAATACTTGCAGAAGAAAATTGATATTTTAAAAAATACAAACTCATAAAATAAATTAAATGGAAGTATTTGAATTAATATGAATTTAATGGAAGTATTTGAATAATTTTGAAAATTATATACATATAAAATTTCTACTGAAAAAAATTTTTGGTGTAGAAAACTTTGTGTTTTGGAAACAATAAAATTCCAAAAATAAATCCAAATTTACAACAATGAGTTGAATTCAATACCCCACCCAAAATATTAATTGATAAAAATAATAAAGATAAAAACTTGAATTTTGGAGCAAGTTTTACTAAAAAATATGCTAGTAGAGTACTCGCCGTATAATGAAAAATTCAAAATTAATTGATAAATTTGTCAACTTGACACCTCATGATATAAAATGCCAATAAGGATTTTTATGAGTATTTTTGCTTTTTTAGTGTGAGTATCAACATAAATACTACATAAGTATCGATAAAAATATACAATGGTAAACTCCTAAAATTTTAAAAAAGAATCTAAAAAAATTCTTAAAAATAGGAAATCTGGCCCTAATATCATATGTAAAAAAAATTTCCAAAATTCAAAAGAATAAATTTAAAAGCTAATTTTTTTACCTTGATATTCATTTTTTTCATCTAGGATTTATTCTCTACGATCGTTAAAATAGTGATTTTTCTATCACGAGCATGAGTGATCATTTAAATATGCTAAAATAGTCTTGAAAATAGTCTACCTACTGAAGTTAACCCTTACTAAGATGATTACCTAATTATCAGTGTCAAATATTTTAAGATTACTGGGGAAAAGGCCCAGACAAAATTATGTATCTACACAAATCACAGCCAACAACATTGGACTTTGAAAAGATTTCTTAATAGGTTTTGGGTGAAAAACCTAAACTATGATCATAGGCTCGACCTATCCTTATGTTTGACTTAAAAATAACAAAATACCAACATGCCAAATCATGGTTAGCAACATTGGACTTTAAAAGATTTCTTGATAGGTTTTGGATGAAAGACCTAGACTAAGATCCTTGGCTTGACCTATTCCTAGGCTTGACTTAAAAATGACAGAATGCTAATGTGTTGAATCATGACCAGAAACATCAAACTTTGAAAAGATTTCTTGACAGAGGTTCTTGATAGAGATTCTTGACAAAGATGCCAATAAGTCGGATCATAATATTCCCACAACATTAGACTCTAAAAGGATTTCTTGACAATGGTTCTTGACAAAGATTCTAGACATGAGTTCTTGACAAAAATTCTAGATATATGTACTTGACAAGGTTCTCGACAAAGATTCTAGACATCAGTTTTTGATAAAGGTTCTTGACAAAGATTCTAAAGATGGACCAATTAGCCAGGTCCGACCTACTTGTGTTAACTTTTTTGACTGGGCCCAACAAGTTGAAACTAGCCTACTAGCATCATTGGGCTTAACTTTTTTGACATGGGCCAATTAGTTGAAACTAACCTCATTGGGCTTGATTTTCTTCATATGGGCCAATTAGCTGGATTTAACCTACCAGCACTGTTAGGGTTTGACTTTTGACATGGGACAACTAGCCGGATCTAATCTACTAGCATTGCTGGGCTTTAACTTTTGACATAGGTGTCACAACATGGCTGGGATATGACTCTTGACCAGTCAGACTTAAAAGGTGGGTGTACTTTTTGTTTCGATATATCTATATTCATTATTTTTTATTTTTAAGGGTTATATCATTATTATTTTCTATTCTTGAGGATTGAGTTGTCGAGGTGAATCACTCATTTGACTTAACTATAAATAGTTGTTATGAAATGACTTTATTTTTCTTCGAGTTGCCACCAATCTATTTTGCTAGGCGAGATTGGTCACCTATCAGAGTTCATATCTTAAGGGTCACAAAACCCATGAAAAAAAACTTTGAGGTTTGTGATAATACCATAGATCGCATAAGGGTCTAAGAGTCTATTATAATTACAAGTAAGGATTGATCCTTTTCATGATGCCTGATGATGGGTGCCTTATTAATTTTGTGTTAACTTAAATTTTGATATTATTTGATTTCAATATATGATATTTAATCATAACTCTCAAATATCAAAATATTATGAAAAAAATTATTATTTCATTTGAGAAATTTGGGTTTTTGATATTTTCAAAAGTCAATATATCTTTTGTACCTCACAAGAGAGCTGAAGAAATACGATAGGTTTTATCATTATCTTTCTCGTAGCGCAACGGAAGCTAGAGGAATATAAAAGGTTTTAAAAATCAAAATATCTTTTGCACCCCATTGAAGGCCGTAGGAATATGAAATGTTTTATTTTTTTAGAAATTTATTAAAAACTCAATTTTCTCACTTTTAAAGGGATATCTTGTTATTAAAATAATTTGTGAAGCCCCTTCCATATGCCGGGAGAAATTTTGTGTATTACTTTGACTTAGAGACATTGCCTTGATTTTAAAACTTCTAATTTTATAAAAATAACAAAATTTTACCCTAAGACCTAATTTCAACAAAAAGTATAAAATTAGACTCTAAGGACTCAGGTTTAGTCGAAGAGACCAAATATCCCTTAAAATACACCTTCGACGTAAAAGTATTTCGGTAACACTAACAGACTTAATTCTAAGATAAATTACTAAATTATCCCCGAGGTCTACCTTCGATGTGAAAGTATCCTAGTAATGTAAAAGACTCGATGATATCATAAAAGGACAAACTTATTGCCACTATGCACCTTCGACATAGAAGTATCCTAGTAATCACATAAAACTTGGTTATAATGTATATTACTAAGATGCCTTTAAAGTCTACCTTTAATGTTAAAGTATCTTGAAAACCCTAAAGGACTTGATAACTTCATAAGAAGATGAACCTATCCCTATTATACACCTTTGACATAAAGGTATCCCAGTGATCATAAAGGATGCGGTTCTAAGATAAATTACTAAAATGCCTCTAAGGTGTGCCTTTAACATGAAAGTATCTCGGTAATCCCAAGGGACTCGAAAATTATATGAAATGACAATTAGGCCATAAATGGGTAACTTGGATATCAAAGATGACCCAAATTGCAAAAATTATAATTAAGTCCCTAAATCTCTTAAAATTAAACTTTAGCCTTAAAGTGGCTAAAAATGTTAAAAATATTCCTAAAATGGCCAAAATACCCTAAGTGGGTAATTTGATGTAAGAAAAGATGTTTTTCGCCCTAAAATGTAAGGTTTTCCTAAAAGGTCACTAAACTTTCTAATTTTACAATTTAATCCCTAAATAAAATAAAATACATAATCAAACAACAAACACATCAAAATCAACAAGGAAAACATCCAAAAATTACAAGAAGCATTTGGCCAAGCACTTTTAGCCATGGAACAATTTTTTTATGTTCTGTAAATAAACTCTTAAACTTTTTAAAATTACAAAAAGACCTTTAAAAGGTTAAAAATGCATGATAAGTGTTTAAACATGTTTAGAATGCATGAAAAACACTCCTAAAGGTCTATGAAGCATTTGGCCAAATTATATGGCCTTAGAAAATTTTTTTCCAAAATTTGTAATTTAGTCCCTATATGTTCTATAACTACAAAATGGCCTAAAAAATAAAAAACTTCACAAAATAACCATACAAGTTAGGCCAAGCTTGGAAACACCTTTCCAAGGCCTTTAAAAATTTTGGGTAAATTATTTTTAGACTCGATAATTTGTAAACATCACAAAATAGTCCAAAAGTAATATTATGACAAGCATGAATCAAAGGCCATGATTATCATTAACAACAACCAAGATCAATTTTTTCCAACGTAGCTTCACGAAAAACAAAATAAATACATATAAAAATTTCAACGAACTCAAATCAACATCAATATCTATAAAATCAAGAAAAATCAACATATAAACATACTTTATGAGATGTTCGCATGAAAATACTAAGGAAAATAATATTAACATGAACATGTTCACATGATAAAATACACAACATATCAACAAAAACATGTTTTCTTGGTGAAAATCAAATTTTTGCTAAGAGAAATCAAATTTAACAATTAAATTAAGAAATTGTTCATGGCTTTCGACATTTGGCCTTTCAACATGGATCAAAATCCATGAATGTAAGTGATCATGAGGCTCATTAAATGGATGAAATATGATGGAAATGAACCAAAATCAATGTTTTTCCAAGTGAAACAACCTTTAAAGCTTGAAAACTTGAAAATTCTTAAGGAAAAACACCTATTTTTATTGTGGAAGCCATTCACCTTACCTTGAAACATCCTTTCCTTATTTATTAGGGGGAGGATTTGGCAAACGCTTGGAACAAATGCCTTGGCCGAATGGCCATCTTTTTTTCTATTATTTTTTTTTTATTTTTTTCATTTTTATTACTTTCCTAGATTTTTCCACTTTTTTGATAAAGTTAAATTAATATTTTTTTCATCTTTTATGAGTCACCATGCATGACTCATAATTTGGAAACATGAGGATAAGATTGGATGAGAAAAAAAATCTAATTTGGATAAAAATAAATTATATGGATTAAATTGTAACAAATTGAAAATTATGTGTTCAAGAAATAAAATTTTACATATTAAATTTAGTTAAAAATTTAATCAAAATAAGCTTGTTGGGCTTGTTAGTGAACAAAAATGGGCATATTGGGCTTGTTGGAAAGTTAATCGGCTTATTGGGCCTATTATGAAAATTAATGGGTTTTAAAGCCCGTGAAATGGAAAAATAAATTTTGGCCCATTAAAAATAAAATTTATAAAGTTTTCATATATAACTTCCAAAAGAAATTTTTAAGAAATTTTATATACAAGAAAAAGGCAATTAAAAATTTCAAACCCATAAAAATTTTATGAGAATAATCCTTACGGAAGAACATTAATATTTAATAAAAATGAACTAGAATTTCAAAAAGCTATATTTAAGTTATTTTATTGAAAATTTTGAAAAAGTTAATAGAGAATTTTACAGATAAGAAAACGTTCATACTTTGGAATTGTAAAATTTCATAAATACATTCAAATTTATTAAAATGAATTAAATTCAATATATTAGTCAAAATTTTAAATTATAAAAATAATAAAGATGAAAATCTAAAATTTGAAGCAAATTTTATCAAGAAAAATTTTATGAGCAAAACTCTTGTGATACTGCAAAAATTTAAATTTAATAAATAAATTTGAAACTTGACACCTCATGGTATAAAATGCCAATATGTATATTTTCTTGAATATTTTTATTTTTTTGGGGTTGGTATTAGAATAAATACTACACATGTATTAGTAAAAATATACAATGGTTGACTTTTAAAATTACGTGAAAAAATTTTAAGAAATTCCTAAAAATGGGAAAATTGACTGATATTATTTGTAGAAATGAATTTCAAAATTTTACAAGAAAATATTTAAAAACTAATTTTTCTCTTGAATATTTATCCTTTTTATTCGAGATCTATGCTGAATGACCTTAGAAACTAAACTTTTTCTATCACATGCAAAGGCAACCATTTAAGTATGGCTAAAAAAGTCTGGAAAAAACCCATTTCGCTTGGAAAATGTTGACCTCTACCAAGGTGGTCATTTGACTCTCAATCTTGAATTTTTAGTACTACGAAAAAAGTGACCTGATTGAAATTAGGTGTCTATAGCTTTGTCGAGAATCATGAACAAGGAAAAGACCAAATAGACAAGATTTTGTTTGGGTTGTAAGGTCTTTGAAAAAAACTAAATTAAATATTCATATTAAAATGAAATAAAATAACCAAGGGCGAGACTCATGTTGAGGTGATGACTAGGTCAAAACATAAGTATAATGGGGTTGATCAAGACAAAACCATACAAGTCAACTTTGGTGCCCAAGATGATACCTAAGTCGAAAATGGTTGACTAGGATGAAACCATACGAGTCAACTTGGGTGTCCAGGGTAATATCTATGTCGAAAATGGTTGACTGGGATGAGTCAACTTAGGTGATTAGGGTAATACCTACGTCAAAAAGGGTTGATTGATATGAAACCATACCAGTCAACTTAGGTGACCAAGGTGATACCTAAATTGAAAAGGGTTGATTGGGATGAAACCATACAAGTTTACTTGGGTGACAAGGCGATACTTAAGTTGAAAAGGGCTGACTGAGATGAAACTATACGAGTCAACTTAGGCTTTTCATTTTATGTTGACCAATTTTCCTGGTTTTCTCCCAAATGAAGGGAATCTAGACAAACTTCATTGATTATCAACTTAATTAGATGAAGTTGACTTAAATATTACATCGTACTTTTCACAGGATTGAATAAAGAAGAGATTTTACTCGACTGATTTTTAACTAAATAAAGTTGACAAACTTAAATCCTATTTCACTTATTATAGACACCTTATTTTGTTTGACCCATTTTTGGCATCTCAGAACTCAATTGAAGGATAATAAAATAAAAAATTAAAATAAAATTGGGGGACAACTGCCAGGTACCATTGCCAGGCACTATTAGGTGACACGACACCATGCAAAATTTTGTTTGGGATGGTTTGAAATGCCTATGGGCCGTATTAAAGGAAAATATAAAAATAAAGCATCAAAAGCCATTTTTCATGGTGTCACCAGGGTCATTTAGATGAATACATGAATCAATTTCCCATTGTTTGTGACTGAGTTAAGGTAACTTGGGAAGCCACAAGTATGCACAAGCTGTATTGGTGCATAAGTATTGATACAGGGCCTTTACGTCCCTAAAAACTTGAATTTTTGCATGTAGTAATGATATAAGAGGGTTTGGTGTCGATACTTAGGGTGTGGTATCGATACCTAGCCTGTTTGTATCGATATAGACCTCAGCAGTAGCTAAAGTTATGATTTTTTGCAAAATGTATCGATACACAAGCATAAGTATTAATACAAATCCATGGAGTATCGATACAAGCCTTTAAGTCTTGAGACTGGAAATATTTTTTGCTCTTAGTATCGATACATAGCTTATTGTATTGATACTCATGGGTAAAAAATACCTTGTGCATTGATACATGTTTTGTATCAATACACCAAAGGAATTTTTGCCTAGTTTAGACCACTTTTCAGCCTTCGAAAATCTGATTCAAAAACATTTTTCACACCTAAAAGCTGTCATAAAACAGTGCAAACCTTGACTGGTCAGTTTCATAAGATTTATGGTTATAAGAAGGCATGGCAAGTATATCTCTAGCTGCAGGTTGTCACAGCCTTTCTATCTCCCTGCTTAGCATGTCAGAGTTAATAAGAAGAAAATCAACTGAGCATAGTAGCTGGAGATGTCCCCTAATGCAGGAGAGAAAGATAAAAAATGCCCTTGCTTTGTCTCCTAAAGGCATTAGCTGAGCAGTGAATTTAAGGGGGACTTCCAGCTATCTAAAAGGAACCTGCAGCTATTTTTAAAGGGGCTCTCTAGTAATCTCAAAAAAAATTCCATCCATTCCCTAAAAAAAAATCCTCTAACAATCCCTATTCCAAAAACTCACCAAAAACACTATTCCATTACCTTTTCTCCTTCAACCATTTTTTATTCTCGTAGCTGCCTAAGACCACCACAAAAAACTTTCAAAAACTCAACCTTTCACACACTCTCACCCTTAATACACCCCACTAGCAACCATATTACTAGAAAGCTTCTTCATTTAATCCTTTTCTTGCTAAATAATAGCAAAAATAGGGAAGGAACTGAGCTTAAAGTCACTGCTTTAAGAAAAAAGGAAAGTTCAAGCTATTGCTGGTATATTTTCTACCTTGTTCCATACATTTTCTGTTTTGATAATCTACTTGATTTTAATGAGCCCTTCGTACTACCATGACCCTCCTAAGACTCTCATGCATTATTGTTGCCTTAGTTATGGTAGTCTTAGGATCTTGGTGACCCTCTTGACACCTTGATGTTGTTTAGACATATAAACTTGCCATACTTCATTCTTATCATTATACAACCTCTGTTCATGCATTTCTTGCCATGTTTCTTCCATATTCACATATACATCTCACATTTAAATGGTCACCTTAACACATCTTATATGTGTTCACACATTTTTTTTTGTGTTTTAAAGAGTCTCATGAAATAAAAATGCTGTCTTGACAACTTCAACATCCATTCCTTTGTTTAAACATGTTCATATCATCTCCATGCAACTTATTTGTCATCTTTTTGCATTTTTGTTGCCCATTTTCAAGTCAAAATGTCATCCTTGTATGTTTGGATGTTTAATCCATGTTTATCATTGTATGTGTTGTATTTTATTTATGACATCTCCATTCAATTGCTTGCTTGTTTCCTAAAAACTCGATTTTCAGAAAAATCCCTAAGTTAAGTTCATGCTACCTCCGATAGATGAAGAATAGCATAGATTTAATGTTTTCATAAAATTGGTTTTCCAATCTTGGGGATAAAACAAATATTTCAGCTCTGGATTCATGATGACCCAAGTTTAAAGATGTTTTTCAAGCAAAAAAACCCCATTTTTTAGTGGAGAAACACTTCACCTTGATCTCGAGTTCAACACCTTTATGGCATGGTCAATAGGTTGTTTCATCACCCCAAACTACTCTGAGATTATGGAATGAACTCGTGATGTCTGTGTCATTCTTTTTATTGTATTATGGATGTTTGAATTTCCATGATTCGAGTTTGACTGCCAAAGAACCCAGAAAATGAAATAATCCCCTATTTTCATCCTGGTAGCATAGTAGTTTGACTTTAAAAATCATTTTTCAACCACAAAATATTTTCTTTGATTTTTATAAAATTTTTCCTTTAAAGGGCATCAAATTACATTTCTAACTATGTCTTGTCTACCCTCGGATCATCCTAGATGAGGGAGTTATGATTCTCCAAACTTTTGCTATCCAAAACTCATGGAACTAACATGCAATATTCTGTTTGAGCCATTTTGGTTACTTAAAAGGTTCACAAAATTCCCTTTTTGAAAAGGTATTATTCATGATCTAATGATTCCGGATAAGCCTAGAATGATTTTTCAAAATCCATTATGCCCTTTTACTTGTACATGCTGCTAGTGTCAAGATAGGCTTGAATTCAAAAATTAATTTTGCCTAGACAGTAATTTTCTAAGATTTTTGAAATCTTTTTACATTAAACCTTATTAAGTTACCTTTCCAATGGTACCTTGTTTAACCCCTGAAGCCTTTGGACACACCTAAAGTAAATTCAAGAAAGGAGATGGCATAATGCTGTCCCCTATTTTTTTAACTTAATTTCCAAATTTTCTTTTATCAAAACATTCGAATGTCTCAAAATGCACCTGATGGGTTCTCCCATAGCACAAGCCCCTAGACTCAAATTAAGGCTAAAATACAAAAATGATTTTGTACTAGATATCTCTTTCCTTTATATTAAAAATTTTACTAGTAGAGATACACTCTATTGCTCTAAGAGGATACCTAAACCTCGTTTTCAACTTAAAACTTAAAGTTTCTTTTTAGATCTACTTCAAGATTTTTAAACCTTATCTAAACTATCAAAAACTTTCATTTTTGAGGATACTCCAACCCCCTGCTCCAAGGGGATACTTCAACCCCATTTTTAATCAAAAATTTAAATTCTTTCTTTATTCCTAAATATTTTCCTAACTCTATCTTTGGGGATGCCCAACCCCTCCTCTCTGAGGGGATACTCCAACCCTATTTTATCGCTAAAAAATCCAAAATTTTTTCTCCTCTGGATGCCTCAGACTTTTTTAATTAAAATCATCTTTGACCCTCAAATCACCACTTAATCTAGACCAATCTCTGAAAGTATCATCCTGGTCATTCTTCAATAATCAAAGGCAATTATGAGATACATTTCGATTGTCCATCCTTTCTACGTTATTTTATTTGTGATTGCTTGTTATCATATTATTATATTTCTCTTTTTTTGTCTTATTAACATGTTTTTTGTAGTGATTATCGTGCATTCATGTTTAAAATTTATTTTTTCAATAAAACTTACAAGACAATGTTTCGTGTTGGTATCTCTCCATTGCCTAATATGGAACATCCAAAATTTAAATCCAATTTGGACATTGTTTTCATAAAAATCCCTATGTTCCTCACATCTCTGAGGCACATAGGTGAGCTAATTTTCTTAAAAAAAAAACCAGATCTAAATTTACAAAAGTTCATGGATTAAAGGGAATTATATCTAAATAAAGACTAAATGGAACCAATTTAACTGAAACCAAAGTGAGACATAGTTAGCAAGTACTGATTTTGGGCGCCACTGGGATGTTAATCTTTCCCCACATGTAACCAACTCTTGAACCCAACCAAATGAATCTCTGGACTTTGTAGACCTTGAAATCAAGGTTTCAAGTTTCGTAACTCAAAATATTATTTTCAATAGGCATTCGAGCCTACCTAGCCTAAAATGATTGATGGCTACTCTAAGTTTATGGCCATTTTATGGCTACCCAAGACTTGATTGGATGAGTGATTCACTGGATGGTCTCCCTCTCCTTCCCATTATTATGCCTAATCCAAATCTTGATCATGGGATAACTCAAAGGCTCGACCACAACCAACCATCATTTATTTTAAGTCAAGCATGCCATACCCTTTAGATTATCCTAAGTTTTAAAGGCGGGCACATGGCAGTAGATTGGTGACTTTATTGGAGACTATCTAGAGAGTTAGGCTTATAACTAGCTATTGCTCACTCAGCTCTTTCGAGCTATTAAAGGAAGTGACAAATTTGGGATCATTGATACAAAGTTGTTGGGGCTTGTTTGCAATCTTGTTATCCCCGTTTAAATTCAAAGTGCCAAATTCTGAAAAGTATAATGGAACTATTGACCTTACTGGCCCTCTTTGCATGTACTATAAAAAAATGGTCGAGTATGAATAGAAAGAGAAACTATTAATCCCTTACTTTCAGGATAGTTTGAGTGGGGTAGCTATTTAATTGTACACAGGGCTTGACCTAGCAAGACTTCATATATAGGTGTATCTAGCTCATGCTTTCCTTGATCAATATAAGCACGTGTCTGATTAGGCCCCAAATCATCTTTCTGCTATGAACATGGAGAAGAAACCCTCTAAGAGCTTTAGGCAATATGTTTAGAGATGGAAAAGGAGGCAGTTGAACCCTTTCTGACTGAAAAAGAAATGACAGTCATGTTTGTTAGCACTTTACGAGCTCCTTACAACGAAAAGTTGGTAGGAAGTGCCATAAAAGTTTTATCGATATGGTTATATTAAGTGAAATGATTAAGAACACCATCAAAAGTAGTAAGATATCTATTGGGAAGTCATCTGGATTAGTCATAAAGACAGTAAATAGGGGTAAGGAGAAAGAGATAAATCTTGTTGGTAAAAATCCTGCCAGATTTTATCAAAGTCTGCATCCAGCCGAACCTATGTACCTCACAAGCATGTTGAATATGGCTCTTAATCTTGACTCCCCTGCATTACAATCAGTTCATGTCGCCTGGTTTGCTCTAACACCATATCCTGCTCAAAATGTGACCTAGAGTGCATAACCTTGCAACATAAATAACACGAAAGCTCTAAACAATCAACAAGCACCCCGAAAAAAAGGAACATTTTAAACCACTCCCTTACTCCTATTAAGAAATTAACTCTCGCTTATTGGCAGGTAAACTAGTGGCCCTAATACTCAAAACCCAAGATCACCATTATACCCCAAATGGTATGATGATAATGCTTATTGTGAATACCAAGCTAGAATGCAAGGCCATTCCATTGAGAACTGCACTTCATTTAAAAGAAAGGTGTAGGCTCTATTAGAAAAAGAAGTGATCAAGGTTAAATAAGGGCTTGGAGTTGGAGCCAATCCATTCCTTAATCATGCCAAACAAAAAGTGAATGTGATAATTGATGGGAAAAGTCATTAGGTTAAAAAAAGCATTGGAGAATTCATCATTGGAGAATTCAAAATCTCGATGAGCAAGGTCTAACAAGCTTTCGTGAAAGTTAAAATAGTAATAGATGATAAAAATCAAAGAATAAATGCCACTGAAACATCCTATTGCCACTGCAATTAAGGACATGATTTGCAACATTACTTATCATTCTTAGAAATGGTCCAAAGGATGACAGATCAGTCTGAGATTGAGTTCTTTGAGGATTGGGATGAACACGTAGATCCATCCATAGATGAAGAGAGGCCTACCAATAACTGGATCTCAAGTTATCTGTCTCTTATGGGCATGGAAAAGAGAACTAATGAAGGTTTAGGTAGTATGCTTCAAGATGGATGGAAAAGGCTACCCAAATTCATCCCTTATTGATAGAAAAAGAGATGATTGGTAGATTCATTGGCACATTGCAAGCCCTTTATTATGAATTGGTAGTGAAAAGCTTCCCAAAGAGCTTCATAGATGTAGTCATACTCTGTAGGATCATCGATGAGGCCATGAAAAATGAATTGGATAAAAAAATATCTATAAAAACAAAGGAAAAAAAATAAAGGCTGATCAACAACCAAAATCTAGCATTGAAGCTAATTCATCTTAAACTTGTGTTGAGTTAGATCTAAGTAAAATAGTTATTGAAAAGAACTACGAGGTTGTAGAGGAGATAGAGGAGGTCAAAATGCCAATGAATTTGGTTTGGCAAATCTTGGTGCAAGCTAAATTGCTTAATGTGACCAAAAAAATAGAGGAAAAAATTGAGGACTTCTGTGATTTCCATACTGTTTATGGCCACACTCTTCAAACATATAAAGAGTTTTGCGTTATGGTTCAAAGGATAATGAATGAGGGTAGCATTAAATTCTATGATGAAAAGCAAACCTAGTATACCAAGTCTACAAATGCAATGTCGTTTGTCAATATTGTGGAAAAAAATAGGGCAATCCTTTTTAGAGGTTCAAAGGCCATTGATTTGGTATGACAATCGACTGAGAGTCCAAGCCACCCCTATTCAGCCCACACCAAAGATTATAATTAAACTTTCATTTCCTTTCCCTTATAAAGATGATAAGGTAGTTTCTTGAAACTATGAAAACAATACCTCGATCATTGAAGAATCTAGTCAGCAAATAGTAAGCGTTGACCTTCCATAAACAAGTCACCTAACCTTGAGTGACCAATGTTATGCCCTCGAGCATCAAGAAGTAAAACTCAGTAAGAGAATACTAGTCCTGTTCCTTAAGCACCAAAATTTGTAACCAAAAACTCAGTTTTGTAGTTTTCAAGGAGCTAGTGAATGAGAAAGAAGCTAAAGAATTCCTCAAATTCATCAACCACAACGAATACAGCATCATCGATTAATTGAACAAGCAACTTGCCAAGATATCTGTGTTGTCACTACTGTTGAATTCTAAAGCTCACATGATGCCCTTCTCAAAGTTTTGAATGAGCCCTATGTCCCTTTCAACATTTTTATAGGGCAGTTATCATTTAGTATCACTGTCAATAATTACATATTACCATTTATTGTAAAGGCACTACATTGCCTAAGGTGCTCATTGATAATGGGTTGGCTTTAAATGTAATGCCAATGTCATGCTTGGACAAGCTCCCTATTAACGCATTTCATATCTAGAATAGTCGTACGATTATGCGAACATTCGATGAAACTTGTAGGAACATTGTGGGGAACATCACCATTCCCTCTAAATCTATCCATGTACTTATGAAGTTAACTTCCATGTGATGGACATTGCTCCATTGTATAATGTAGACACCTTATTTTGTCCAGGCTAATTTTTTAGCAATCTGGAGCACGAACGTGAGAGGGGGCAATGATCGCCACGAAAAAGCATTTTGAGGAGGTCAAGAAGGCCAAAGGTAAATGCAAAGATGTGGCATCAAATGATGTAGTTCAAGGTGTCCAGGGACAAAAAATATGAGAAAATCCATAAATTGCTTGAATGTATTGATACATGGTTCTCATGTATTGATACAATGCTCCAATGTGCCAAAAATTTGAAATATCCCTATTTGTATCAATACAACAAGTAAATGTATCGATACATAAGCTTATGTATCAATACACGAGGTCACGTATCGATACCAGGCCATGCTAAGACCAAAACGTGCATTCTATAAAGAAATGTATCGATACATATCAACATGTATCGATACAATGGTTTATAGTATCGGTACAATGATGATTACATCGATACAACTTAAGGTTTTTGGACCAAATGTATCAATACATTTTGCGATGTACTGATACATACCATTGATCCAAAACTCGATTTTAACTCATTTCTTTGCATCAGAAAAGATTAAAACCCATATCAGATTATGAATTTGGACCTCTGAATTAATCAAAACATTTTTTGAAGTATAAATTAGATAAAAAAGGTCAATGTCACATGATCACCCTACTTATCCCTAGTTTGCTGACCAAGATCACCATCAGCCAGCCTATTTGGTAGAAAATCATTTCATCATTTAAACTAGCCACCCTATGTCTATCACATTGGCAACATGTTGCTCCTTACAGCCACTCTATAGCCACCAAGCTGACATCACTTTGTCCCCCTTGAGAAATGACCAAGAACACCTCCAATTTGGTCCAAAATATTGGTATAAATAGACCACTTATATCTGAGCTGAAGGACTTTAGATTCCAATTCATTTTCAGCTCCCAAAACATATTCACACATAAAGAAAACCAAATCCCGTGGCTTTTCACTCAGCACCCAAAAACAACCCTAAAACACTCACTTGCAATCACTACACATTCTGAAAATCAGCCTCATCCATACCAGAACCAAAATCTCATTGTTTCTCTCTTTTTCTTGCTTATTAACAGCAAGGAAAAGAGGGAAATTCAAGCCATCTCTACTGCTTCAACTATTTGGCTAAAATTAAAGTCTTATTGTTATAACTTCCCACTTTATCACTTTCATTTTTTATTTTTTAGCATCTTCATCATTTTCATGAGCTCTCCATGTTTCCATCACCCTTTTAGGATTATCATGCATTATTATGGCTTTTGGTTGTGGTAGTTTAGGATTTGGATGCCTTAATGCCCCTTTGATGTGCAAAATGCCTCATTTCATCCTTATTATTTTGATAGATCTGGCTCATGCTTTTATGCCATATCCATGCATCTTGTTATCCTTAATCCATGTAAGAATCAATTAGCCTAAAGCATTTCAAGCACATTGATACATTAGCTTGCATGAATCATTGTCATTTTCAGCATCCATAACATTTTCTTGTCAAAATGCATAACACTTTCTTCGTCAAGACCATTGGTAAGGTTTTCATCCCCATTCATGTTTTTGCCGTCTCCTTGTATGTTTAATGTCTTCTCTTTGTCTAAATGCATGTTTGATGCCTATCAAAAACCGGTTTTCAAAACCTCCCCAAGCCAAGCATGTTAACTTCAACCAATGAGGACTAGCATGAACTTAGCATTTTCCTTAAAGTTAGCAAAAAAATCTTGGGGAAAATTAACTTTTCTAGATCTGGAATCTTGGTTAAACAAGATGAAATCTTCTGAGTTTCCAACAAAATTACCCTTGCACTCATTCCCGAAATGTTCGTGCCTTGTTTTTGAGTCAAAACCTTGAGTGGTATGATCAACGGGCTATTTCATCATCCCAAAATACTTTGGGGCTACGCAAATGAGCTCATGACGCTCATGCCACTCTTTCCCTTTAGTCATGGACATTCGAATGTTAATGACTTGAGTTTGGACCTGAGAACATAACGAAAAATAAAAATATACCACTATTTGCTTTGTCCCCTGTTGGCAGCACAACTGTTGCAAATTGAAAAATCACTTTAGAATTCTAAACAATTTTTTATGAATTTTTTGATATTTTTCTCTCAAAATGTATTTGAATTATCTTTAAAACGATGTCTTATTTACCCCTGGATCATTTCGGATGAAAGAGTTATGATTTTACAAATTGTAACTGTCCAGAAACTCTAAAATCTTAACATGTGTATTGGTTGGGCCATTCAGACCCACTAAATGATTTTTCCAAAATTTTCAAACATTTTTCCTAAATGGTTCATGAAATTTCCTTTTCAGAAAGGTATCACTTGCAATTTGTTGATACCAAACAAGTCTGGGGTGATTTTTCAAGTTTTGACACATTTTTTCCCTCACATGCTCTGCCAGCAGCATAATCAATCTGAACTTGAAATTTTTTTCCCAAGAACGTGACCTTTTTGGGATATTGGAAATATTTTTAGATTGACCCTCATCGAGATACCTTTCTAATAGTCTTGTCCACCTTCTAAAGCCTTCAAACCAATATAGAATAAATTTAGAAAGCAGGATAGTGCGATGGTGTCCCTTCTCTTCAGTTGTGGTCAAAATTGAGTTATTTTCTCAAACTTTATCTCGAGACCTTCAAATGTCACCATATCACCCCGTTCAGCCTCGAGAACATGCTTTGACCTCCCATAGGCTTGTATCAAGGCACAAATATATTTTTACATCTTTACCATCCTCCTTCATAATAATTTCTTTTGCCAAAAGTCATTAAAATGCTTACTCATTTTCTAAATCACAAAGTTTTGTCAACTTAATTTTTCCAACTCGACTTCTTTAAAGAATGTTAGATATGTCACTTTTGGGATACTCCAATCCTGATCTTCTAAAGGGATACTCCAACCCTA
>JBBYHK010000004.1:5110099-5127855 GCA_038382065.1 Adansonia grandidieri
TCATAGTGCTTAACTTGGTTAATTAGGAAGTAAGGGAAAGTAAGGAAGTTAATACATGTTTGATTCCATGGCTGATTGTTTTAAAATATGCATAAGAGTTTTCAATGATTGATGATGATACACTAGTAAACAATATCGATTTACTACCAAAGTCTTTCAATTGTTGATTTTTATTAAATTATTTTTAATGTTTTTTTTTTATTTTGTTTTAAATCAAATCCCTATTTACTTTTTATTAGATTCTACTATTTTTAAATCACATAATTTCTTTTCTTTCTATTATCAAAATCGATTTTAAATTTCTAAAGGTTCTTGTGGGATACGATCTCTACTTCCCTACACTACAAATCAAAAAATCAAGTTAAAGGAAGTGAGCAATATAAACGGATAGCATTGACAACTACCACATTGATAAATAAAATTTTCCAAATTATAAAGGAAAGACTGAAAGCAACCCGCACACAAAAAGTTTCAATTGCAAACAAAACAAAAAGTATTGGACAAATAGCAAATGTCATCGAAGGAAAAATGGAAGAAGAAAAGCCTATTCTTAGGATTTAACACAAATTTTATTCAATTATCTTTTATTTAAAGGGAAGGTCCAGGGATGACTTAATGAAAACTAGTACCAAACTTGATATTCTTCTTGGATTTAATGCACCTATTTGAGAAAGGTCTTGCCATGCCATTTAGCTGAAGCTTGTAAGAACATGCATAATACGTAATATTAAGGCATCTAAACCCAAATATATATATATATATATATATATATATATTTGAAGCAATCCTATAAGTTCCAAGTCAGACCTTCCAATATATAATTAGGGTTTCTTTACAATGGAGATTTGAGCTAGTTAGAATTGTACTGAATTTTAAAGACTACAGTAGAGCAAATTCAGCAGAAACAAAACAAAGGCCTATGTTATGTGGACTTTGGTACCCATATCTGATACACATAAAGTGTCTGATTCAGCTTTTTTTCAAAATTTTGAACTCATGGATTTGGTTAAAAAGGATCTGAAAATAAGATACATGTAGATACGTCATATTAATCTTTTTTCTTTGAAAATATGTCATTTATCAAATTCATTTGTAAAGTTAAAAGGAAAAAACAAGAGGTATATTGACATGGACAGGAAGCCAGCCAATCATATAGCCTTCAATGGTCTCATTAAAGAAAACAAGTTTTGAAATAAGTTTGAAATGAATCCAGAGCAATGAATCCCAGAAGATGAAAAAGCACACCATTACCACCGTGCAAAAAAAAAAAAAAAAAAAGCAGAGAATCAAAAAGCTTCCTCCAGCTCGTAAGGTCATAGCCAACCACAACAACGACAAATAAAGCAAGTCTCATGAAGGAAAACTATATCCTAGAATCATCAAGAAAAGGGCACACCCAATTGGATTAACATAAAAAACTGATACAAAAAAGGAAACCCACACAGCTTCAATCGTTTCAATCATTCGCTGATGTCAGAAAACACTAACAACAGAAATGCTAAAACATTTTTCAGAACTTCAATAAAATCAGAATTATCAATTCCTGTAGAACAAAAAAATTTCCTAAATGTAGATAACTGGACAGTATGCAAGAGCAATTTCATGATAAAATTCATTGTGTTGAATATCACCATTCATGGAGCATCCTATTAAAGAAACCATTCTGGCATTTGAACAAATTTCTGCAGCTACCAAATAGAAATCAACAATAGCAACGGTAAATGAAGTGAGGAATCTTTAACACAATAGAATTGAGGAATTCTCACCATTTGATTCTGCTGATCCAATACCAGAGGATGAAAATCTCTCCTCCATTTCTTTTTTCGCAATTGACTCAACCAACTGTGAATCATTATTTATAATTGCCAGTATAGACTCACTAGCACCTTCAATTTCAGTACAACTTTCTTGGATGGAGTCACAATCGTCTTCTTCAACCAAAACTTGGGTTGATGTTGTGGATATCTGCTGACATGACTCTTCATGGTTTGCATTAGCATTTCCAGAAAATGATGAGACCCTGCTGAACTTATTCACCACAGCAGCTTCAGAAAATGTTTCAGCTAGAGGTATATTCTCAAAATTTGAAGAGAGCGAGCCAGAATCTGCTCTTTCCACAAATGTTCCAGGGCGTGATTCAAATACGTTATCTTCCAAGAGAATCTGGCAGGAGAAAGGCACCTGGGCAGCATTCTTGTTAACATCAGCAAGTACTTCTGAATCTTCAGTTAACAGCCCACCCTTGCCCTTTATGGCAGCTTCCTTTAACCCTACATTTGGTTTTTTTAGTGTCCCAGCATATTTCTCTACTGGTGTGTCAGATGCAACCACTGCTTTCACAGGCTCCAATGAAGATGGAAGAAGCAAATCCTGCATCACGTCTTGAATCACATCAGAGTATAATTTTTTGACACTAGCACCCACAGTCTGCACCTGTTCCTCAAAATATTTAACTGTGTCCTGTTCCCAAAGATAAATGTGTTAATGGAATTTTGCTATCAACTTATATAAGAGACACTATACTGGAAAAAAAAAATCAAATCAAATCAAAATAATATCAAAGGCCACAACTGAATATAAAACACATCCACATGGTACAAGAATGAAGGCTCCTACATAGCTAAAAATTACCTCAAATAAGAAGCAGAAAACATTAGCAATACATAATTTTTGAAAGAAAACTATGCTGCAGACGATTATTTGAATGAAACACCGAAAAAACAAAAGAGAAGGAGCAGATGTTGAGAAGGTGTAACTTGAGTCCACAGAATCTCCTTTGACCTCAAAAAATGCTGGCAAAACTTGAAGAAAAGATTAGTGAAGGGGGCATACCTGGTACATA
Source organism: Adansonia grandidieri (assembly GCA_038382065.1). Classification (NCBI taxonomy): domain Eukaryota; kingdom Viridiplantae; phylum Streptophyta; class Magnoliopsida; order Malvales; family Malvaceae; genus Adansonia; species Adansonia grandidieri. The sequence continues at coordinate 5,112,942 of JBBYHK010000004.1, forward strand.
ACTTCTTCCACCTCAAGGCACATGGCTTCAAATTTCTGATATACATGCCCCACCCAGGTTGTACCTTTTAAATCCATGGTGATCATCAATCAACCTCACTATGTACTATTTGCAATTACCTTCAAATTTCAAGCACTTATCTGCAGTTAATTAGATTTAATTCAGTAAAGTCATAAAAGAACAAATGAAGATGCTAGGCGGTTCAGTTGAGACACTTATATCAGAACCCAATATGCCAAATAACTTAAATCAATTAGACTTGGCTATCACATTCACATAATGCGAACCCTCACAAAAAATAAAAATGAAGAAGTGATATTCGAAAAAGGACGCTTCATCTGGGAAGAAAAGGAATGCTGGCCAAGATGGCCAATTTGAATGAACAAGGCTTCACATCGAAAGCCTTAAATCATGTAATGCCAAAGCTTGCTAAAAGTCATCATCGTAATCTTTTGTATTACTCTTACACAAATGAGATTAGTCTGTTTGGATGCTACTATGTGGCCTGCCTCTCATGCCCAAATAATGCCAAAGTCAGAGCCAAAAGATTGCAGGACATATATAATCATTTAAAAAGTAAGCAAAACAGCAAAAATCATGGAATGTTCATACTCTATTTGCTCTTAATTTCTGGTCTTTACTCCACCAAGCTTCCGCTTGATGCATAAACTTCTAATCATATGATACAAAACAACAAGCAAGGAAAAAAGTAAGAGAATCTTGATGAACATAAAGGATTAAAATACCTGGAAACATGTACCAAAAAAGAAGACTTTAATTCTAATCAATGGTATGAGTATGACACCTAGAATGTATAAAAACTCCAATTATTTTATTATAAATTAAAAGAAAAAAAAATCATAAAAACTCCAATTATTTTATTATAAATTAAAAGAAAAAATCACAAAAACTCCAATGCATAAAAAATCTATAACTTAATTCCCAAGGACCTAACAGCCAAATACTACTCTATGGAAGAATTTGATGATGGAAATATCAAAAAGGATGCTTGAATGTATTTTCCATTTTAGTAAGACTTCGAAATGAAAGATAATATTAACTTACAACAAGAAAATGTGGTTAGAATCAAACCAAAAAAAAAAAAACTGCTTTTAGATTCAACAACAAATTAAGATTATAAGCACATAAAACCGTTAAACCATTAACGGCTTCAGCTAATATTACATACTTCAACCCCATACCAAAAACTGAATAAAAGAAAAATATATTATTCCAAAATGATCATAAACAAAGTTTGCAGGCACAAATTACAGTTTATAAACAAGCTAAAAAAAACATTAGAAACCGCAGCAAAGTTTCATAAGAAAAGATATTACCCAACAAGACAAGCAATCCCGAGAAAAAAAGAAAAAAAGGAGAAAAGGCAGCTGAGCTTTTGTAATTTTTTTTTAATTTTTCTCTCTTCAAAAAGTGATTGAAGCTGGAGAACTTACGAGGTGCAATAAGATGAAGCGAAAGCAGAAGCTAAAACCTCGTTGGGGTATGTTATGATGCGTTCAGAAATTATAAACATCCCAAAATTTAACACTTCATTTTTTGTATTATTATTTGTTTATATTTATGTTTATATTTATATCGCTTTGGTTTTGAAGAGAAATCTAAAACACACATAGAAGGTAAGCAGGGTTGTGGTCGTACAAGTCTCCTCTAGAAGGTACATTAATTTCTTTATAGGCGCTAATTGGTAGATGGACACGTATTTGATTTTTTTATTAAAATATTATAATTTTTTATCTTTTAAAATAAATTAATTTTAAATTATTTCTCTAAGTTAATTTTTTTGATTTGATCTCATTTGTAGATGAAAAATTAACACATTAAATATTAATTCTTCATCTACACAATTGACTGATGATTTCTCACTTGCAGTAAGAAAATTGACACATTAAATATTAATTTTTTATATTATTAAAATATTATTTTTATAAAATTAAATAAAAATAAAATTTAAGGGTTGTAATCTTTTGCAGAGCTACCCATGACCCTTAGGAGGGTCAATTATTTAGCTTCTCTTATACGGGGAAGCCAAACTATGTGCAGGACTCTTTTGTAATTGCCTATTTTCTCAAAATTATGAGGAGGCAATTATTTGAGGAGGGAGTGTGCTCGTGACTCTCGTCTCAAGTAGAGCTCCTTATAAAAGGAGCTTTCATTGTCATCTTATACTTATCTATGAGGAGAATAATGTTAGATTGAGACAATTGAGGTTTAATTGATTGAATCAAGCAGTTTTTTGTAAAGTATTATTTATTTTTAGTTGTAAAAGTATTTTTCAATATAATTATATGAGTTTAAATTTTTAAAGTATGTTTTACTTTTATTTGTAAAAGTTTAAAGTAGTTTTTTACATTGATTATAGGAGTTTATATTTTTTAAGGTTTGATTTATTTTCATTTCAATGTTTGATTTTTGGAATATTTTATCTAAAGATGATAAATTTTAGTTTGATTGCATTAGTATTTTCTTATTGAAATATTAAATAATTGTTATTTTTCATTACTAAATATAAATTATTTAGTAATGATTAAAGTAATTTTTATTATAATTAAGTTTATTTTTTGTTAAAAGTATGATTTTAAGGAAAGGAGTTGAATTTTAGTATAAAGGGATTAAACCTTTAAAAGTTTTAAAGGTATGATTTATTTTTATTTGTAAAAATTTAGTTTAATTTTTATTTAAAGGTTTTATGGTTTGATGAATTTAAATAAAAAATATTGTTATAAGAAAATTTTCAATCAATTCAATGGCTTCATTATCATCATCGTTATCATTGTTGAAATTACAAGAATATCACATATCTTTAAAGGTATTATATAAGGTATTAAAATTTTTTTAATCATATATTTAAAAAGTTATCAATTATAAATTTTATAACTAATGAATTAATAACATTTTTAACAGGACACCTAATTAGAGAGCTGATTGCGAAAAGTTTATTTTAACCACCAAATCATTTAATTGTAAACTATTTAAGAAGAGTCCGATTTTACAATGCTGCCTTATTAAATCAATGTGAATATAAGATGGAACTAATGTGTGCGTTAGTTGAACGATGAAGACCTGAGATGCACACATTTCATTTTTCATATGGTGAATGCACAGTCATCCTAGAAAATGTTGCACTTCAACAAGGTCTACTAGTTGATCCAAGGAAGTAATAAGAGGGAGGAGCTTGTTACACTAGGAGGCTTTACTTTAAGAATTAGTGGGTGTGATCCCTCTAGAAAAAAGCTATCCAAGGCTCAACTATCAAAATGACTTGATTGACACAAGCATTCCATAACATTCCTAAACATGAAACTGAATGGTAACTAGAATGTGCTACTAGAGCATACATTTTACATGTCATTGTAAAAATGTTAATATTTGATAAATCTAGGAATCAGATTCATTTAATGTATCTTCTACTTTTGGTAGATTTGAATGATGTATTAAAATATAGCTGGGCTTTTGCATGTTTAGGGTTCTTATATGAAGAACTCTACTGTGCAATAGTTGGAGGGATGCATGACATAGGTAGTTGTTTAATGCTGTTATAGTCATAGGCATGGTACCAACTACCATTTCTAACACCGCTAGTTAGACAAGATCTAGTGTACCTCTTGCGTTAACGTAATAAATTTCAATATTTAATTTATATTACAATAACTTGTACTTGCAGAAAAGTTATACATAAATTATATACATTTAAACAGATGGTGCAGTTCAAAGCAAGTCACACATTCAACTACTAACACTGAAAACATTAAAGCACAACTAGATCACATAGGACATAATGAGGTAAATTTCTTAATAGTTTACCATAAGTACGTGTGCATTTAACATAACATATTGTATAGTGCTCATTAATAACTTCTATCTTTTTTTGTAGTTTCTATGGAAGCCATATATTTCAAATAGAATTATGGTATGCCTTCCATCGAAAGTTATCCCAAATCACCATATATGGAGGGTAAATATAGCATTAATACGCTTTCAAGTTATGCAGTGGCATTAGCCAGACAAGGTCCTACGCCAGTTTGGGATGCAATAACCAATTCCCTAAACACCAATGAACCTTGATGAAGTTTACAAAATTGACATGTGCGGTAATAATGTAGAAAACTAGGCTAAAAGGCATCCAGATTAGATCAAGTTTAGGAAAAGATGTTCTAAATGACTTCGCTGAGGGCCTTGAAATTCTAAACAACAATTTCATACCATCAAGTCCATCGATGGGACTTCAAGATGCTAAGAGTACGTCACATGAACAATAAACTTCAAAGCCAGACCTTTCTATGGGACTTCATAGATGAAGCCGATGGCACGGAGTTAGTCGAAGGATGAATCAACCTACTTCTGCACATGTTGATAATGTAGGTGCACTTAGGATGTCATTTAGTCATCTTGAACTAGAACATGATGATGGAGTTTCATTGAGTCATCCATATTCCTTCATTCATGCTAAGGATGATAAGGATGATAGGTGCTATTGGCTGGAGCCACCAAGTAGTAGGGTAGATGTCGACCTCTTGACTCTCATTTTGACTTCAGCATATATGTCTACATTATGTCAATTTGTACCTCCTAGCTACTAGTCTATCCTATTTTTGGTGCAACAAGTGCTGATTCCTCTAGTAGTGGGTTACAATTTTTTGATATGGCAAATATTAATATAGCTATGAGTAGATTGACGGATTGCATGCCAAATTAGGAAGAAGCCATGTAGGAAGAAGTATCGACAGTGCAAGTAAGAGTCGAGGACATCAAAGTCGAGGTGTACGTGCCAATGAATTGAAAATGTTAAACAAAGAGTATTGCAACCATGTAATAGAAGACTTCTGCATTGTTGTCAACACCACGTGATAGGGCCACCGTCAATAGATATAATTTTGCATTATTACTTATGTTATATAGTTATACAATTAAGTTATATAGTTATACAATACAATTATACAGTTATGTTATATAGTATAGTAATACAGTTATACATTTATATAGTTATGTTATAAATGTATTATTTTGTTGGTTATAATAATTATATTATATGTTTAGGGTATAGTATAATTATATTGTAATAATGTCTTATAATAATTTACCTATGTTAGAAGATGATTCTGTATAATAATTATATTATAATAATTATTAATTATATGTTTAGGGTTATTTTATCATTGTATTATAATAATTTTCTATAATAATTATATTATTTTCTATAATATGTATTTCTATTATTTATGCTGGAAGATAAATAAAAAAGAACTTGTATTGCATTTCATTAAATTATATTATCAAAATGAAACTGATAAATTTTTTAGCTGTACAAATTATTTATGAGTATAATCATAAATAAAAATTGCTAATCAATGATATGAACTTTCCCCTGATGTGCCAACTTCATAAGGACATTTGTTACAACTATGGCCTTCATTCTAACATAATCTGTAATACTTTGGTTGGTCTCTCTCCTTAGGGTCCATTTCATTATGAATACGACTTGCTTTTGTTTAGCCTTTGAGATCTCTCTGCATTTTTGGATTAGGGCATAATTGTAGACTATTATATTCCGACCAATAAGCTACATTTCGGACAAGTTGAAACTCATGTCGATTAATATTGTTTATTCTCTAGTCTATAAACATTGTCCACATATAGCATATCTATATGGAGATGAGCAAGCAACAACATGTTAACATGGGTACCTGTCTGCTTGAAACTTCCAACAGTCACAGCACTTCTCATTAAGATTGATTTTTTATGTCAAAGCCATAATTCCTTTTCATGGGTTTTCTAACTCTTCAACCAAAAAAAATTAATTTGCTCATGTAAACCTATGAATAAGGTGAGAGTTAGCTTTTCTTTGATTTTCTTACATGGCATCTCTAACTGTTTCAGAGTAAGTGTGGCTTGCTGCCATCATTGCTATTTGCTTATTCCCCATCACTCTAAATAGTTCTGGCAATCTAAAATATGACGAGTCCCTTTCAACACTAAATTTATATATTCAACCAAGTTTGTTGTCATATGTCCATAACATCTTCCCTGGTCATATGATTAAGCCCACTTCTCCCTTGGGATTCTATTAATCCAATCAACCGGTTTTATGTTCTTCACACAAAGATTTTCATAGTACCACTAAAAATAGGATCGCCACAACTTGTATGCTGTCAAAATCATACGACTTGTTAATAAAAATGAAAATTGAAAAGGTTGTAAGAGATTAAATAACCATAAATGTGATTACATACGCAAGTCAACAAGTTGTTGACACAATTCCTTATTGTTAAACCTCCTTAAGTTAACTGCAATATATCGAATGCAGTACAAAGAATATACATGTGGAGGTTTCCATGCACTACCTGAGTCTTTGATCACAGATTTAATGGATTCATGTCGATAAAAAATCAAGCATATGTTAGATTGCATAACAACATGTCTATGTAAATTATTGAAAAAATGAATGTACCTTCTTTGTTTTACCATCCACAAAATGGCAAAGGTAATTAGTATGTTTCGATTGCCATCTTGTGTAACAACTAACAACAATATTCCTTTATATTTTTCATATAAGAATGTATCATCTATTTGGACAATAAATTTACAAAGAGAAAGCCTTTAATGCAAGAGTTGGATGTTTAAAATAGTCGATGGAAAATACTTATACCTTGCACCATTGGATGACAATGGTATGTAGGTATAGTTTGTAATTCCACTATTATACCAAGAATAAAATGTTGCATTGCACCTAGCCACATTGGCAAATCATTGTACAAATTTATCTAGTTGCCAAACAGCCAAACAATTGTTTTTTTGCTTTGCTATCCATGCTTTCTTATAAAATGTTGTGTATTCATAGCTATTTCGTATTTTGGCAACCAAAATTAAAACGAAATGGTTGGATTTGCTTAAACCAAAGACAAAATGCATGAACATATCATGTTAGAATCTAATTTCAAGTGATATTGTGAAATTCGCCTAAATGTACAAGTATAAGACCCATTATACTTTCTAATCTCCTATAGTAGTTTCTTCTTCAACAATGTTGCCTTTATGCTCTAGTTGCACTTCAAACCATACATTGTACATTGACTATGATATTTGCTTGGTGAGATTCTACTATTCTATAATCTACAAAGGTTTTGATGTTGTAGTGTTTTATAACTAAAACCATGTTGCTTTCGTTGCGAATTGTATCGCAACACAAAAACCAATGCTAGATGATTCTAGCTTGTTGACATAACTAATGTATAAGCATATTTTAGAAATTCTACCATGTGCATTGTGTTCTGATCGAGGGTGCATATATGGCAAGTAGGCTCATACTGATGAAAAAGATTAATAGCTCCACCACTAGATAACAAATGATAAACGTTGATATTAGCACCAACATTAAGTCAGGATCATTGTTGTCATAACTATCATCATATTTAGCATAGTGTTTGGGCTTACTAAAGTCACCAACATAACCCATAGGCTTTATACGGTAGTTTTAGATCAACACTAAATGAACTTGGTCCTCCACCTTCCATGTCAACACCTCTAATTAGAGAGTCTGTCATCATGGAGTTGTCTGGCTTATCATCTTTGGTCTTAGAAACTGTTGGTGACACAGATAAATAATGAAAAGATTCCTACAAAATATTCATCAACAGTTGTGCATTTAGAGGAGGTTAACATTTAAGATTCTTAAATAGCCATGACATTTTTGCATCTGCAATAGGGATATATGAAGGCCCACCATCATTATGTACATTTTCTAGGTCAACATATAACTCAGTTACATCGATATTAGGAAATTGTTGAAGAACATCAAACATGCATCTTACATCATCATTATCTTCAAGTAGAAACGTCCTATATTAGATATATCCTTTTCCCATAGAAATAGGAAGCCTATACTATGATCTTTGATACTTTGCTTTTATTTGTAGCTTTGATTTTTGAATCAATTTTGACCTTTAATTCCTCTATTGTGATGTTTTCATCAATACTAATACTTTTAGGATGATCACTTTGAAAGGTAACACATTCTTCACCGTTAACAATATGTTCATTAAAAATAGATATATGCAATAAATCTATTACTCATGTTGTGTAACCTGTAAACAAATATTATTTACATCAAATATCATCCAAATTATAACACATAAGTATTTAATATAAATATTTAATGAATGGTCTAACATATTCAAGAAGAAGTAAATACCTATAACTGGCTTTTAAGATGCAAATTTTGATCAAACAAAATACTAACAATGTTCATTAATAGCAAAAAACAATGAAGATAAGATTGAAGAAGCACTATCACTAAACCCAGAAAACAACAAAGAGCAAGTGAAAACGAAAATGATAATGAAAATGACAATGATGTACTCATATTTATAATGCAGCATAAGATAGTAAAAAAATTTTTTGTTCCCATTGAAAGTCTTTGAATTTATCCTATGCATTAGTTTAATCCAAGTAGTTTGACATTTACAATCCATGCATTACTCTTATCAACTTATTTCATATCAAAAGGAATCTGATTCTCATGCATTAGTCTTATAAACTTATTTTATTCTAGAAGAAATTTGATTCCATGCATTAGTCTTATTAGTTTATTCCATATTAAAAGAAATCTAATTCTAATGCATTAGTATTATTTCATATAAGAGGAAATCCAATTCTCATGCATTAGTCTTGTTAACTTATTTTATCTCAGAAAGAATCTGATTTAATCAAAAATTTATGCATTAATCACATCTTTTAAAGGTTAATAAACCCTAAACCTTATAGCCTAAAACTCTCTGCGTCAGTAGAATACGAAATCGTCAAGTGATTAGACGATTTTGCAGTATTATAGAAAATCAACTTATGAACTAATGATTTCTTAATTTTTGTCTATTCTTTTTTTTTACTTTCAGAAATCAACATTTCAAATGCCAATTTCTCATGTAAATCGACTAAGTATATAATCAAAGAATTTTTTTAAAAACTAAAAACAAATTTTTTCTTCATTTTGTTGGGAAATTGGCACCTTAATTTCCCACCTCAAAGTGAGAATTTGACATATTAAATGCTGATTTTTTTAGGGTATAGATGAGAAATCGGCACCTAATGTGTCAATTTCTCATCTATAAGTAGAAATCGACAAATCGGCACCTACTATGTTGATTTCTCATCTACAATTGAGAAATTGTCATTTTATTTGACTATTTCCCAATTAAATATAAAAATTAGCCTATTTCAAAAAAAAATCTGAAATCGGTTTATTTCAAGAAATAAAAAACTTGGAATATTCTAATAAAAAAGCCCATGTATTCAGTTCTCTTTTTCTCACAATATTAAGATCGAAGGAGCCCAAATTCCTTTGGGTGGGATTGGAAATAATACAAAATACATTTAATCCTCAACTATTAAAAAATACATTTATTTTTATAGTTTAAAAAATTCCTACTCATTTATTTAGGTTTAAGAGAGATTATACTACCTTTTTTAAGATTTATTTAATAACCGAATTTTAAATAAATAGATAAATTAATATTTTATTAATTATTTATTTTTCTATATATTTTTGTTTTACATTTTTTATCCAAGACTTTTTTATTATGAAATAATAAAAAATTAATTAGTTTTAAAATTATTTTTAATTAATATATTCTAAATTAAAAAAATGTTAAATATTTTAGACTGATCTTTAGTCCAATATATGAATTTTGAGATGAATGTATTCTATTTTTTATTTGAAATAAATTAATAAAATTATTTAAAAATGTTTAGTGATAAAAACCAGTTAAAACCAAGAAAAAAAAAACTGATATAAAGAAGAAAAAATTGAGGGTACTTAATATGTAAAGTATAAAGTAAAATTTAAACAAATATAAATTTGATTAGTGAAATTCTAAGATTAATTACTTTTTTAGAGATATAAAATGTACTTTCCAAGTTAATATATATAAGTTTATTTCTATTTATTTCTAGTTTTTTCGTTTTAATTAATTTTTATGCAAGTATATGTCAAATATTTAAACTATCTTTAATTTAATTATTTACTAGCTCTGAGATGAATTAACTAAATTATTTTTATTTAAAATAAATTAATTGAAATTGTTTTTAAAAAGAGTAGTAATAAATAATTAATTAAAACAAAAAGGAAAAATACGAGATAAGGAAAATTAATAAAATGAAGGTATCTTTGATATTTAAAGTAAAATTTGAACAATAAATATGAACACTAAGCATTAGATTTTTAGTATTTTTGTGTACTTATAACTATTAAAATATGTTAATAAACAATAAACTTAATTAAGCTTACAAGTTTAGTGAAGAATTAAAGCACTCAAATTCAATTAAACTCATTGCATGAGTAGCTTTGAGTTGAAGTTCGATTCAGAAATAAACTAATCAAATTTGAATATTAATCAAATCAAATCAAATCCGAGTAGCTAATGAATAACTTAATTTGTTTAACACCAAAAACTTTAACACAACATTTATTTTCTTATCAACTTTTATTTAATTTAATTTAAAAAATAAATGACAATATTTAATCAATGATTGTTTTATTTTTATGACTTCATTAAGTGTGCATATATATATATATATATATAAGTATTTTGCTTCGCCTTTTTCGGAACAAAAGTGGAAAGACATATAAGTATTTAAATACTCTTCAAGTATTGCAAATGGAATGAAATATAGAATCTGATCGTCATTTTTTTAAGTGGCATTTAACATGTTTGTGATTTGAAAGTAGATTTATTCAAGGATTGGGTTATCAGTATAAATCTGAAGGCCTATCTGATATTTAAGAGGGTTTAAACAAAAATATTAAGCTCAAAAAATAGGCTTGGGCAAAAAAATTTAAGCCTGATTAAGAAATGGATTGAGCTTTGGCTCCAACTTCCAAAGCTGAAGCTTGGTCTGACTGAGCCCGTTTTACTATTATAAAATATATATTAATTTTATATTTTATATATTATATAATTTTTATCATATAAAAATACATATATAAAATATTGTACTTGAACACTAAAAATTAGGTTAAATCATTTATATTTTTAAACTTAATAAAAAATATTAAATTAATAAAAATTAAAATTTTAAAAATATATTTAAAAAAATAAATTATAAAATATATAATGTGGCTGGGCCTAAATTAGTTTGGACTGTCTATTTATAAATATAGATTAATTTGAGTAAAATTTGAAACCCATATTTTGGGTCGACCAAGTTTGAGTGAGCATATTTGATGTTAAAATATGCTTAAGCCAATGCGAACCCGACCTGACCCATCTCTACTTGAAAGTAATAAAACGCATATATATATATATATCTATAATGTATCATTTTCATGTAATCCAGCACCGATAATGCAATAGGCTTTTTTTTTTTTTTCGTTAATGCAATATATTTTGATTTATAGGGTATATTTCCAAGTTTTAAATAGCAAATGTTGACAATATATATTATTTGATTCATGGATAAGCATAATTAAAGATTATTTAATAAGAAATACGAAAAGGTTTTTTTCATGTAATAAATTATTTTTATTAAATTCCAATAAAACTAATTAATTATACTTTTTTGTAGATATAATTTTTATCGCTGTCATTACATATTAATTAATATTATATAATAGATATATACTCAATCAGCAAACGTGTTAACAAATTAATACTAGAACATTCCCAACGAAGTGAGGAATTTTTTTTTGTTTAATAAGTTATTCAAACATTTGATTCAATGAAATGATGTATGCCATTTAATTTTCATTTGAGGAGTTGGATTTTGATTTTCTTTTCACTTAATTTAAAACGGTATATATGAATAAATTGATAAAAATATCTCTATACTAGAGTGTGTCCGTGCTTCGACAACAAACTTTTACATTTTTAACAATTGCTAAATGATAATGTGTATATATATATATATATATATATAATGCTTCATTCGTCTAAAATTTGATGCAAATATTTTCCAAAAACTAAAGTAAACAAAAAAAAATTAAAGTTCTAATTTAAATAAACATTTATATAAAAGAATATGAGAAATTATCTAATAGTCTGTCATTAGAATTTTTGGACTCTATAAACAAAGTTAAAAATGACACATACTTTTAAAATATAGTAAGAAAATAGAAAAAGAGGCATGACATTCTTTTCATCTCCTTTATAAAGTTTAAAAAAAAAAAAAAAACCATACATCAAAGGCATTTCCATCTAATTAATGCAATAAACAATAGAACTCCATATAAAAATATGAGACATTCCAAAAGAACTCAAATAGTTACTTATTTTGCGGAAACAACAACCTAAATTTTTACTTCTTGATTTTTTTTTTTTTTCAAAATTTTCTTTCCCTTCTTCCTTGCTTGGCCCATCCCTTCTACCAATCTTTTTTTTTTTCTTTTTTGTTTCAATCAATGAAACGGCTTTTAATCTTAATTAAAATACTAAATTAATCTCACAAACATAATAAACATATTTTATTTTTTAAAAACAATTAAAGAATGAATTATTATATGACACGTTGCATAAATTTATTATTTATTTTTTAATGACAATTAGATTTATAATTTCGATTACGACATGAAAAAAAAGTAAAATACAATACGATATAAATAAATAACATGATTGTGAAACAAAAACAGGAACACGTTAAAATTTATATAAATAAATTATGAATCAAAATTTATATAAATATAAAATATTTTATCAGTTAAAATTTATATAAATATAAATTATTTTGAATGGGATTGTAAATGTAAAGATATTACAAACATAATATGGATACACAAATCTTTTTTTTTTCTTTTTCGATTCTCCTTTTTCTTTGCTTTGCTTTCCTTCCCATCCTCTTGCTTTTCCTTTGAAGCAATAGCTCTTTAATTGTGTAACCAATAGAGGGGATTGCCTTAATATTCTGTATTGCGTATGAAATGAAGGAGACAATCTTGATCAGTCATACTAGACTTAGTAACCGCATCAATGGGTACTAACTACTAACTTAAACATTGGGAACAACTAATGGCAAAATCTGAAGATAGAAAAGGTTTGGAGGGATGAAAACTACTATCCAATTTGTTCAAAATTTGAATTAATTTATTTGAAATTAAATAAAAATGTTACTTTCAACTTATTAATTTCATAATAAGATTGAGATGCAAAGTGCTATATATTTAATGTATTATTATTTGCTCATTGAAATTTGAAAAGCATGGCGGCCAAAATTAAAAAGTAAAAAAGAAAAAATTGAAAGCACCAAAACGCGTCTGTATGCAATGTATCATTTTCATGTCATCTAGCAACAATAATGCACTATGCTTTTTTACAAAATATCTTTCCTATTACTTTTTTTTTCTTTAATGCAATTCATTTTGGATATTTACAGAGTATATGTCCAAGTTTTAAATAGCAATGTTGACAATATATATATATATATATATATATGATCCAATTAACGAGTATGTATAGGCATAAGTATTTAATTACTGTTTCATGAAAAGGTTTTTGCATGTAATGCATAAATTTTATTTTGAATTCCAAAAAACCAAAATCAATGAATTAATTGTATTTTTTTTATAAATATCATTTTAATCGATTGTATTTTTTTTATAAATATCATTTGAATCGATGCCACTAGATATATATATATATATATGTATACACTCAATAACAAATTAATACCATAACACTGAGAATTTTTTAAAAAATATTTAATTCAAAGATAATGATGTGTGCCATTTTTTTTGAACGAATTAAGTATATTAAATGAATGAAGATTGCAATAGCCCTCCAAAAAAGAAAGGTTGCGAGCCCTACTGAATATTCTAAGCAAAACCCTGCCTAAAGCCCAAATATGACGAAACCTTAGTAGTAATATATACCAATGATCATAACGTATCTACGGCTATATTAAGTCCCAGGCAGTACCACTATTATTAACAACTATGTACCAACTGATAGTGGTCCTCCAAATGGTAAGAGAAAAATCACATGCCTTTGAGAAACGCTATCTTAATGACCTATTGAGACATTGCAATAAACCTCCAAATGGTAGGAGAGAAACCATATGATGAAATACCTCTGAATAATACGACCGTGAATAACCAATCGAGAAACTCTTTGGTCTTGAAGAAAGAAAATATCCACTGTTGTCGATGGTAATGAATTTGGCAATACCCCTTGCTAGCAGAAATAATTAAAATTCCCATATTTGTAATCCTTGCAAGCGACCCTTTGTATATTTAAGAAAACCACCAAATCCATAAAGATGACAATGCTTAACTTGGCCCCGGGCGCTGTGGTCTTGGTGCTGCAGCACCAACTATTCTATTTGCTGGTCGGATTGTGCTGCAGCATTGAACATTTGTTTCTAGGTTGTGACTAACGCTGCAGTGCCAACAGATGGCGCCGCAGCTCTTTGTCCAGGAAGTCGGTCAACTTCAAAGTAGGCAAACCTTGACCTTGATTGAATCACAAAAGCTTTGGCTATGCAGAATGAAGCATATAATGCTTCGTACATTTGTGTAATGCAAGAAGTTCCTCGACTGATAACTATTTTTGCACTAGCAAAACAACTTGCATCATGGCCCGGATATGAACTTGACCAGTTCGATTTAAAATAATAGGTGTACCTTTTTTTCCTATATATATTTATCTATATATAATTATTTTTCTTTTATTTTGGGGGCCATATCATTATTATTATTTTTTTTATCATTCGTGTTTAGGGACTGAGTTGTTGAGATAAATTGCTCACTTGACTTAACCCTAAATAGTTGTTACGAAATGGTCATTTATTTTGGAGTTGTCACCAATCTATTTCGATAGGTTAGATTAGTCACCTATCAGTGAAACCCTTAAAAAACAAATTCTAAGGTCTGTGAAAATACTAGAAATCATATAAAAGGCTCCAGCAGTCAGCTCTA
>JBBYHK010000004.1:5130839-5181017 GCA_038382065.1 Adansonia grandidieri
ATCAAAGATGAAATTGACAAAAGTGAAAGAATTTGTAAGAAAACTACCTTAGAAAGCCTTAGAAAATTAAGTAATTTGCTTAATTTTTAGTGTTTTGCTTTTTTATGCTAAATTCAACCAAAGCTTGGCCTTTTCAGCATGGAATGAAATCCATGAGCTCAAGCAATCATAACACTCACTAAAATGAAGAATCAAAGATGAAATTGACAAAAGTGAAAGAATTTGTAAGAAAACTACCTTAGAAAGCCTTAGAAAATTAAGTAATTTTCTTAATTTTTAGTGTTTTGTTTTTTTTTTATGCTAAATTCAACCAAAGCATATTTTGGAACAACCATCCCCTATTTATAAGGGAAGGATTTGGCCAAGTGCTGAAATAAGAAGCCCTTGGCTGAACATGTTCTAGGATTTTCCATTTTCTCTTTTTTATTTATTTTTTATTTTTGTAATTATTAGTTTTGATTTTGATTTGATTTAAATTAATCAAGTTTGTCATTTTATGCATTATATCATCCATGATATCATCAAGCTTTAGAAAATTTTGTATGATATTTGTATATAAAATGTAAAATTTATACCATAAAAATTAATTAGAAGGATTAAATTATAAAAATTAAAAATTATATATTTGAAATAAAATTTCATATGTCAATTTAATTTAATCTAATAAAAAATCAATTTTAGTGTTTAAGAAAAAAAACATTAAAATTGCAAGCTCAAAAAATTTCATAAGAAAAACCCTTATCAAGGAAAATTGTTATATGCAAAAAAATGCAAAACTCATAAAATAAATTGAATTTTCAAAAGTTGATTTAATATGAATTTAAGAATAATATTTGAAAATTTTTAAAAATTATAAACTTAAAAAAATCCTATCGAAAAAATTTGCATAGCAGAAAACTCCATATCTTAGAGAAAAATTCTAAAAATATGTTTAAATTTTATAAAAATGAATTTTATTCAATTTGTTAGTTAAAATATTAACTTATAAAAATAGTAAAAATGAAAATCTAATATCCAGAATAATTTTTTATCAAGAAAGTTTTAGGAGCTAACACTTATGGTGTTATGAAAAATTTAAATGTAAATCCTAAAATTGACAACTTGATACCTCATGATAAAAAATGTCAATACAAACTTTCCCTTAAATATTTTTTATTTTTTAAGGTGAGTATCAGTAGAAATTCCACACATGTATTGGTTAAAAAAAATATGATAGTTAATTTCCCAAATTTTATGAAAAATTTTTGAAAAATTCCTAAAAATAGGAAATTTAATCGTGATAACATCAGCAAAAATGGATTTCCAAAATTTGGCAAGAAAATATTCATAAACAATTCTTCTTATAAATATTCGTTTCTTTATTCGAGATTAGCCTTTAAAATGGCACTTTTTTGTCATGTACATATGCAGCCATTTAAGTATAACTGAAAAGATCTTGAAAAGGTCTAGTCTTCCTAGAAATGGTTACCCTTGACTAAGGTGGCCACTAAGTTCTCAATCTTGGATGATTGGGACTATTGAAAAAAGGACTTAGATGAAATTAGGTGTCTGTAGCTACCCTTCTTTGGCCATTGTTGAAAATTAAAAACAGGGTAAAGATCTAATAGACATAATTTTCGTTCGATCTCTAAAGTTTTAAAAAGTAATTAAACTAAAATGAACATAACAATAGAATAGATAAGGGTGAAACCTTAGGTTAAAATAACAACTAGGGCGAGGCCTAAGTCAAAGGGGTTGATTGGGACAAAATCATATATGTCAACAAGTCAGAAGGGTTGATCGAGATGAAACCATACAAGTTAACAATTGAAACGTGTTGACCGAGACAAAATTATACAACTCAACAAATGTGAAGGGTTGACTGGGACAAAATCATACAAATTAATAAGTGAAAAAGATTGACTGAGACAAAACCATTGAGTCAATAAATGAAAAGACGAAACCATATGAGTTAACAAATGAGAAGAGTTAATCGAGATGAAACCATACAATTCAATGAATGAAAGAGGTTGACTAGGATGAAACCATACGAGTCAAAAAATGAAAAGAGTTGATCGGGATGAAGCCATACGAGTCAATAAATGAAAAGGGTTAACCAAGACGAAACCATACAAATTAATGCATCAGAAGGGTTGATGAGGACAAAACTATACTAGTTAACAAACTTAAAGGGTTGATTGGGATGAAATCATATGAGTCAACGAATGAGAAGGGTTGATCAAGATAAAACCATACAAGTCAACAAATGAGAAGGGTTGACTAGGATAAACCATTTGAGTCAACGAATAAGAAGGGTTGATTGGATGAAACCATACAAGTTAACAAGCTTGAGGGGTTGACTAGGATAAAACCATACGAGTCAATGCATGAAAAGGGTTGATTGGGATGAAACCATACAAGTCAACAAGCTTAATGGGTTGATCAAGGCAAAACTATATGAGTCAACAAATAAAAAGGGTTAACTGGGATGAAACCATATAAGTCAACTAATGGGAAGGGTTGGTCGAGATGAAACTATATGAGTTAATAAGCTTAAAAGGTTAACCGAGATAAAACCATACCAGTCAATAAATAAGAAAGGTTGATTAGGGCAAAAGCATAAAGTTAACACATGAGAAGGGTTAACTAGGATAAAACCATATGAGTCAATGAGCCTAAAAGGGTAAAATAACATTTGACACTTGATCAATTGATATGATGAAGGACTTATCTTGTTTTTTAGGGAATAAGCACGACCATCACTCTCTTCCAGCATCAAGCTTAACTTTTCCTGCAAATTATTGAATACTAATGCATGTATAATGTTGATGATAAATTTTCATGATTTCTTTATATAACGTATAGATCTAATCATTATTCATTATCTCTGATATAGTCTATTTTGGAATTTGAAGGCATTATCAAAAAAGTTAGTTCTTGAACCTTAATTTGAAGGTATCTTCAGAAAATAGTGTTAGAAAAATGAGCTTACTTTTGTACCTAGAGTTGAAGGCATGTTGAAGAAATGTTATCGATATTGTTTTCTTTGGGTAAGGTGAGTAAGGTAGATGATGCCTATGTTTGGACTTCTTTGTTAAGAATATATTTTTCTTTTTATCATAAATGCCCTTTAACGACCACTTTTGAATTTTTTTACTTTGATAGCACTCAATCACATCATACGTTTACTTTAATATTTCCTAGAACGTCCGAAGAATTGAAACAATAATTAAGATCCCTATAATGTTTAACCTAAATCCAAAGTAATGCAAAGAAATCTATTTGTTCTTTATTTTTAAAATACCAATCATCGTTTATCATAAATGTAGGCACAATTAGAGGATTTGACAAGGGTGTGGATAAAAATATGCATTTATATTCCAATAGAGAAAAAGAGTAGAAGATTGGTTTTTCAATAAGAGTATGAATAAGGTATATAACAAAATTGGGTATTACTTAGATAGCTAAAATCTCTCATTTAATTCTTCAAAAGATTTCTTGAATGGAATATTGCTCTCACATAGATCAATCTCTTAAGGATGTTCTCAATTGCGCTCTGCCTTCTTTGTTTAACCTTGACCTTTTAACAAACTTCATTTCAACTTTTTTTTGCCCAAGCCACCTTTTTGATTTTTCAACTCGAGGCTTCCCTCTTTTAACACCTTCATTTTTTTCCTTTTTTCTATATTGCATTTTAGGCATAATACTTCTTTACATTATTAGAATTGATAAGATTAGGTTAAAGTGTGCCCATGCATTTCTGCTAAAATCTATGCCCTTTCTGAAAATGCTTTTTGAACCACATAGGTCCTTACCCAACTTGGCGTCCATTTACTATCTTTTTAGCCAAAAAGGATTTTCTTTAATACCAACTCCTTCTCATGGGCCTTCATCATTCTTTTTTGGTATATTCACCGATGTTGGATCACTCATAGCTTTTTCTCTTTAATAAAGTTTAACTGTTCATAATGATCTCAGACCTATTTAGCTTATTCTAAGTTGGTCTCCATCAATACCTAGAGCAAGGGAATTTCAACCTCAATTGGTAGAACAACTTTTGTGCCATATACCAACAAGTAAGGTGTTGCCCTGGTAAAGTTTGAACTGAAGTTCGATAAGCTAGAAGGGTAAAAGAGAATATTTCATGCCAATCCTTATAAGTGTCCACCATCTTCGCCATAATCCTTTCAATATTTTATTGGTCACCTCTATCGTTCCATTCATTTTGGAGGATATATCACCAAATCATGATGAAAGATCTTGAGTTAGGTACATACCTTTTCATCAATTTATCATTCAAGTTAAAGATGTTGTCTATTATAACCTTTTTGAGGATTCCAAATCAATAAATGATATTAGTCTTCAGGAATTTTATCACCATTGATTTTATTACGTTTGTGTAAGAAGCAACTTCAACCCATTTGGTGAAATAATCTATAGCTACCAAAATAAAAGATGATGGTTTGAAGTTATAGGGGAAATTGGTCTAATAATATCCATGCCCCAAATAGAGAGGGGTCATGGAGTAGTTATAAGATGTAATGGTGAAAGCGATACGTGGATCTTATTTACATAGAATTAGCATTTATGTCATCTTTGAGCATACTTAATATAGTCACCTTCTACAGTCATCCTAAAGTAGCCTAGCCTCATGATTTGTCTTGCCATTTTATGCCATTGGCTTGAATTTGACAAACCCCATTTGTGTTCTTCTTCTAAAATTCTCTGTGCTTTAGAAGTATCCATGCATATTCATAACGTTTGATCATAATTTTTCTTGTAAAAGATCCACCATCTATAAAACTCATTGCTAACCTTTTTAATGTCTTTTTGTTATTTTTGGAGGCATTATTTGGATATTCTCAATCCTTGAGGTATCTTTTAATATCGCAGTAACATAGACCCCCATCCGATTCTACTTTAACATTATGACAATGTGTATCTGCCATTTGATTCTCGTCTCAAAGTAAATAAATGAAATCTACTTTCTCAAACTCTTTTGACAATTCAAGAATTAATTTTTTATATTGTGTGACCTCAAATCTAGTGTTTCGCATTCCCCACGTAACTAATAAATTACTAGAGCCGAATCTTCGTAGACCTTCAACACCTAAAACATTTCTTTCAATGGCTGCACGAAGTCCTATAACACACACATCATATTTTACCACGTTATTTGTACAAACAAAATCTAACTTGGTAGTAAAAAGATAATAGTCTTCTTATGAATCTCCATAGACCTTTAACACTCAAATATTTCTTTCAATGGCTACATGGAGTCTTATAACACATGCCTCATATTTTACCATGTTATTTGTACAAACAAAATCTAACTTGGCAATAAATGGATAATAGTCTTCTTGTGAGGATATCAAAATTTCTCAATTCCATGGCCTAAAGCGTTTGAGGCCCTGTCAAAGTACATCTTCCATACTGGTTCCTATAATTGATCACCTTCCTCTTCAACAGAGATATTCATCAAATTTTCATTAAAAAAACCAAAATCTAAAGGCTGATAATCACAAACACCCAGTTTGCTAAGAAATCAGCAATGACACTTCTTTTAATAGTTTTTTCACTTACATAAACTATATCATATTCTGGTAATAAGACTTACCATCTTACTATTCTTTCAGAGTGTTTTGAAAAGATACTTGATTAGATCTTTGTGATAAACCAGGTGGTATGATATAGCAAATATTGCCTGAGCCTTTTTGCCATTTAAACTAGGGCACGACATATTTTCTCTATTTTGGAATAATTTATCTCATATTCTAGAAATTTCTTACTAAAGTAATAAATTAACCTTTCTTTTTTGTCGATTTTATCATGTTGCCCCAGCATGCATCCCATTGACCTCTCAAGCGCCATGAGGTATAATATCAGGGGATGGCCTGAAACTAGTGGTGCTAGAACTAAAGGATTTGCCAACTATTATTTCACTTTTTTGAATGCCGTTTGGTAATCTTCATCACATTCTCTCAGATTGTGTTTCCTTAGGAGCCAAAAAATTGGATCACATTTATCTGTAAGCTGGGAAATAAAACAGGCAATATAATTTGAATCTCCAGAGAAAATTTTTCACTTTTTTTATGTGTGTAGAGGTGGCAACTCCTAAATGGCTCTAATTTTATCAGGATCAACCTCAATCCCTTTTTCACTTACAATGAAGCCCAATAACTTCCCTGATCTTATGCAAAAAGTACATTTTACCGAATTCAAATTTAATTGATATTTTTTTATTTTTTTAAATAATTTTCGTAAATCTATGACATGTTTCTCCTCTTGGGGCTATAGACATCCCATTTTGTCTGGGCCATTATCAAAAGCACTGGAGGTCATTATTTTAAGCATCTTTTACATTTTATAGATAAGCAGGGGTCAATTTCCCATCATTTCTAACCAAAGGAATGTAATTCAGAGAGCCAAAAGCGTGTGCTAGTCATATTGGTGCATAGGTATCAAAACTAAGCTCATATGTCGCCAAAAGTTCAAAATTTCACATGTAGTCTTGATATAAGAGGGTTTGGTATCAATACCTAAGGTGTGGTCTTGATACTTAGTGTGTTTGTATCAATATAGGCCTTGGCAGTAGCAAAAATTATGATTTTTGCCAAAGTTTATCGATACACAAGCAATGGTATTAATAGAAATCCAAAAAGTATCAATATAGCCCCTAAATCTCAAGACTGGAAACAAGCTTTGGCTTTTGGTATCAATACATACTTTATTGTATCGATATTCGTGGATAAAATTTGCTTTTTGTATTCATACAAAATGTTTTGCATCGAAACAGTAAGTCATTTTTACCCAATTTGAGCCATCTTTTTAGCCTTTGCACCATTGATATGAAAATCCAATTCAAGCCTGGTTTTTGCCTAAAACATCAAAAAAATTCATACCAAGAATTGATTTTGGGCTCATTATTGGATTTAAACAAATTTTTTGGGCCCAAATAGCCAATGACAAGGGACATTTTCATGAAATATATGGTTTATCAGAAGTCATGCTTGACTTTTCTTTAGTTGCAAACTATCACAACCTTTCTACACTACTACTCTGCATGATAGAGCCAATGAAAATAAGAGCAGCTGAGCATAGTACCTAGTTGTCCCCTAGTGCGTGTAGGAAAATCCTAAAATGCCCTTACTTTTGGCTCAAAAATATTAGTTGAACACACTCCATATAAAAGAGCCAATTTTGGCTCAACAAAAATGAGGAAGGAAAACATACAGATATCTCCATCTTGCTCTTATCCATCCATAAAAGCCTTTAGAAATCTTCACACACAAAAAACACTTACATTGAAAAAAACCTTCCATTTTTGTGGCTCCCCATTCTCCTCTCAGAAAAAAACTCCAAAAACCCTTCTTTTCTTTCGTACCCATAAAACCTTTCCCATTTAGAACATGATCAAAAGCTTTTTTTTTCTATCCTTTTTTCTTACTAACCTAGAGCAAAGAAATGGAAAAAATTAAGCTTAGAGTTGTCGCCCTAACTAGGAATGAAAATTCAAAATTTTTTAGTATATTTTCTCTACCCTGCTCTATTTATTTTCTGTTTTTATCACTTGCATCATTTTAGTGAGCCATCCATGGTATCATGACCATTCTAGGACTCTTATGCATTATTGTGGCCTTGGTTGTAGTAGTTTTAGGGCCTTGATGATCTTTTTAATGCTTTAATGGTGCTTGAGTAACCAAACATGCTTATAATCATTTTTGCCATCAAAACAACCTCTATCTATGCATCTTTAACTTGTTTCATCCACCATCACATGCTTAAATCTTCATCCTAACATGTTTTTAAACATATTCATGTATTTCCTTACATTTTGATGAGTTTCATGGCATAAAAATGCTATCTCGAAATTTCAGCATGCTTTTCTTTGCTCAAATATGATAATATCATCTCCCATAACATGACCTTTGATGTCATCTCCATGCATCTTATCTGTCGCCTCCTTGCCTTTTTATCATCTTTTCTATGTCAAAATGTCATCTTTTGCTTATTCAAATGTGTTATTCATGTTTGTCATTATGAAGGTTGCATTATGTTCGTAACATTTTTGTAAAAAATGTTTTCTTGTTTAAAAAAATATGATTTTCAAAATAAATCCTCAAATTAAGTTTATGCTACACTCCAATAGATGGAGACTAGCATGAATTAAATGTTTTTACAAAATTGGTCTTCCAATCTTGCAGACAAATCAAACATTTTAGGTCTAGAATCACAGTGCGATAAGTTCAATAATATTGTTTTTCAAACAAAAATGACTTTTTTAGCTGAAAAATATTAGCCCTTGATTTTGAGCTTAACACCTTTCAGTTATGGTATGGTTAACGAGTTGTTTCATTGTCCTAAACTACTTTGAGAATGTGGAATGAACTTGTGATACCCATGTCACTCTTTTCTATGTGCCACAGACGTTTGGACGTTCATGGTTCGAGTTTAACCCCAAGAAGCCTAAAAAAAAAAAAAAATCAAAATCCACGTTTTTTGCTTTAGCAGCACCATAAGTGATTTGAACTATAAATGATTTTTCTAGAATTTCTGATAATTTTCACTTAAAGGGCACCAGATTACCTTCTCAATGGTGTCTCGTTTGCCCTTGGATCATTTTGGATGAGGGAGTTATGATTTTTTCAAACCTTTGGTGTTTAAAACCTTGAAACTGGTGCATTATATTTTGTTTGGGCCATTTTTGACCTGTCAGATGATTTTTTTTGTATTATTTAAATATTTTTCCCAGAAAGTTTGCAAAATTCCTTTTCTAAAAAGTACTGTTTACTATTTAATGATTCTGAATGAGTCTAAAATGATTTTTTTAAAGTCTATCATGCCTTTTCCCTTATACTTTAAAAATTAATTCCACCTAGAAGGTAATTTTCTAGGATTTTCAAGATATTTTCATATTAGCCCACATCGAGTTACCTTTCCAACAGTACATCATTTACCTTCTGAAGCCTTTAGATAAACCTGAAATAATTTTGGGAAGGGAGATAGTGTGATATGTCACTTGCATTTTAGAACTAAAATTGACCCAATCTCCTGAATCACCATCATTGAGACAAAGCTTCTAAAATGCATCTGATTAGCTCCTCTATAACACAAGCCCTTTAGGCTCAGATCAAGGCTTAAGATAAATATATTTTGTTCAAATCCTTGATTTCATATTTTCAAAATACCTTTTTTTACCCAAAATATACTATTCTTTTAAAACATAAAAAATTTTCATTTTTGGGATACCCAACCCCACCACTCTGAGAGGATAATCAAACCCTAATTTTCATTAAAAACTTAAATTTTCTCTCTTGAATTTATTCAAGATTCCTAATTATTTTCTTAAAATATCAGAAATTTTTATCTTTGGGGATACTCTAACCCTTCCTCTCTGAGGGGATATTTCAACCTCATTTTTCATACACCAAAAAAACTTGAATTTTCTCTGTCAGATTTGTTCGAGATTCCTAATTATTTTCTTAAAACATCAAATTTTTGTCTTTGGGGATACTCCAACGCCATCTTTCCAAGGGGATACTCTAAATCCATTTTTACCAAAAAATCCAAAAATTTTCTCTCTTCCGGATATCATGGATTGTTTCAATTAAAACCTTTTTCGTCCTTTAAATTACCACTAAATCCGGACATGTATTAAAATTATCACTTTAGTTATTCTTTAATTATCGAAGATAATTACGAGATACATTCTGATCATCCCTCCTTTTTATGTTCTTTTATGTGTGATTATTTTTTTTATATTATGATTTTTTGGGTCCTACTAACATGTTTCCTTTTTGTAGTGACCATCACACCTTCACATTTAAAAGTTGTTCAAAAAAATTTTACAAGGCAATTTTTCGTGTTAGTATATCTTCAGTGCCTAACATGAAATATCTGAATTTTTAAAATTTAAACTAAAAATTATTTTCATCAAAAACCCTTATGCTCCTCATACTATATGGCGTATAGGTGATATAAAATTTTTTTATCAAAGCTTAGATCTACAATTTCCACAAAAGTTCATGTATTAAAGGGAATATAACTAAATAATGACTGAATGGAATTGATTAAACCAAAACTAAAGCAAGATATAGTTAATGGGTAGCAATTTCGGGTGTCATTATAGTGCTAGTCCTACCTTGCGCATAACTAATTCCCGAACACATGCAATGAATCTCTAGACCTTGTTGACTTTGAAATTAATATTTTGAGTTTTGTAACTTGGAATATTGTTTTCAATGGGCATGTGATCATGCCTACCCCGAAATGGTCATTAGCAACTCCAAATTTATGGTTACTTCATGATAACTTTCCAAGCCTAGTTGGATGAGAGATTCATCTAAAAGTCTCTCTCTTTTTCATATTATCATGTCTAATCCAAATCTTAACCATGGTATAACTCAAAGGCTTCAACCAAACATCACATATTTATATTTTTAAGTCGACCATGTTCCCACTTTGGATCATCCAAAGTAATTGGGCAAGACGTGGGGGTACATGGTGACAGCTTGGCAACTTCGCTGGGGACTCAATTAGAGAGTTAAGCCTACGACTAG
This sequence comes from Adansonia grandidieri, assembly GCA_038382065.1. Lineage (NCBI taxonomy): Eukaryota > Viridiplantae > Streptophyta > Magnoliopsida > Malvales > Malvaceae > Adansonia > Adansonia grandidieri. Next base: position 5,141,378 of record JBBYHK010000004.1, read on the forward strand.
AAATATCTTGCTTGATTCTTGGCTTTTGCAAATTCCATCATTATTTGGTTATAATTTTCTTCCATCTTTTTTTACTAACTTTTTATCTTTCATGGTTTTTGCCCTATGATTGTCAGGGACTATTTCTTTCCTGAATAAATATCGACTCGAATAAGTATGATAATATGGGAGTAAAACAAAGGTCTGATTATCTCCCCGAGATACACTATGCACGTTCATATGCATTAGATTCCCACCAAACACCATGGTAAGGTTATCATCCCAATTACTTGGAGAAAGTGAGCCATCTGCCTTCATGAGAATCTCTTTGCATAGGCATGGCAAGACCTTCTAAGGTATAAATTACCTATGTTTCTTGTGAGTACCCTTCCATCTTTGCATAGGGAAATAATTCCATTGGATCAAACCCATTCCACTAAACCCATGATGGATCTAGGATTGAGGTGCTTTGGCTATCTTTATCAGATAGAGGAGCGTATACCAATTTAGGCATCCACTTTAATCCATATAGTGAACCATATGAGCCAAGCCATGTGAAACTACTTCGAACGGTTACTAGAATAACCTGAAGAATAGGGTTTGTCAGGGAAACACTCTTTATCTTTACTCCTATATACCATGTCACACAGGTGATAATAGATATTGTTGCCCACATTTGTTATTTTATTTCATGATCATTTTTGAGGAATGCTATTATGTTCTACGAGTAACTCTTTCCAATAAGTGGGTAATAACGAATGAATGCCATCACCAATAATGCCCTATGTTATCTTAAAAAAAAATCATATCTGATTGAAATAAGCTGTTAGGCTATTCAAATGATCGCTTAACATTTATCTGTCATAGGTAGTGATAAACAAACATCGCCACTTAATTGGATAATCTTGCCCTCGTGAGGTATCGTGTCATTTTGCTAAAGGTAATTTTAACTCAGACCGTCGTTATGTTGTCCGATTATTGTCGATCGTCATGTTTGCCCCTAGGCATTGTACCGACTATTATTGGGGCAATTTTTATGAGATATTTTTGTTGCTATTTTTATATATACCCTTATTTTTTATGATTATTTTTTCATACAGTTACTAACTTGTTTCCTTTTTGTTCTTTTGTTTGATGCATGCATCATTTCATCATAGTCATCGTTATTATGGGACAATTAGCTAATGGTTTATTATTCATCAAAAGCTGTCCGTCATTGAACAAAAGTCCATTTTAGATCCAAAGCCTTTTGAGAAAGTCCAAGAAGGGTTAGAGTGCCTGCAGCATGAAGATAGGGATGTTCCCAAAACTAGGGTATGTCTCAACAATGCATGAAAATGTCAAGATAGGGTATTGTCAAAATGATTGGCAAGATCTGAAGTATGTATGGACCAATTGAGACAATACTAAGAGGGAATTATTCATAAAGAGATACGTAGCCTTTTTACTCCAGGTCCATTTGGATGTTGGTTTATTGTAAGTAGCATCTCAGTTTTAGAACCTAGCATATCGATATTTCACTTTTAATCATGAAGATTTAATCCCCACAATTGATGAATACATTGTGTTGCTCAATATTGGGAGGACCAAGACTAATAAAATATATTTTAAGGCTTTACATCTTCCAACTTTCAAGAAAAGATTAGCTCAGATTCTCGAGTCAATAGAGTCCTGGAACAAGGACTATATCAAGATAAAGAGGAACAATGAGTGCATCTCATAGGCTAGTTTGAAAGAAGCAATGGTAAGTGTCGTTGATGTCCAAAAAGTTTAAGATATCTATGCTCTGGTGATATATGGTCTGCTCATATATTTGAAAACATTAGGCTATGTTAAAGCTATGATGGCAGATCTTTTTCCTTGACTATGTTGCAACATTAATCTCGCACCCGCCATCCTTGCTAAAACTATTTGTGCTCTCAGTTTTTAAAAGAAAATTGGTAAGGGTTGATTCATCAAATATAGGCTACTTCTCCATATTTGGCTTGTTGTCACTTTTTTCTTGAAAAAAAGAGGATGTCAAACAACTTCTTACCTAACTTCAGCCCAATCTCCAAGGTCTTGAGAAGGAATGGCACCAAGACAAGTCTGAAGAGCAACGGGTCTAAAAATTCTAGAACTTCAGTAGAGAAGAGATGACATGGAAAGTCCTTTGGTTTTCATGACGGATAATCATATACTGATGCAAAGATTATAGTTGTGTGCTACTCATGCGATTATGGGGAAGCACTAACTATGCACCTATCCTAGTTTTACCATAATTTAAGTGTTAACAATTTAATCCCTTTGTCCAAGACCTAGAGTAGTAGGATTTCAATTATGGTAAGCCTGATTACAAGTTGAAAGTTTAGCTAACTTTCTATGCTTGGAGACAAACCCTTTGTATGGGAGGTATTAGAGAAGAAGTAGTATGAGCCTGGGGTATGACAAGTGGAGGATTTGTTGTTGACTCCTTACCTTTGTCTGCTGTTGGAACATCACAAGTATCAGTTGATGAATTTCCCTTTAAGATCAAACTATTCAAGTATGAGTTCAAACAAGAACATGGTGGTACTAAAGCCACCAATGCTTAGGAAAGGGCATTGTATGGACAGTATCCTTCGGCACATTCATTTATAGTAACCTTATAGCAACACCCCATCTGTTTCAAGGATTTCAAAGTGCAGGCTCTTTACCGACAAGGCCTATAGTTCTAGATCTTGACAAGTAAATGAAACAAGAAAAAGCAAAGAGGTCTTTAAAAATAATGAAGGCTTTAGGTATCAGTCAATAAAACTTTCAAGCTGTTGAAGGAATTGACAAATTTTTTATTATAAATGCAAAATCTTTGGGATTAGTTTCCTATCTCATTATCCTACCTAAATTCAAAATGTCAAATTTTGAAAAGTATAATAGGACTATAGACCTCACTGCCTACCTTTACATGTATTATCGTAAGATAGTCAGATATGAGGAGAATGAAAAGCTATTGATTCACTGCCTCCAGGATAGTTAATTTAGGGCAACCATTTGACGGTATATAGGGCTTGATCCCGTAAGAATTCAGACATAGGCAGGTTTAGGTCTCGCCTTCCTGGATCAATATAAGCCCGTGTCTGACTAGGCCCTGGATCATCTCTCCTTTATGAACATGGAAAAGAAAACCTCCTTGAGCTTTACGCAGTATGCTCAGAGGTAGAGAGAGAAAGTAGCTAAAGTTCACCTTTTTTTTTTACCGAGAAAGAGATGATGATCAGGTTTATCAGCACTTTGTATGCTCCATACTACGAAAGATTAGTGGGAAATGCCATGAAACATTTTGTCGATATGGTTATATCGGGCAAAATGATCGATAACGCTATCAAAAGTGGCAAGATATCCATTGAAGAATTATTCGAGTTAGTCAAAAAGTCAACAACTAAAGGTAAGGAGAAAGAGGTGAGTGCTGTTAGCGAGAGTCCTATTGGGTTCAATCAAAATACGCATCTGACATAAGGTATGTACTTCAGAACATGTTGCATCCAGGTTTTAGCCCCTACTTATCGATGCCATAATTAGTCCATTTTGTCGGGATCATTCCAACAATGAGCTTAGCACCAAATCATGCTCCAAACATAGCCCAAGGCATGCAATCCCGAAATACAAACAATGCAAGATCTCTAAATAATCAACAAGCACTTTGAGAAAGGGAACACTTTAAGCTACTTCTTTACTCCTACAAAAAGATTTACTCCCCTCTATTGGCGGGTCAAATAGTGGTCCTAGTATTCACAAACCCAGGATCACCTTCATATCCCAAATGGTATAATAAAAATGCCTATTGTAAGTACCACACTAGGGCAAAAGGACACTTTATTGAGAATTATAACTCATTTAAAAGAAAAGCGTAAGGTTTGCTAGAAAATAAGGTGATTAAGGTCAAATAAGGGCCTAGACCTAACATTGGAGTTAATCCACTTCCTAACCATACAGAGCCAAGAGTGAATGTGGTGATTAAAGGGAAAAGATGTTGGGTCAAAGAAAGCATCGAAGAAGTTAAAACGCCAATAAGTAAGGTATGGTAGGCTTTTGTAAAGGTAGAAATAGTGTCAAGCATCGAAAACCAGATAAAAAACCATTGATCCATTTTCCTACCACTGCAGTTAAGGGCATACTTTGTAAAACTACCCACTTTTCCTAGAAATGGTCCAAAGGATGATAGACTAGTCCAAAATTGAGTTCTATGAGGAGTGAGATATGTACATCGGTTTGTCTATTAATGACATAGATGAGGAAAGACCTAAAATCAACTGGGTTTCAAGTTATTTCTCTTTCATGAACAAGGAAAAGAGAGCTGACGAAAACTTCAAGTGGTACACTTTGAGGTGGATGGAAGAGGCCACTTAGATTTAGCCTTTGTTGATAGAAAAATAGATGATTGTTAGATTTGTCGGCACATTATAAGTACCTTATTGTTAGAGATAGTGAGGAAAATCCTAAGGAGCTTCACAGATATAGTCGTATTATATGGAATAATTAATAAAGCCATAAAGAGTAACTTAGGCAAAAGAAATACCTTCTAGGGCAAAGGGAAAGAAAAAATGGAGGCCAAACAACAATCAAAATCAAATACTGGAGCCAGTTTATCTCAAACTCGTGCTAAGTCACATATGAGTACAATGGCTATTGAAGAAGGCTGCGAGGTCATAGGAAACTTAAATGAGATCAAAATACTAATGAATTTGGTCTAGTAAGTCCTGGTATAAGCTGAACTGATCAATGGGGTCAAAAAAGACAAAAGAAGGAGCCGATAACTTTTATGATTTCCATACTATCTATGGTTACACTCTTAAAATGTGCAAAGAGTTTCATGCTATGGTTTAAAGAATAATGAATAAGGACAGCATTGAATTCTATGATAAAAGGCGAGCCTCACATATCTAGTCAGCAAATGTATTACCCCTATATTAATGCTAGAAAAAAAACATGAGCAATCCTCTTTTTGGGGTTGGAAGGCTATTGGTTTTGTTCAACAATAGACTGAGCATCAAAGCTACCCTTGTTCAACATATGCTAAAAATGATCATTCAACGTTTATCCTCTTTCCCTTATAAGGATGACAAGGTGGTTCCCTAAAAATATGAAAGAAAATCTTTAACCACCAGAGAATCTAGTCAGTAAGTAGTAAACGTTGACCTTTCCAGGGTAAGCCACCTAACTTGGAGTGGCAGATGTTATGGCCCAGCTACGTCAAAAGGTAAAACTCAACAAAAAAACACTACTCCTGTTCCTCAAGCAATAAAGTTTGTAACCAAAGACTTAAATCTGATAGCTATCATGGAGCTAGTGAGTATGAAAGAAGTTACAGAATTCTTTAAGTTCATCAAGCATAGTGAATATAGCATTATTGATCAGTTAAATAAGAAGCTTGCCAACATATCTGTACTATCGCTACCATTGAATTCTAAAGCTCACAGAAATGCTTTCTTCAAGGTCCTGAATAAGGCATATGTCCCTCCAGACATCTCGATAGGCCAGTTAGATCACCTAGTAAGTAACATCACTAACCACAACTATATATCTTTCAGTGATGATGAAATCCCTTATGGAAGAAGAGGAAGCTATAAAGCTTTTCACATCACCATATACTGCAAAGGTAGCATGTTGCCTAAAGTGCTCATTGAGAATGGGTCGACTCTAAATGTAATGCTCATATAATGCTTGAACAAACTCGCTATTGACATGACTCATATAAAGAATAGTCAAACGATCGTGCAAGCATTCAATGGAACTTGCAGCAACATCATGGGAAATATCACCATTCCACTCCAAATTGCCCATGCACTTATAAAGTAGACTTCCATGTAATGGGTATTGCTCCATCATATAACTGCCTATTGGAAAGGCCTTAAATTCACTCTACAAGGGTAATGTCATCATCACTGCATCAAAAGTTAAAATTAATCATCAAAAGCAAAGTTGTCAGCATTAGAAGAGAAAAAGATATCATTGTTGCTACCTTAACTGATGCCCTATATATCAAACCTGATGAAAATATCCTAAAATCCTCATTTCAATCCTTTGACTTTGTTAATGCCACTTATGTCAAAGAAGGATTACCAATACTTAAACCTTATCTACTGAAGAGCACTTATTTAGTACTAAAGTTAACCATCAACAAAGATGCCCAGATCGGAAAGGGACTTAGAAATACCTCTAATAGATTGCGAGAGCCTTAAAAGTTGTCAACCATATCGACAAAAAGGGTTAGGATTAAAGCCCAGTGCACTGCAAAAAAGAAAACAAGCTTAAAAGAACTATAAGAAAAGGATGGCATGTTTATGGGACAAGACATAGGATATGAATCATGTTTCCATTATTTCAAAAAATTTTTTATCCAAGAGGACATGTGAATACTGGCTTTGCCAATGTTATGCTCATACTAAACAAAGCATTTAGGGATCTCTCTTTCAATGCAATTAGTGAACCAAAGACATCAGTGATAAACTGAGACTGGTCTATGTCTTTTAGGATTTGTTCCAAGTGTTTGGATTGAAACTAAGTTCTTGTACTATTCTAGTCTATTTCAAAGTAATGCTATGAACTAAACCTACATGCTTTCACCAAGGAGCATTGTAGGATCCTATGTATAGGCATCCTTTTATTAAGTATTATCAATGAAAATGACTAAGCATTATGTATTTTATCTTTTGTGTTTACTTTCATAGTTCTTGCCAACTCTTAGACCTTTCTCTTCATTTTTTTCTGCCTATATTATTTTTTTTCCATATTTTCTAGTACTCAATGAAGGTGACATGAATATTCACACTGAGACTTCGGATATCGATTTTGAGCAACCAATCTTCACTGGTGAGGTCAAGGTTAAAAGAAATTCTGAAAAGAACCCCGTACCTCTAAACCTACTAAGGCTAATTGAACAAGAAGAAACATATATTGCCTTATGAAAAACCTACTGAAACCATAAACCTTGGAATAATCGAAGATCACAAAGAAGTCAAAATTAGAACCTCCATAAACCCATAAACCTGAACCGAACTAATAAGTTTCCTTCAAGAATATTAGGATGTGTTCACTTGGTCTTACCAAGACATGCTCGGATTAGACACCAACATTGTGGTCTATAAACTTCCCCTTAAACCTGAGTGTAAGCACATATAGCAAAAGCTTTAAAGCATGAAACCTAAAATGCTTCTGAAGATCAAAGATGAAATAAAGAAGCAATTTGAGGCAAGATTTCTCCAAGTAGCCAAACACCCTGAATGGGTAGCCAATATAGTCTCCGTTCCTAAAAAGGATAGCAAAGAGTGAATGTGTGAATATTCTAGGGACATGAATCAAGCTAGTCCAAAAAATAATTTCCCTTTACCCTATGTCGACACCTTAGTAGACAAAATTGCCAAAAATGCACTATTTTCCTTCATGGATGGATTTTTGGGTTATAACAAAATTAAAATGGCAGTTGAAGACATGGAAAAGACCACCTTTGTGACTATGTGGGACACTTTTTGCTATAAAGTCATGCCCTTGGGCTCAAGAACACTAGGGCAACCTATCAAAGGGCAATGGTAACATTGTTCCATGATCTTATGCATAAAGAAATAAAGGTCTATATGGATGATATGATTGCCAAATCACCAAAGGAGAGTGAACACATGGCCAGCTTGCGAAAACTTTTCAAATGACTTTGCAAATACTAGCTCAAGTCAATTCCCACCAAATGTATATTCAACATCACATCTGGTAAACTGTTGGGCCTCATTGTAAGTGAAAAAGGAATCAAAGTTGATCTCGACAAGGTCAAGGCCATTTAAAACATGCCACTACTTTGAACTCAAAAAGAAATTATAGGTTTTTTGGGAAGGTTAAACTACGTAGATCAATTTATATCTCATCTAATCGATAAATGCGATCCAATCTTTTGGCTATTTCAAAAACAAAATCTCAAAAAATGGAATGAAAAATGCTAAAAAGTTTTCAATAATGTCAAACAATACCTTTCGAACCCTCTGATACTTGTGCCATAGTTGCCTAATTGACTTTTAATCCTGTTTTCATTAATTTTCAACAAGTCGATGGGCCGTGGGTTAGGTCAACATGACAAGTCAGGAAAAAAGGACTAAGCTATCTAATATTTGAGCAAGTTCACAAAATATGAAAATGACCATTTAGCTATAAAGAAGCTATGTTGTGCTCTAGGTTGGATAGCTCGTAGATTAAGCCTTTGTGCGAGGCCTATTAACTAGTTGTGCTCTAGCTTGGACAGCCCAAAGATTAAGATAAAATGTTGCTGATCACCAAACTCGATCCCATTAAGAATTTGTGTGACGCCCTGCTTTGTTAAGGAGATTAATCGGGTGGCAAGTCTTGTTTTCTAAATATGACATCATGTACGTGAACCAGAAAGCCATCTAGGGTAGCGCGATAGTAAGCTATTTGGCAAGCTAAGCAATAGATTAATAACAACCTTTGAAATTCGAACTTCCTGATGAAGACCTACTGTGCATATCTAAGGCAAACACCACTGGTTATTGCAGTTTATCTTGGAAAAAAAATACTTTGATGGAGCTTCGAACACGTTGGGACATGGAATCGGGGCAATTCTTATCTCACCTGCTGGAAACTACTAACCCTTCACTACAAGATCGAACTTTAATTGCACAAATAGTGTAGTTGAATATGAGGCTTGTGTCATGGGAATTCAAGCCGCCATTGAAAGGGGTATCTGAACATTGAAAGTATTTGGAAATTTAGCCCTTGCCATCTACCAACTGAAAGGAGAATGGCAAATGCATGACGCTAAACTGATTCATTATAGGAGTCTGATCTCAGAACTCAAAAAAGAATTCTATGATATCAGCTTTTAGTATTTACCTTGAGAAGAAAACTAAATCGTTGATGCCTTAGCCACCTTGTCAACCATTTTCAAAGTTAATCAAGAATCAAACATTACTCCTATTCAGATGAGCATCTATACAACTCCACCACAATGTCAAAATGTCAAAAAAGAGAAAGACAGCCTACTATGGTATCATGGCATGTTTTAATACATTGAAGATTAGTAACACCCTAAGTGCGTTATTGAAACTAACAAAAAAACCATCCAAAGGATAGCTGCAAGCTTCGTTTTGGATGGTGGAGTTTTGTACAACAAAAGTTGGGATTAGATACTACTCCGATGGATAGATGCCTTTAAAGCAAAAAGAATTCTTGAGGAAGTCCATGAAAGAATTTATGATATGCATGCCAACAGACATCAAATGGCAAAACAAGTATGCGATTGGGCTACTATTGGTTGACTCTTGAAAAGGATTGCATTGACTATCCTCGAAAGTGTCGAAGTACCAAATCTATGCAGACAAAATCCATATCCCATTGAAACCTCTAAATATTATGATAGCCCCATGACCTTTTTTCTATGTGGGATGTAAATATGATTGGACTAGCCCTTAAGGTTTTTAACAGGCACTACTTCATTTTGGTCACTATTGAGTATTCACCAAGTGGGAGGAAGTGGCTTCATATGCCAATGTTAGCAAAGCTATTGTATGCAAATTTGTGAAATGAGATACCATTTTTAGATATGGCCTTCCCAAGCAAATCATTTTGGATAATGCACACAACCTGAAAAACAAAATGATGCAAGTAGTCTGCTCTCAATTCAAGATCCAGCATCGAAAATTTATCCTATACTGCGCAAAAATGAGCAAGGCAATTGAAGCAGCTAACAAGAATATCAAGAAGATAGTAAAAAAGATGGCTGAGATGTACAAAGATTGGCATGAAAAATTGTCTTTTGATTACATGCTTATCGCATAATAGTATGAACTTCTACAGGTGTTACCTCATTCTCCTTAGTCTAAGGCATGGTGGCTACCCTACCTATTGAGGTCAAAATCCCTTCACTCAAAGTCTTAATGGAATCATAAGTTGAAAGGTCGAATGGATCAAGAACTAATATGAGCAGCTTAATTTCATTGAAGAGAAAAAAATAAAAGCCATTTATCACAGGCAAATGTATCAAAAGTGCATGATGAGAGCCCATAGCAAAAGGGTCTATCTTTGTTAGTTTTGAAAAGATGACCTACTACTCAAACAAATCTCCCCAATCGAAAAAGATGCTAGAGGAAAATGGACTCCGAATTAGGAAGAACTATATATGGTAAAGTACATATTTTTTGGAGAAGCCTTGATCTTAACTGAGATAGATGATAGTAATTTGCCTAATCTTGTAAATTCTAATTCCATCAAGAAATACTATGCCTGAAAATATTCTAGGATGAAAATCCAAAAGGGTGTCCTATTCTCCTTCTACTTTCACTATTTTTAAAATAAAGATGGAAACCCAAAAAGGCTCTAAGAAAATAAGCCAGCTTAAGTTGAAAACCAAAAACAAGTGACTTAAGTGACCAGACTCTCCTTCACTTAAACAAATCAAGCCTAAACTATCACCAGCCTAAACTTGCACCAATTTAACCTATACTCACAACCCTAATCAAAACACCAAATCATAATCTAACTCATCTATTTTATGCTAACCTACTCTACCAAATCTCATCATTACCTGCATTCAAAAATGGAGACTACCTAACCTCGAGGCCTGCATTCCACCATAGGGTAATCTGAAAAATCTTCTTGTGAGTTGGTCAACATCAAAAGGATTAACTGTTCTTGGAATTAACCACACAAGTGCACGTATCATAACATGTAATATAGTGATAAAGTAGAGTATCAATCGCATGAGGAATTGATACTAAATTTGTTAAGTACTAAAATTAAAACTACTTAATCTTATTAAACAATTGATTAAAAATGACTAATAATAATAATAATAATAATAATAATAATAATAATAATAATAATAATAATAATAATAATAATAATAATAATAATAAAGCAAACAATAAATAATAAAAGCCTAGGATTGCAATCTCCCTCAACGCTTTATTTAAATAAAACTCTATTCCCTTAACTTGACTAATAATATTTAGTTGTTAACCTAGAGTTCTAATTTATTTATAAATATCTTCCGATGGTCTTATAAAAATATCTCTCTTAATTAATTTACTATATTGCTATGCAAATTGAATTACAAGAAACTCATTAAGCGTAGACTGTAATTTTGGTTACATATGGCATGCTCGTATATTCCTATTTAACATGCAAATCAATTCATCCTAATAAATGAATATGAAACATATATCATTCAATCTAGATCTAAACACAAAATTCCCTTTTCTAAGTTCATAAAGGTTACCAAATCAATTTAATTGGTGATTAGGAAATTAGAAGCATTAAGAACAAGATTGAACAAACAGCTCAAATATCATTAAGTTAAGAAAATGAAATAAAATAGTCCAAATTACATGTTAAGTTCTATTGCAACCCTAGAAAAAAAATCTAGTTCATAATAAATATAAAACCAAGGAGTTTCACCATCATAAATAATACAACAAAGATAAAAAGAGTAAAGATAAAGAGAAACTATGATTGGCTTATGCTTTGATCTTGAAGCTTCTCAAAAATCTCTCTAGCTTCTTGAATATTATGGTGGCTTCTCTCCTTTTCCAACAACTAAAGAAAAATAAAACTATATAATATCTGAGATTGTCTCTAAGTCTAATACTAAGATTCCTATTTATAGGCAAAACCTTGAAGGTAAAAGCTTGGTCTCTAAGTAGCTTGAACATATTATTTTAGAAATTGCCAAACTTAATCACTTTGCTTGATTGAGTCTACTTTACTTCTTGATTAAGTTGTTGCACTTTTGGAAACTTCTTTAGGTTTTGACCTACAAAAATATAGAAATTATTTAAAATAACTAAGCAATGAAAATATAAAGAAAATAAACAATACTAAATTAAAAACTACTAAAAATAAAAAAAATTTAAATAAAATAATATACTATAAATAAAATTTAAATAAAAATCTCTAAAACTTAGCTAAATTGATATGAATAATGAGACTAAATAACTCTATTTTATAGAGTTATCATTAATCGCTTAAGAAGGGTTTCCAAAGACACTTAGTGGAAGACCTATGTCAACAACATCAGGGTTAAGCAGCCAAGAAAATCGCTCTGAACTATTTTGTATCTTAAAATCTTTTATGATCCCATAATTTATCATAACTAGTACTTTTTTTCTTTTGAATGAAATGCAATCACTTGATTTCTTACAAGGTCCTTTTGTAACTCGTGCATCTTATGTTGCATCATGTTTATCATTTAATTGATAATGCTTAATAAATGAATGAAACTAATAACAAGATTTCCTAGTATTACTTGGAAAGATAAAACTTTGCAAGAATTTTGTTTCATGTCTAAAGACCAAGAATGAACCTAAGGCCACAGTCGACTTGCCCTTGGACCTTACATCTTAAAAATGTGCTCAAAACCTTCCTTCAGTAAGCCCCAGCCTAAAGATAGAGGGCTAAAATTCTTTTCGAACTGCCATCCTAACAAATAGAGTTTAGAACAGTCCACTTAGACCATCAAAGACATTTTTTGAATCATAATTGGCAAAGAGAAATCCTCTATACTCATCAACAAATGCAATATAATAAAAAGTCCCCAAACATGAGCCATCTAAGCTTAGGTCTATCCCTTCGCAATCACTGACCACCTTTACTTTTCAAAAATGGCCTTAACATTCAAAACCTCTAGAAATCTAGAGCAAGATTAAAAAACTTGAGGGTAAGAAGCCACTTTATGAAACTCATAAAAGGTTAGATGATTGAAAATGCAAAAAAAAAAAAGAAATGATTGTTGGATTTAATTTTTAAATCATCATCTTTGCATCACTTAAGAATGCAATTTCATCATTCAACAACTAACATTCTTTAGGTATGAACTCATACCTTTAAAAGTCAAAATTAAACAATATTTCAAGTACAAATTCTTATTTTTAAAAAGCCTCAAAAGGTTCCAGGTAAGAATTCCTCATCTTATGAGTGCATAAATTGAAAAAGCCATTCAAGAAAGGTACCTAAACTCATATCTTTTTAGTCTTGGAAGAGCATGACACTTTTTCCTTTTAGCCCTCATGGATGCCATTTTTTCTTTTCTGTCTTCAAAAAGAATGATGCCTTTTTTCCTTTCTAATCCTTAAAGGGCAGGGTGCTTTTTTTTTTTTTAATTTTCAATCCTCAAAGAGCAGGATGCACCTAACAAAACACATTAAAATTTTTTATCTGTTAGGACGTTGTCGATATATTTAGCCTATCTCAACGTAGTATAAACTAGATCTCTATTTTTCTATAGGCATTCAAGAGGCATCATTTCATCCCAAAGAAAATAGAGTCTATTTGTCTTTGCCCTATTCTTGACATTAAGCAACAGCCAAAAAAGGGTAACTATAGATACCCTATTTTATTTGGGCCATCATCAAAGGCATTGGTGTTCATTATTTTAACCATCCTTTAAGTTCTACATATGAACATGGGTCGATTTCCCATCATCTCTGACCAAAGTAAGGTAATTCAGAGAGCTAAAGGTAGGTGTTAGTCATATTAGTGCATAGGTATCAAAACCAAGCTCTCGCTCACCAAAAGTTTAGACTTTCACTTAGACTCTCGATACAAGAAGGTGTGGTATCAATACCTAAGATGTGATCTTAATACTTAGTGTGATTGTATTGATACAAGCCTTGCCAGTAGCTAAAATTATGATTTTTGGTAAAATGTATTGATACACAAGCAAGAGCATCGATACAAATCCATGAAGTATTGATATAGGCCCTTAAGTCTCCAGATTAGAAATATTTTATTGCTCTTGGTATCGATACATACTTCATTGTATCGATACTAATAGGTAAAAGTTGCCTTGTATATCAACACAAAATATTTTCTATTGATACATTAAGGCATTTTTGCCCAGTTTGAGCCATTTTTTAGCCTTTGCATCATTTATCTGAAATCCAATTTAAATCTAGTTTTTGCCTAAAAAATCATCAAAATTCATACTAAGCTTCGATTTTGGGCTCTTGATTAGATTTAAGCAAAACTTTAAGGGCCAAATAGCCAATGACAAGGGACATTTTCATGAAATATACGGTTTGTTTAAGGGCATGCTTGTCTTTTCTGTAGCTGCAAACTGTTACAGCTTTTCTGTATCACTACTCTGCATGATAGAACCAATGGAAATAAGAGTAGTTGAACATAGTACTTGAAGTTGTCCCCTATTACATAAAGGAAAATCCCACAATACCCTTACTTTTGGCTCAAAAACATTAGCTGAACAGACTCCATATAAAGAAGCCATTTTTGGCTCAGCATGAAAGAAGAAGGAAAACCTATAGATATCTCTGTCTTGCTCTCAACCATTTACAAAAACCTCTAGAAATCTCTAAACACTCATACACAAAAAACACTATTACATTAAAAAAACTTCTCTATTCCCATAGCTCCCCTTTCTCTTTTCAGAAAAGCCTTTAAACACATTTCATTTCCTTCCTTTCGTACCTAAAAAAACTTTCCCATCTAAACCATAATCAAAGGCTCTTATTTTTTCATCCTTTTCTAGCTAAACTATAACAAAAAAAGGAAAAAATTAAGCTTCGTATATTTTCCCTACCCTGCTCCATTTAATTTTTTATCACTTCATCATTTTAGTGAGCCAGCCATCGTGTCATGACCATTCTTGGAGTCTCTTGCATTATTATTGCCTTGGTTATGGTAGTTTTAAGGCCTTGATGATCTTTTTGATGCCTTAATGGTGGTTGAGTGACCAAACATGCTTTTCATCATTTTTGCCATCAAAATAGCCCCAATCCATGCATCTTTGATGTGTTTCATCCACCATCACATGCTTAACACATGCTTGAATCTTCATCCTAGCATGTTTTTAAATATATTCATGTATTTCCTTACATTTTGACGAGTTTCATGGCATAAAAATGCTATCTCGAAATTCCAACATGCTTTTCTATGTCAAATATAATCATATCATCTCCCATAACATGATCTTTGATGTCATCTCCATGCATCTTATCTATCACCTCATTTCATTTTTATCATCTTTTTTATGCCAAAATGTCATCTCTTGTTTGTTTGAATGTGTTATTCATGTTCCTCATTATGAATGATGCATTATGTTCATAACATTTTTGTCAAAAATGTTTTCTTTAAAAAAAATCTAATTTTCAAAGTATATCCCAAATTAATTCTATGCTACCTCTAATAAATGGAGACTAGCACAAATTAAATGTTTTCATGAAATTGGTTTTCCAATCTTAGGGACAAATCAAACATTTTAGGTCTGGAATCATGGTGCAATAAGTTCAATAATATTATTTTTTTCAAACAAAAATAACCCATTAGTTGAAAAAATATTAAGCCTTGATCTTGAGCTTAACACTTTTATTTGTGGTATGGTTAACGGGTTGTTTCATCATCGTAAAGTACTTCATGAATATGGAATGAACTGGTGATATCCATGTCACTCTTCGCTCTATGTCATGGATGTTCGAACTTCCATGGTTCAAGTTTGACCCCAAGAAGCCCGAAAAAATCGAACAATTGCTATTTTTGCTTTAGTAACACCATAGTCCGAATTTGAAAAATTATTTTTGAAAGATAAATGATTTTTTTAGGATTTTCTAATTTTTTCCTAAAGGTGTCTTATTTGCCCTTGGATCATTTCAGATTAGAGGATTATGATCTTTTCAACCTTTTCTGTTTGGAACCCTAGAGCTAGTGTATTATATTTTGTTTTGGCCATTTTGGCTAGTCAGATAATTTTTTATATTTTTCACAGAATGTTTGCAAAATTTTCTTTTCAAAAAAGTACTATTTTTTATTTAAAGATTACCAAAGAGTTGAAATAATTTTTCAAAGTCCATTATGACCTCTCCCTTGCACATGCTGTTAGTGTAGAAACACGCCTAACTTGAAAAATTAATTCCACCTAGAAAGTTATTTTCTGGGATTTTTGAGATATTTTCATATTAGTCCACATTGAGTTACCTTTCTAATGATATCTCGCTTAAACTCCCCAAAGCCTTTGTATAAACCTGGAATAAATTCAAGAAGGGAGATAGTGTGATGTTGTCGCTTGTTTTTTTAGTTAACCTAGCTCCCAGATTATGATCATTGAGACGTTAGAACTTCTCAAAATGCATTCGATTGGCTCCCCTATAACAAGCACTTTAGGCTTGATCAAGGCTTAAGACAAAAATATACTTTATTCAAATCCTTGATTTCCTATTTTCAAAATACCTTTTTTCTTTCCAAAATATACTTTTTTTAAAAAGATAAAAAATTTTCATTTTTGGGATACTCCAACCTCACCATTCTGAAAGGATACTCTAACCCTATTTTCCACTAAAAACTTGAATTTTCTCTCTCAAATTTATTCGAGATTCCTAATTATTTTTTTAAAACAAAAAAATTTTTTATCTTTGGGGACACTCCAAACCTACCTCTCTGAGGAGATACTCTAACCTTGTTTTGCATACCCAAAACCTTCAATTTTTTATCTTGGATTGGTTCAAGATTCCTAATTATTTTCTTAAAATATCAAAATTTTTATCTTTAGGGATACTCCAACCCCACCTCTCTGAGGGAATACTCAAACCCTGCTTTTACCTAAACATCCAAAATTTTCTCCCTTTTAAATATCCTTAATTGTTTCAATTAAAACCTTTTTTGTCCCTTAAATTACCATCGAATCCATACACGTCTCAAAATTTTCATTTTAGTTATTCTTTAATAATCGAAGACGGTTATGAGATACATTTTGATCATCCTTCCTTTTTACATTCTTTTGTGTGTGATTGTTTTTCTGTGACATTATGATTTTCTTTTCATCTTACTAACACGTTTCCTTTTTGTACTTACCATCGTGGCTTCATATTTAAAAATTGTTTAAAAAAACTTTACAAGGCAATGTTCCATGTAGATATCTCTCTAATGCCTGAAATGGAACATCCTAATTTTTAAAATGTAATCAAAAAATTATTTTCATCAAAAATTGCTATGGTCCTCATGCCTTTATGGCGTATAGGCGAGTAAAATTTTCTATCAAAACTTGGATCTACAATTATCACAAAAGTTCATGCATTAAGTGGGATTATATCTAAATAATGACTAAATGGAACCAATTAAACTGAAACCAAAGCAAGATATAGTTAACGACAACCGCTTTTGGGCATTAGAGGTGCTAATATTTCCACAGGCGTAACCAACTCTTGAACCCAACCGACAAATAACTAGACCTTGTAGACTTTGAAATTAATATTTCAAGCTTCGTAACTTGTAATATTGTTTTCAATAGGCATCTAATCATGCCTAGCCCAAAATGGTCTATGGTGACTCCAAATTTATGGTTCTTTTGTGATAACTTTCCAAGACTAGTTGGATGAGTGATTCGTTGGACATTCTCTCTCTCCTTTTCATATCATCATGCCTAATTTAAATCCTGAGCAAAGAATAACTAAAAGGCTCCAACCAAACACCACATATTTATATTTTTAAGTCAAGAACCTTCCCATTTCGGATCATTCAAAGTAAGTGGGAAAATATGGGGGGTATGTGGCGACAGGGGTGACTTGGTGGTCATATCATCCACGTATACCTCAATCTCTATATGCATCATATGTGGAATAAAGTAACCATTGCCTTTCGATAAATTGCCCCAACATTCTTTAACCCAATAACAACACTTGATAACAAAAAATACCCCAAATTATGACAAATGTGGTTTTTTTCCATGCCTTCAAGTGCCATTTTAATCTAATTATAACTTGAAAATCCATCCATAAAAGAAAACAAATAATTTTTTACAGTGTTATCAACTAATATGTCAATATAAGGGAGATGAAAATTATCTTTTAAGCTTGCTCGATTCAAATCCTAATAGTCTACACACATTTTAGCTCTTTCATCTTTTTTTTTTTGGAATTAAACAATATTAGCTACCTTTTATTTGTACTTTGCTACTTCAAGAAATCCAGCATCAAACTGTTTCTTCACCTTTTTTTTAACTTTCAATAACATTTCGAGCTTTATCCTCCTTAATTCTGTTGAACCGGCTTGCATCATGGTTTTAAAGGTAACTTATAACTGTTTTTGGATCTAAACTCGACATATCCTGATAACTAATCTTTTTTTTGTTGTCATCATCCTCTAAGTCTATAATTTCTATGGCTCCTCGTGAGGCATTATTCCTTTGTCTTTTTGCTCAATCAATTTCATCAAATTAGGAGGTAAAGTGTACTCATCAACATCTTCTTTGAGATTACCCTTGTTCAAGCAAATAGACCATTCAAAATCGACCTTTGAATCCTGAAAGAGATCATCTACCTTTTTTTCGATTGAGAAATCCATAAAAGTTTAAAAAAAACAAGAATGAGCAAAAAAAATACAAGGTGATTCACGTATGTGCATGTAAAAAATATTAGTATAAAAAAATTGAATATACACAAAAGGTATACACATTTCATTTCTAAAAATAATGGTATGAAATTTTTAAGCTTTTTACAGAAAATTCCTCATATGTTTTGGGCCAAAACAAACAAGGAGAGTTCTTAGATTTACTTTTGATTTAGTCTAGACACTATAGTTCTCTCAGTAATGGTCTAATTTGTCCAGACATATCTATAATGGTAGAGATAGATTCCATGATTATCCTTTTACTCCTCATCACTTGATTCAATAACATTCACTTGAAAATTCTTTAAAGTTAGAATGATCTCTATTACATCATCCTTCATTTCTTTTCCTTGATTCATTAGATTAATAACCCCTCTATAACAGAAAATTTGTTTTAGGGAAAGGTAAAAAATTGAATTTTGACTCGAGTTCTTTTCTTTGGCTCCATTCTCTAACTTTTTCTTTTAATTTTTTTTGGGTTTGAAGCCTAATCCATACTTGTCCATTTTGTTAATCACTTGAATAGATTGACCTATCCCTTGTAGATATTTTCTAAGTCTTTTTCCTGCTGGGGCATTTTTCTCCACTGTAAGTTTCAAGCCTATGCGAATGCTTTTAGAAAGCCAGGGCTTTGGGAATGAAGATCCTTCTGCAATGAAAGTAAAATTGACAATTTCAAATGCCCTAAATAGGTATTCCTTTCCTTTGGGATTTACTTCAACATATAGTACTTTAGTCGAAGTCATGGCGATTATATCCTCCTCCCCAGATACGCTAACCAATTTGTCATCCGTTATAAATTTGACTTTCTGATGAAAAGATGATGGTATAGCACCAAAATAGTGGATCGAAGGTTGTCTCAATAGACAATTATATGCGAGGATGATATCCAATACATGAAACTCAATTTCAAAGGGACATAGGCCAATATTCAATGTAACTAAAGTGGTTCCTCTAATTTTTCTTTTCATTCTATCAAAAGCTTTGACCACTTTCTGACTGGGCTTAATCTGGCTAGCATTAACTAGTAATCAAGATAAGGTAATTAATGGCATCAAGTTCAAAGCTGAACCATGATCAATAAACAACTTAAGCAATATGATCCTATTGCAATGAGTGGTTATATAAAGAGCTCTTGTAAAGGTAGTTTCTCTTAGAGGAATTTCATCATTGTTGAAGCAGATGAAATTGTTAGCGACAATATTATTCACTAGGTGATCCAGCTTATTGTAGGACATAAGCCTGATTAAGCACTTTTAGTAGAGCATTTCAATGTACCTCCAAACTAAGCAACAAAGCTAAGAAAGAAATTTTTGTTGGATGCTATTTTAATTTCTCCATAATATTATACTCACTGTGTTTTATGAACTTTAGAAATTCAGTAGCTTTTTTTCTTTAAGGAGTTCCTAAATTTCTACAGGAATGTTTTCAGTAGCTATAGCTTTCCCAAATGTTTATCCCTTTGTCTTTGATTTGGTAATAGCTTTGCTAGTTTCAGGGCCATAAACGTGACCATTTTGAATACATGACTAACCAATGTAGTGCCAACCACTACAAATTAACTTAGCATAGCTTTTGGAGTTGCTACTCTAATATCATATCTCCATGGCACCTATTTGTTATCCTTATATAGAAAAGATCTAGAGTTTGAATGATGAGCTTTGGAATAGTTTTCATTTTTGGGAGGTTGTAGGCCTTAATTAATTATAATAAATGATAAAAGGGCAACCAACACCATAGGGCATTTATGATGGCCTATTAACTATCTTTCTTCCTCTCTAATAGCTTCTACATAAAATTCAATTTCTATGGTATCCATTATCCTTTAAATTCAAATTAAAAAATCTGAACAATTTTATAAGTTATTCCCTTGAGTGGCATGAAACTTGCAAAAGTTTAGGCCAAAATCTAATTGGTTATGATTCTGACTAAGGATTTAGTCTTCAGTCAAATTGCTCGAACAATTTCCATTAAGGTCTTAAACTTTCAGACATTTTTCTTTAGCCATCGTTATTCTTTAGCTATTAGGGCATTAATTCTAGGTTTAGGGTGGCTAGGTCAACATTGGGTCCTAGAGCATTATCAAATCTAATAGCACCTTTTTCAAGAAGACTTTAGACCTTTCTCTAAAAAACAAGACAATTTTCAATTGAATAACGCTCTACCATGGGATATTCGCAATGAGCATTTGGTTCATACCAACTAAGAAAGTTGCCTTTATATGGTTCAGTAAAAAGTGGAGCTACTAATCGAGCCTCAAAAAGTTGATTAAAAATTTCTTTGTGAGAATAACGAAAAGAATTATTATAGCAAAGTTTAGGTTGATTGGTTTGTTGGGCTAGTTGATTAGCATTAGGTTTTTTGGTTTTAAGGGGGATTTGAAGTAGTGGTTTACGGTGTTGATGAAACAAAAGCTCGAGATGGATTGAAAAAATAGGTACTTTGGTATTGATATCTTTTGTTTCAATAAGAAGCGTGAAGTTCTTGACAGAATGGTTGGCTAGCATAATTAGTAGATGAAGCTTCTTCTTTCTTTTTGCTAAGTTTAATCTTCTTGGCAATAAGAGATTCACCTGTTGTAGTCTTCCCAGTTTTTATAGTAGCTTTAATTATTTCCTCAAAGATGACAAGGTCGAAGAAATTCTTAGTTGCGTTTCTTACTAGTTTGTCATTATAAGAGAACATAAGGTACTTACAAACAAGATTATCGTTTTCTTCCCAATTAATAGGGGTTCTATCTGAGAGGTTACATCCTTCTATCTTTTGGCATATTCTTTAAAGGATTCTGTGGGCTTCTTCTTCATATTCTGAAGAGTTAACTTATTTGGTTACCATTCAGCCATGTGTTTGTATTGCTGCAAAAACGCATTGTCTAAATTGGACTAGCATCGAATTTGATTACGATTCAAATTATTATACCAGTTTAGTGTTGACCCTAACAAACTTTCTTGATAACAATGGATAAGAAACTTGTCATCATGTGAATATCAGGCCATTTTTTAAATAAACATTTTGATGTGGGCTTGAGGGGAAGTGGTGCCCTTGTATTTCTTATATTCTGGCATCTTGAACTTTGACAAAAGGACCAAATCTGGTACTAAACTGATGTCCTCAACATCTGTACTGGTATAAAGCTCATCTTTTCCTATAACTTTTAGTCTTCTTTTAAGAAACTATAATTTTTCCCTTTTAATTTCCATTTCAACTAGCTCTTTTTCTATTAGTGTTTCAGGTTGAAAACCCAGGATACCCCAATAGGAATACCAGTAGTACCTTTCGAGTGTAGGCTAATTCTTTTACCATAAGCAACTCCATTGATCTTGTGATTTGTGCGTACAATTCTTCTTGCCTTTTAATCATGGCCTCTTGAGACTTACATTGACTTTTTTCCAATCTTTCTAATCTTGCTAATTGGTGCTCAGCCATTTTTCGTACTATGTATTGATTATAATAACAATGGAAGGGTGTTGTTCAATGGGTCTCTCTGAGTTTGCAATGTTGAAACCTTTAAATAGAAGATTTCAGATTTTGTTAAGTTTGTATTTGTTAATAAATGTATGAATATATATGTATATATGTATGATGTATATATGATATGAATACATGAATGCAATTTGTAGGAATGCTTGCTTTAGACAAAAATTTCAAACTTATAAATATATGAATATATATTCCAAATGCTTTTTCAGTAGTGATTTAACACTATTGATCATATGTGAAACACACCCAAGAAAAGTTCTAACTTGGTCATAGTATTGTTGAGCTTGTTCAAAAAATTCAAGTACAATAGGCCCATATTCCCTTACTAGATTAACCTAACTTTTTAGAACTTGGGATTTTTGCCACCATCTTTCCGGCCTTAATCATTACTAAGTGAATCTATTTCATAAGATGATCAATGTAGAACTGTCAACCAATAGAAATAACTTTTCATCTTTTACATTTATCCTCAACTCGCCATAGTTTGTTATCCTAATATACATTCATTTCTTGACATGCTTGAGCCCAAGCATCAATGTCATTCTCTTGCTGGTGTAGTACCTGCCTTATTTCCTCAATAGTCATTACAAAGATTTCCCTTTCTTGTAGTAATAGAGATATTCTTTCTTATTCTTCAACAAGGGCCACCTTAAGTTGTTAATTTCTATCTATAGATCTCTTTAGCTAAATATGAGTATCAATATGTGTCATTCATTCCCTTCAAAAATGGCTACCCTAGCTTTCAAGTTTTTAATGAAAAACAAGGTTGGAGTATCCCCTCAGAGAAATAAGGTAGTAGTATCCCCAAAGATGAAAATTTTTGATGATTTAAGAAAATAATTAGGAATCTTGACTAAATCCGAGAAAGAAAATTCTAATTTCTTAGGGAAAAACAAGGTTGAAGTATCCACTCGGAGTAATGGGTTGGAGTATCCCAAAAGATGCAAACTTTTGATGTTTCAAAAAAAAATTTTTTTTAAAAAAGGATTTTAAAAATAGAAAACCGAAGATTCGTATAAAATATATTTTTGTCTTAAGCCTTGATCTGAGTCTAAAGAGCTTATGTTGTAAAGGAACCAATCAAATGCATTTCGAAACATTCAAATGTCTTTATAAAGGAGATTAAAAAATTAGGTTAAAAGCAGGGGACAACATCATGTCATCTCCCTTCCCGAATTTATTCCAAGTTCATCTGAAGGCTTGAAGGGGTAAATGAGGTACTATTCAAAAGATGACTCGATAAGGTTTAAGGTAAAAATATTGTAAAAATCCTACAAACTAGTTTCTAGGTAGAATTAATTTTTGAAATTAGGTCTATCTTGACCCTGGCAACATATGCAAGGGAAAAGACATATCGAACTTTAAAAAATTATTTCAGGTTGATCCAGAAGTTAAATCATGAGCAATACCTTTTTAGAAAAAGACTTTTGCAAACTTTTTGGGAAAAATATTCAAGTTCAAAAAGATTGTTTGGTGGGCCAAAATGACCTAAACAAAAAATTATTCACTGATTCCAAAGGTTTCGAATAGAAAAGGTTTAAGAAATCATATTTTCTTCATCTATGATCCCAGGGCACACGAGATATCGTTAGAAAGGTAATTCGATGCCCTTTAAGGGCAAAATATTAGAAAAATCAAGGAGAATATTTTGTGGTTGAAAAATGATTTTCCAAACTCAAACTATAATGTTGTTAGAGCAAAACAGGAGGCTATTTTTTTCAGGTTTCTTTAAGGATGGACTCGGGTCTAGGATGTCCGAACGTCTGTGACAGAAAGGAACAAGTAACATGGGCATCACGAGTTCTTCCACAATCCTGGAGTAGTTTGGGATGATAAAATACCCTATTAACCATGTCACTAAAAAGGGTGTTAAACTTAAGATTAAGGCCTAATACTTTAACAAAAAAAACATTTTATTTCCATAATCCATAATTGGGAGGTTTAGTTTGTCCCCAACATTGGAGGACTAATTTAATCAAAACATTAAATCTATACTAGACCCCATTATTTGAAGGTAGCATAGCTTAACTTGGGGTTTTTTAAAATAACAATTTTTTTTATAACAAACAAGCATGCATTTTGACAAACAAATCATCAACAAAATACAACATGTACAAAGATAAACAAGTATTACGCATGCCAATACACAAAGATGATATTTTGACATGGAAAAGGTAACAAAATGCAAGGATATGACAAATAAGATGCATGGAAGTGACATGAACATGTTTAAGTGAAGAAAAGCATGCGGGAGTTGTCAAGATAACATTTTTATGTCCTGAGACTCCTTAAAATGAAAGAAAATGCATGAAAATACTCAAAGCATGTTATGAAAACATTTAAGCATGTGCAAAGCATGTGAAAATAGATGAAATATGATAGAGAATGCATGAATAAGGGATTATTTTGATGACAGAATGGAAAAGAAGAAGTTTGGCCTACCAAGCAACATCAAGGCATCAAAATAACATCAAGATCCTAAGACTGCCACAGCCAAGGCAACAATAATGCATGAGAGTCCTAAAATGGTCATGACAACATAAATGGCTCACTAAAACTATGTGGATGATAAAAACAAAAAATTTATGGAACAAGGTAGAGAAAATATACCAAAAAAAGCTTGAACTTTTCCCTCTACTTGGAGCAATGACTTTAAGCTCAATTTTTCCCTCTTTTTGCTATTATTTAGCAAGAAATGGATGAAAGGAAGAAGATTTTTAGTGTTATTAATGACAGTAAGGTGTTTTAAGGATGAAAATGTGTGAAAGGTTAAGTTTTTGAAGGTTTTCTAGTGGTGGTTTAGGGAAACTATGGGAATGGAAGCAGGTTAAAGGTGAAAGGTAATGGAATAGTGCTTTTGGGAGAGTTTTGGGGGCTGGAAATTGCTGAAGGATTCTTGGGGATGGTTAGAAGTCTTTTTTGAGAATAGTTGGAAGTCTATTTTTATAATGGTTAGAAGTCCCCCTACTGAGCCAAT
This sequence comes from Adansonia grandidieri, assembly GCA_038382065.1. Taxonomy (NCBI): domain Eukaryota; kingdom Viridiplantae; phylum Streptophyta; class Magnoliopsida; order Malvales; family Malvaceae; genus Adansonia; species Adansonia grandidieri. The sequence goes on from JBBYHK010000004.1 coordinate 5,166,159, forward strand.
TTATGGCCTCTTTTAAATTCAAGGTTCAATAAATGCTTTTGGGAAAAAATCAAAGGCATTTTCGATATTTCATTCATGTACCAGGAGACATCCCCAGCTACTATGCTTAGCTAGCTTTTTCTTATTGGTTCTACCATGCAGAGTAGTGAGGCAGAAAAGTTGCAACAGCCTGTAGCTAGAGATATGCCTGGCAGTATCCTTTTTACAACCATATATTCATGAATGTGACCCTTGTCATTGGCTATTTAAGCTCTAAAAATTGGTTTAAATCTAGTCATAAGCCCAAAGTCGAGGTCTGGAATGACTTATAATAATTTTTTGGAGCAAAAAACATTTTGAATCGGATTTTCAAAGGATGAAAAGTGGCTCAAGCTAGGCAATAATGCCATGGTGTATCAATACAAAACATTATGTATCGATACACAAGGTAACTTTTACCCATGAGTATAAATACAATGAGGTGTGTATCGATATTAAGAGCAAAAAAGTTTCCTATCTCGAGACTTAGAGGCCTTTATCGATACTCCATAGATCTGTATCGATACTCATGCTTGTGTATCGATACATTTTGTCAAAAATCATAATTTCAACTACTGCAAAGGTCTATATCAATACAAACATGCCAGGTATAGAGACCACACCTTAGGTATCAATACCAAACCCATTTGAATCAATATTACATGTGAAAATTTGAATTTTTGGCAACATGGAAGTCTCGTATCAATACTTTATGCACCAATATAACTTTCACGTATCTGTGGCTTCTGGAGTTACCTCACCTTGGTCACAAATAGTGGGAAATTAATCCATGTACTCATCTGAATGACTTTGGTGGCACCATGAAAACTGGCCTTTGATGCCTCATTTTACATTTTTATTTAATACAACCCATGTCATTTTAGACCTTCCCCAAAAAAATATTTTTGTCTGGCACCATGTCGCCTAGTAATGCCTGGCCACACGGCAGCTGGTAGTAGGCCTCAGTTTTTTTATTCTATCATCTTTCACCTAAATCGAGCATACCAAGAGTTGGCTCAGACAAAATAAGGTGTGTACAGCCACCAATCTATTTGATAGGTGAGATTAGTTAGCTATAAGAATTTGTATTTTAAGGGTTATGAAACCCTTAAAAAACAAAATCCAAGGTCTACAAATATACCAAAAACTATAAAAAAAAAAGGTCCAAAAGTTGGTTATAATCACAAGTAAGGATTAACCTTCTCGTGATGCCCGACAATCGGTACCTATTCGCCATACGTTAATTTAAATTCTAATTTTTATTCGATTTCAATGTTCGATAATTAATTACAATTCTCAAATATAAAAATAAAATTTTATGAAACAAATTATTATTCTGAATAAGAAAATTAGGTTTTTAATATTTTTAAAAGTTAAAATATCTTTTGCACCTACCTGAGGACTAGTGGAACACGAAAATCATTTTACCATTCTCTTTTGTACCCCATCAAAAGACCGGAGGAACACAAAAGATTTTAAAAATCAAATATCTTTGTACCCCCTAGATGGCTAAAGGATGCAAAAGGTTTTATTTTTTTCAAAATTTATAAAAAAAAGTCTCGATTTTCACTTTGAATAGGATATCTCGTTGTTAAAATAATCCATAGCACCCCTCTTATATTTTGGAAGAAATTTCATGTATTATTTTAACTAAGAGACATTGCCTTAATTTTTTTAAAAAAAAATTCATCTTATAAAAATATTAATAAGGCATTCTAAGACCTGAAAATGGTTCCCTAGTGTGTACTTTTGACATAAAAGTATCCCAGCAATCACAAAGGACTTGATTTTAATGCAAAATTATGAAAGTGTCCTAAGGGTATACCTTAGACATAAAGTATCCTGGTAACCCTAAAAGACTCAAACATTACCGTAAAAGGGTGACCTATTCTAAATATATACCTTTGACATAAAAGCATCCCGGTGACAATATCAGATTTTTTTCTAAGAAAATTACTAAAATGCACCTAAGGTAAACCTTTGACATTAAAGTACATGGTACCTTAAAGGTCATAAAAAGGATCATCAAAAAGTGAACCTATCATAAATGTACACTTTTGGCAAAAAGCATCATGATGCGTACCTAGGACTTAATTGTAAGAAAAAATACCAAAATGCCCCTAGGGCATACCTTCGACATGAAAATATCTTGGTACCCTAATGGATACTAATCTGATAAGAAATAATCATTTCGCCTGATTAAAATATTAAAATTGACTTAAAATGCAAAAATTGAAATTAAGCCCTTAAAATTTTCAAAATTACATTTTGTGCCCTAACAGAAAATTGAAAGAATACAAAAAGTTATAATATTTTCTATACCCTTTTAGGGGACCGAAGAATGTTAGAAATATTTCAAAATAACCAAAGTAACTCTAAATAAATGATTTTTCCTAATGTACTTAAAACTTTTCCATTTTTTAATTTAGTCCCTACATAATAAAAAATCATAAATTAACACCAAAAACATCATGAAAAATCAGAAAAATTGCACTAAAAATCATGAGAATAATTCAGCCAAGCACCTATGGCCTTAAAATAGTTTTTTAGATTTTTACAAATTAGTCCCCAACTTTTAAAAATTGCAAAAAGGTCTCTAAAATATTAAAATGCCTAAAATATGTTTAAAAATGCATGAAACACTCCTCACGTGGTATTAAAGGCTCTTACCCAAACATGGATAGCCTGAAAAAATTTGAACTATTACAAATTAGTCCTTGGACCTTTTAATATTACAAAATAACCTTAAAAAATGAAATCATCACCAATAAACCACCCATATGATTCGGCCAAGATGAAAAACACCCTTCCAAGGCTATAAAACTTTTGGTAAAATTGTTTTTAGTTCCTACAAATTTCAAATATACCAAAATAGCCCAAATCATCACAAAACTAAGTGTAAAAACATCATAAAAAAATCCCTATTAGATTCCACCAAAGCATAGATGTCACCAAAACAAAGTTTTTTCATCATGAAATTCATAAATAATATCATAAATACATAAACAAGTCTTTACCAAGCTTGAAAATACATGAAATCACTAATATTTCAACATGAATCAACATGAACATGACATGATAAATATTACAAAACATACATTCATGAAGATAATATTATTTCTACTAATAAACACAAATTATTATAATGAAAATCAACACAAATACAATAAAATCAAATATATCAACAAAATACATAAACTTTGATCATTGTTTTCATGCTTGGCCTTTTCAGCATGGAATGAAATCCATAAGCCCAAGTAATCATAAAACTCACTAAAATGAAGAATTAAAGATGAAATTAACAAAAGTGAAAGATTTTGTAAGAAAACTACCTTATATAGCCTTAGAAAATTAAGTAATTTGCTTGATTTTTAGTGTTTTCTTTATGCTAAATTCAACAAAAGCTTAAACAACCTTCCCCTATAAATAGGGGAAGGATTCGCCCAAGGGCTGAAATAAAAAGCCCTTGGCTGAACATGTTCTAGGATTTTCCATTTTCTCTTCTTTTTATTTATTTTTTATTTTTGTAATTATTACTTTTAATTTTGATTTGATTTAAATTAATTAATTTTGCCATTTTATGCATTATATCATCCATGACATCATCAAGCTTTAGAAAATTTTGTATGATTTTTGTTTATAATATGTAAAATTATACCATAAAATTTAATTAGAAGGATTAAATTATAAAAATTGAAAGTCATATACTCGAAATAAAATTTCATATGATCAATTTAATTTAATATAATAACAAAATCAGTTTTAATGTTCAAGAAAAAGCCCATAAAAATTGCAAACTCGTAAAATTTCATGAGAAAAACCCTTACCGGGGAAAATTATTATATGTAACAAAATGCAAAACTCATAAAATAAATTAAATTTTTAAAAATTGATTTAATATGAATTTAATGATAATATTTAAATAATTTTAAAAATTATAAATTCAAAAAAATCCTGCCAAAAAATTTATGAAGTAGAAAACTTTGTATCTTGAAACGAGAAAATTCCAAAAGTATGTTCAAATTTTATAAAAATGGATTTTATTCAACACATTAGTTAAAATATTAATTTATAAAAATAGTAAAAATGAAAATATGATATCCGAAACAATTTTTTTATCATGAAAAAAATTTAAGAGTATGACATGTTGTATTATGAAAATTTTAAATTTAAATCCTAAAATTGACAACTTGATACCTTGTGATAAAAATGCCAATACAAATTTTCCCTTAAATATTTTTGATAGTATCAGCATAAATACCAAACAAGTATTGGTAAAATATACAAAGATCAATTTCCCAAATTTTACAAAAAACTCTTGAAACTTTTCTAAAAATGAAAAATTTGACCGTGATAACATTCGCAAAAATGGATTTCCAAAATTTGACAAGAAAATATTCATAAACAATTTTTCTTTTAAATATTCGTCCTTTTATCCAAAATTAACCTTCAAAATGGCACTTTTTCTATTTGTGCACATACGGCCATTTAAGTATACTAAAAAGATCTTGAAAATGTCTAGTCTTCCTAGAAAAAGGCCACCATTGACTGAAGTGGCTGCTAAGTTCTTAATCTCGAATATTTAAGACTACTGGAAAAAAGACTCAAACAAATTTAGGTTTATACACAACTTAAAAAGAAATCATTATAGAGGGTGCCTTCCTACCAAGGTTTGGCATAACTTGTCATAGCCATGTTAGAAATGGCCTATTTCTTCTTACATTTTGATGGGTTTTAAAGTCGAGAAAAATTATTGATTATCTTTCCTCATGATTTATCTGAAAACATGTAGTTGTTTCCTCACTCACCCAATCTTTAAAAAATGTCATTGAACTGCCAAGGTCTTTTTTCAATGGAATTGCTTAGGAAACAATTATATAGAATCGCTCTAACTATCAAATTAATTGAATTGACATGATGATCTAGCTTAATAATTAAGAAAGCTTCTTTAATAGCTCTTAGTTCTCCTTTTTAAAGTTTGTAACCCATAAAACTGTAAATAACATCACCATGAGCTATCATAATCATTTTGCATAACACCATCAGTGCCTCTAGCCTAGGTTTTCCAAATGCGAAAGCATATACATTAAACTTCAATCGATTCTACGGTAGGGCCATCCACTCCAATTAAGGATTAATTCGAGGCTTAAGTTGACTAATTACAAATAAAGATGAGATTTTAGGAAAATTCTCCACTAATTTGAACTGTGAAGGCCATTTGGCCTAACACTACCATGCAAACCTTATTTTGATAAGAAATAAGATGAAGGCTGATCATAACTTTCTTTCTAGAATATTATTTAAAATATTGTTCCATTATAACATAATTGTACTAACCAAATCACCACCATACTGCAAAAAGAATAAACCATATGTCATCATTCACCTTGTTCGGTTTGATGTCTAACCATTGTCTAAATCACTCCATCAAGGACATCGGTTGTACTATACTCAAATTCCACCATAAACATACTGAAGCCCATAAGATTCAAGTTCTCTTGCACCCTAAAAACAAGTGATCTATACATTTTTCTCCATTCCACAAAGTGGACAATTCTTGTTTTTAAAGACTATTTTACATCCAAACAAAAAGTTGGTCAATGGCAACCTATATTAGAGCAAAGTCTATAGGAAAAACTTTACCTTATTAGGCATAACTCCTTGTCATATCCTAACAACTCCTCCATGGTTTCAGCTTGGTTACATTCTACAATCTTTTTAAAGGACTTTGATGAGTAATGACCATAAAAAGAAGGTTGCAAATCAATCTATCACTGTTGTCTAGTATTAGTGTAAGCCTTGCAAGCCAATTGCATTTGCTTTTAACACAGTAGCATTTAGTCATTTTATGTAACATACACTATTATTTAATTAATGTAATAAGATTTTTTTTATCCATAAGCTCTATAATAATTGTTATTTATGTTTTATAAAGATACAACTTGTGAAACACATTGTTCTTATAAAGTAATTGCAAACAGTTAGAATTATGAGATTCTTATGCATCAAAGTTGTGTTTCTAAAAATGGTCACGTTCATTATACTATCAAGATAGGGTATTGACAATGCACAAACACTGGCACATGTTAAGCCTCAATTCATGTGATGATACAACTAATCATATGACTTGAAGTATTGTGATATTTAGGGATAGCATATGAGTACTTGTTATGATAACAAGTTCACAAAAGATGAACCATTATGAGAGTTCCATTCGGTATTTTACTTAAGTGTCTAAAGAAATACTTTTATTTGTTAATACTGTAGGTAATCCTTAGACTTGTAAAACCAGGTTACCTTTGTATGTGGATTTTTAAGCTTAGAGATCATTAAGAAAGGGTCCTAACAAGGATGGTAATTTTCAAATTAGGATAGTGAGTATCAAAGTGTTTAGAAAAATGATAAAAAATTACATTTTTGATATCTTGAATGTTATGTGAGAAATCTTATCAAGGTTGTCTTTATTTTTTTTTTATGCAAGTTGAGGCATGGAAGTATTTCATATTCCTATCACCTTCCTAAAGCTTAGACAGTATTGACTTTTATCTCCATTGTAACTGTTCCATTTTGCATAATTTCCATGAATCAGTGGTAAGATTAAATTCACTCACCCTGACCTAGTAAGAATCTATCCCCTATTTTATTTTTGCATTCAACTCACCCAGTTTCCTTTTCATAGCCAAAATGTGATCTCTAATGCTATTATGGTTATTTTCTTCTAGTTTTCAATTGCTAATTTACTAAATGGAACCTCTTTTATGCATTGCATATACTAGCATTATTCTAGGTGTCTACAATAGCTTTGTTAAACCCTTCCTTAAGAGACCATTGATCATAAAACTTGAAAAGTGATGGTCTTTAATCTGTCTTTTCAAAATACAAATGATAGAATATTGGTTAAATAAATGATTTGAAAGCCTTATCACCCAAATAACCAGGAATAAATGCAACAAAGTTGGCGTGAATAAGAACCTATCAATTTTGCTCCATAAAACATAGTTCCTAGCTATGTAGCAAGTAAAATTTCCCCTTATAGGCACCAAGATCAATCTTGCTTCAAAAACACAATGCTAAAAATCAATTATCGCCTTCTTGCACCAAAAGCTCTCTTATATTCATCTACAGTTAATACCACATTAAAGTTTCCATATAAGAACCAAGGCCCCAAGAAATTATTCATGGCATCCATCAACTTAAGCCATTACTCTTTTTTCTTACATAAGAGTTAGGGCATAGATGTTGAAAAAATCAATTGTAATGTTAATGGAAGTAAGAGTGCCTATTGTGATCAAAATTGGTGACTTTTGGTAATACTTTCCAAAGTAAACTTTCTTTCATCCCATATAAAAACCAATCCCCCCAATGACTCTTACATTGCCACAACTCAAATTTTTTTTTTCTATCATGCCAAACTTGCCTCACAGATTTATTATTATTACTAATTTTATCTCCTATACTATTAGAATCTAAGGCTTACTTTTGCTACCATCCTATAAACTATTCTAGTTTGATGTCTTAACCCTCGTGGATTAAATAATGTTACCTTTAAAACATAAAAGAATCTCTTAAAAACCCAAAAATAAAAAACAAGTGACTATCACCTTATTTGCTACTAGATCTTTCATTTTCATTTCAATATTCAATTCCCAACTACTGTTTTAGGTCTATTAAAATGAAGCCCTATCAAACATCCTTGGACCTAGGTAGATTGACTCTTACATCTTAAAGTGAAAATTGTTACCATTAACCATATTCTCTCTATTGTTTCCTTTATTTCTAAAAAATATCCCCCCACAACCATCTGTTAGTGTATACCTTTGAACCAATCAAATTGGACATGGGATGCATGGTTAAATAACTAAATACAAGTTACTAAGTTAAAGTAACATAGGTTTTCCTTCATGTTAGTGGCACGATTACACTCATGTAAGCACTAATTGGTATGAGATCTTTATTCATCAAAGTCATGTTTCTAAAAATGTTCCTAGTATTGTATTGTCGAGATAGGGCATTAATAATGTATAAAGACTAGTATATGCTAAGTCTTTATGCATGTGATACATGTAATCCTCGATCTCATAAAGGTTAAAGTATACAAGATACTTGGGAATAACATATGGACGTTTGTTTTGTTAAAACATGTCCACTAAAAATGGTCTGAATGAGAACTCCATTTGGTATAAGTCGCTCAAGCGTCTGTGGAATATGTTTTGATATGCTAGTGGTGTATGATAGTTCTTAAACTTGTAATACTAGGTCATTTCATATGAGGAGTGTTATGCTTTGATTCCACCACAAACGGGTCCATAATAGATGGATGCTTATGGTAGGGTGGTTTTTAAGCATAGCATGAATCATATGGTAGATGAGTGAGTGATTTGGATAGGATTCGCCACTCTAAGTGACACTAGTAGACATATCTCAAGTGTTCTTAACTATGGTGTTGCAACGTACCCCGGGGTGAATCTTCGTGGATCTATGGGTGTGTACGACTTAAAATATTTTCTTGACTTGGAAATGTCTCCTTGATCGAGACTTTTTCTTGGCGATATGATGAGAACAAGAATGTATGGATTCTTGACTCGTGGTACAGTGAAAGGGGCCATAAGATGAATCGTTCATCTTATTGGTCTCGGATGACCATCATGAAATGGCCAATGCTTGGAGTCGCCACTAATCATTTTAGGCTAGGCATGACTAGGTGCCTATTAAAACATATGTTCTGAGTTACGAAACTCAAAACATTGATTTCGTGGTCTACGAATACAAAGATTCATCGTTTGGCTCCGGGAGTTGATTATGCATGATGAGGTATGAACCTCTTCACGACGTTCGAAATCAGTACCTTACTAGCTATGTCTTATCTCGGTTTCGATTCTTTCAATCTTACTTTGTCACTCTTTTGACATAACCCTCCTTTAATGCATAAATCTTATAGAAATACAAATCTAGGTTTTAATGAAAAAGATTTAATCTCATATACACCCCGGAGAGATGGGGAATATAGAGATTTTTAATAAAATGACCTCTAGATTTTACTTTGAAAATGGAATGTTTCACTTTAGGCACTAGAGAGATATCCACACGGGACATTACCTTTAATTTTATTTGAAATGTTTTGAAAACATGAATGTAAATAATTATCACAAAGAAATCATGTTAGTAAGGCAACAAATGAAGTAACATAACATGGATCATTCAATGCAATGATAAAGACAAAGGATGGACTATTGAAATTTATCTCGCAATTGGCATCAATTATTTGGGAATAACCAAATTGTCAATTTTTCAGATGCATCTGGTTTTCTTGATTAAACAAGGTTTGTTTGACACATTCATGAAAGTCTGAGAAGGAGAAAATTAACTGTAGTTGAAAGACAGGGTTAGAGTATCCCTTTGAAAAAATAGGGTTAGAGTACCCTCATGGATGACAAATAATTTTGACAAAGGAGGATTTTTTTTAACCTTGACAATTTTGAAAAGCAGGGTTGGAGTATCCCCTCGAAAGGTCGGGGTTGGAGTATCCCCGTCGATGACAAATCATTTTGACAAAGCAAGGTTTTTTTTATCTTGACAATTTTAAAAAATAGGGTTGGAGTATCCCATGGAAAGGCAGGGTTGGAGTATCCCCAAAAGTGACACGTCTAACACTCTTTAGAGAAGTTGAGTTGGAAAATTTAAGTTAGCAAAACCTTGTGATTTAAGGAATGTCTGAGCCTTTCGATAACTTTTGGCAAAAGAAATTATTGTGAATGACGATGGTAAAGATGTAAAATGTGTTTGTGCCTTGATACGAGCCAATAGGCGGTCAAAGCTTGTTCTCAAGTCTAATCGGGGTGATACAGAGACATTCGAATGTCTCGAGATGAAATTCGAGAAGACAACTCAATTTTGACCCTAATCGAGAACAAAGGACAACATCGCGCTATCCTGCTTCTCAAATTTATTCCAAATTGGTTTAAAGGCTTTAGAGGGTGGACAAGATGCCGTTAGAAAGGTAACTTAATGAGGGTCAACCTAAAAATATTCCCCATATCCCAAAAAGTCACTTTCCGGGGGAATAAATTTTCATGTATATGAGGGACAAGGTGTGTCAAAATTTGAAAATCATCCCAGACTAAATTGACATAAAAAACTTGCAAGTGATACCTTTCTGAAAGTAGATTTCATGAATCTTTTAGGAAAAATGTTTGAAAATTTTGGAAAAACCATTTAGTGGGCCTGAATGGCCCAACCAGAATACATGTTCGGATTCTAAAGGTTCCAGATAGTTTAGATTTGAAAAATCATAACTCTCTCATCTGGAATGATCTGGGGGTGAATAAGACATCCTTTTAAAGATAATTCGACATGCTTTGAGAGAAAAATATTAAAAAATTCATGAAAAATCATTTAGTATTTTAACATGGTTTTTCAATTTGTAACAGGGTTACTGCCAGCAGGGGACAAAGCAAAGCAGGGGATATCTCTCATTTTTTATGTCTATGGGTCCAAACTCAAGTCATTGATGTTCGAACGTCTATGACTGAAGCAAAAAAGTGGCAGGACCATCACGAACTCATTTGCACAGCCCTAGAGTAGTTTGGAATGATGAAATAGCCTGTTGGTCATACCACTCAAGGTTTTGACTAAAAAAGAAAAGCACAAACATTTAGGGAATAATTGTAAGACCATTTTTGTTTCCAAGGCAGAAGATTTGAGCTTGTTTAACCAAGATTCCAGATCTGGAAAAACATAATTTTCCCCAAGATATTTTTGCTAACTTTAAGGAAGATACTAAGTTCATGCTAATCTTCATTGGTTGAGGTTAATGTGCTTGGCTTGGGGGGGTTTGAAAATCAGTTTTGACAGCCATTAAACATGCATTTTGACAAGGAGAAGACAACAAACATAAAAGGGGATGGCACATAACATGAATCGGGATGCTAACTTTACCAATGGTTGAGATAAAGAAAGTTTTATGCATTTTAACAAGAAAATGTTATGGGTGCTGAAAATGACAACGATCATGCAAGCTAATGTGTAAATGTGCTTGAAATGTGTTAGGCTAATGATTCTTACATGGATTAAGGATAACAAGATGCATGGATATGACATAAAATGCATGAGCAAGAGCTATCAAAATAATTGGATGAAATGAGGCATTTTGCACATCAAAGGGGCATTAAGGCATCCAATTCTTAAACTACCACAACCAAAAGCTGCAATAATGCATGATAATCCTAAGAGGGTGATGGAAACAGGAGAGCTCACTAAAATGATGAAGGTGCTGAAAAATAGAAGATGAAAGTGATATGGTGAGAAGTTATACCAACAAAACTTCACTTTTTGGCCAAATAATTGGAGCAGTAGAGATGTCTTGAATTTCCCTCTTTTTCTTGATGTTAATAAGCAAGAAAAAGCAAGAAAAAGAGAGAAATAATAAGGTTTTGTTTTAGGTATGGATGAGGGAGATCTTTTAATATGTAATGGTTGGGAATGAGTGTTTTGGGGCTATTTTTGGGTGATAGGTGAAGAGCTACGGGATTCTGGTTTTTTTGGTGTAGGAATGTGTTTTGGAAGTTGAAAATTAGCTGGAATCTAACTTTTTTTTAGCTGAGATATTAGTAGTCTATTTATACCAGCATTTTGGAGCCAAATTAGAGGTGTTTTTGGCCATTTCTCAAGGGGGACAAAGTGACATCAGCATGATGGCTATAGAGTGGCTGTAGGGAGCAACTTGCTGCCAATGTGATGGGCATAGGGTGGCTGGTTTAAATGCTAAAATGATTTTCCAGCAAATAGGGTGGCTGATGGTGATATTGGTCAACAACTAGGGAGGAGTACGGTGATCATGTGACATTGACCCCTTTGATCTAATTTAGACTTCAAAAAAATGTTTTGATTAATTCAAAAATCCAAATTCATAATTTGATATGTGTTTTAATCTTTCCTAATGCAAAGAAACAAGTTAAAATCGAGTTTTAGATCAATGGTGGATGAGTCAAAAATGCTCGGACTGTGAAAATGGCCTGCATGCATCGATACATTGCAGAATGTATCGATAAATTTGGTCCAAAAACCTTGATGGTATCGATACAATGATCATTGTATTGATACTATAAACTACTGTATTGATACATGTTGATTTGTGTCGATACATTTCTTTACAGAATGCATGTCTTAGTCTTCGCACGACCTAGTATCGATACATGAGGTCCTGTATCGATACAGAGGCACATGTATCGATACATCTACATGTATCAATACAAATAGGGACATTTCAGTTTTTGGATCATTGGAGCATTGTATCGATACATGAGATCATGTATCGATACATTCAAGTAAAATTATTAATTTTCTCATATATTTTGTCCCTGGACACCTTGAACTACATCATTTGATGCCACATCTTTGCATTTACCTTTGATATGATCCCTAGGCCTTCTTAAGCTCCTTAAAATACTTGTTCGCCAGGCGACAACCATCGCCCCCTCTCACGTCTGTGCTCTAGATTGCTTAAAAAAAGTAGCTCGGACAAAATAAGGTGTCTACATATGGTTAATTGGATTAAATTCTTTGGCAAGAGCATATATTTGGATTATAAGGAATAGTTCCTCATAAATCCATGAACATTAACCATGAGTTGTAAGAACTAATATGGCTAGAGGTTTGGGTAGACACTACACCATGCTTATCCTCAACCCCAGCTATATGGTGAAGGGACCGTATTACACTGATAAGCTGGTTACTGAAAGGTTTCTATAAGGTCACATTGACTCTTCAACACTTGGGTGGTCATGATAAGTTGCTAGATCCTACTCGATGAACACGATTAATGAGATTATTTATGTTCATTGCCATGTTGGTAACCTAACAGGTCACACACAATAAGGTAGAACTATTGGATTAAATATGGGGTTCAATTAAGTATGACTTAATTAAATAAAAGGTAATTTGAATGAAGGACTTAATTGAAATGTTTAATTATTAAGGCAAAATTAGATCTATGAAATCTAGATTTTGTTGTCTAATTAAAGCATTAATAATAAGATTGTCTTGTTAAAATAATGTCTAAATTAAGACATGAAGCGTAAAGGTGGCTAAATGCTAGTTCTAGCTGAAATAGGATTTCACCTAGACTCGGGATTTAATCAAAAATTAAATGTTCTTATCTCAATAATTTGTTTATAACCCCTTGAATATTATTATAATATTGTTATTTGATAATTAATATTAAATATCATTAAAATTAAGTTAAAAATAGTTTTAACTAAATTAAGGATTTTATAGTGATAAAATCCATAGGGACATGTATATACTAATTAATTTGTGTTTCCAAATTACTTATATAATATTTTATAATTATTTGATAATTATATTTATTAAATAAATATTATTTATTTATTTAGAATAAATAAAATTGAATTAATTGGATTAAATTCAAGGAAACACAAGCCTAGCCCAAAATACCTTAAATTATGCCATATATGGACCAAGCTTGTTGGCCGTTTTCTTTGGCCTAGGTGGGTATTTTAGCCAAGATGAGGAGGAATAGCTAACCATTTAATTAACCTAAACAAGGAGAATAAGTTCAACTTGTTTAGGGAGTTCTAACTAGTTAAAATTATCCCATTCTAAATCTGATTAGGAGTAAGATTGAGCTGATATATATAGATATAATGGCCTAAAGCCTTAAGAGAGAATTTTAAGCTAATTTTTGAGATAGAAGGCTACTGAAAGTCTTGAGAGAATCTTTTGTAAGATAAAATTTAGTTTTTCTTGAAAATATTTCAACCTAAACACAATCTCTAATTTGTGCCATCTTTCTAAGAGATTTTGTGCTTGGCTCAAACTTCCTCCATTCTCTCTACCTGGTTCTAGTTTGATTCAAGATTTAAAGTTACCTTTTGGTTGAGAGTTGACAACTCTTCTAGCTAGCACTGGAGAACCATCAAGCCTTAAGAAGATTTCAACAGTCACCTATGTGGATAACAGTTAAAGGTAGGACATGTGTTTTGCTTGTAATCTTCAAGAGTCTTTGAAGAAACTAGTTTTTTGGTGCTTTAGTGTTTAGCTTTCTACATCTAAACTTAAGCAACTTCTGATCATATGGATGATTAAATCTTGATTTAAAATTTTAAAATATACTACATGTAAATGCTTCCCTAAAGATACGTAGGAAAGTTTAGCTATTTCTATGTTTATTTATTTCCATTGCGTTTGTCTTTATATTTTGATGTTTTTGAAATCTAATACATGCGTGAAGCCAGATTTTACCAGGAATGAGTTCCTTTCATCGTCTCCATCTTATCTATGCTTCTAAGTTGGTACATTGGGCATTTCTCAAGTAAGATGATCACTTATACAACAACCACATGAGAATCTTGCCACATACAGTAAATGGCATTCTCATATAGTGCTATGTTCAATGAATTTGATCTAACAACAAGCATCCATATATTAACTTAAGTTTATCCAAACTTCAACTTATGAGATTGGTTGCGTGCTTCAAAAGTAAGAGTAATCATACATTAGTCTTAGCAACTTTACCAATATCCTATTTTCGCAAAAACATTGACTAGGAACAATTTTATGAATAATGATTTGATCAGTGATCATCTCATAACCCAACTCCCTCGCAAAACATATTTATTCCATGGATTTTATTAAAAAATTAATGTAGACACCTAATTTTATCAAAACTCTTTAAACTATATTTTTTAAATAGTAAAACACCAAGATTAAAACTTGAAAGGAATAAGAGTTTCACATTTAAATTGCCCTATTTTCCTTTCCATTTTGAAACATTTTCTATTTTATATTTTTTTCTATTTCTTTTTTTTTCCTTTTTCCTTTTTC
>JBBYHK010000004.1:5181117-5202697 GCA_038382065.1 Adansonia grandidieri
CTATTTTCCTTTCCATTTTGAAACATTTTCTATTTTATATTTTTTTCTATTTCTTTTTTTTTCCTTTTTCCTTTTTCTTTTCTTTTTCCTTTTCCTTTTCTTTTTCCTTTTCCTTTTTCTTTTTTGTTTTAATTTCAAACAAAAACTTCTACTTTTGAGAAAAACGAATGAGACAGATGTTAAAACTCAGGCTTAACAAAAATTTTAATGTAAGAGAGAATAGGGACTTTTTAATGTACCCATAAGTATAAAATAGCATTTTCAATGGCCTTAATTTACTAAAAAACATTAATGGAAAAAGAGAACCAACCATAGTTAAAAGTTGCTTAAAGGAATATAACTTAACAAAGAGGAATGTTGGTTTTTTACTAACCCGGACAATTATATTTTCCTCATTGAGGTGTAATGTAGGTTGCATATTAAGGGATACAAGCAGCATCTATTGTCTTACTCATTATTAGAATTTAAGTGATAAGATGTGCCTGTTTAATATAAAACTAAAAAGATTGATAGCATGGGTGAGCATTCAATCAGTTCGGTCGGTTTCACTTTAAAATAATGAAAATTGAACTAACTGTAACTGTCTGGGTAACCGACCGACCAAAAGCATAAAAAGTAATATAACTGAACCAACTTCAATCAGCTCAATTTGGTCAATTTTGGCAGTTCTGCCCATTTTGATTTAGCTCACATTCACATATCACATTGCAGAGAAGTATTGATAGCAACAAAAATTATCTAACTTCAACAAGAACAAAATTATGAACAAAATAAACCAAATTAATTTAAAATTCTGAAGGTTTATTGTCATCACCCATGCAAAACAATCATTCCACCAAATTGTCTCAAAGAATTAAAAATAAATCAATGAAGAAAAAATCCAAAAAAAAAAAATGAAAAAAAGAGTTAGACAATTGAAGAACTTATAATGAGTAAAATTTTATCCGATGAGGTCAAAAAATGAATCGATGAATCAAAGGAAGGAGATTGATAAACTCTAAAACTATTATTGTAGGAAAAGTCTAAACTTATCATTGTAGCCAGAAACCAAAAAGGGATTATGGGTTTTTGATTTTTAGATGAGAAGAGATAATCGGTTGAGATAAGATTAGGTTGAAAGCCTTATGTTAAATCACAAAAATCTTAGGTTTGGCCATTAGAGTTTTTAGATTTTCATCAAATGAGAATTGAGAGGAGATGAGAATTTGAGATGAATTAGGACATTAGGTGGAGATAGGGATGGGTTGGTTGCGATGAGATTTGAGATTAGGTTCAGGGCATCTAGGTAATTAGGCTTTGATTGGATTGGGTTGGATGGGCTTGGGCATTTAGGTTATGGGTTATTGGGTTTAAATATTATTTAATAATATTTTTTAATTTGATGTTGATTTACTGTTTTATTTTAGTTTTAAAATTTAAAATTGCAAGCTGACCAATTAAATTTACTAAAATCGAATAACTGAAACTAACTAAACTAACCTAAACAAATTGAACTGAGTCAGAGCCGATTGACCAGATCTGTTATCTACCAATCTGTTCACCTTTAATTGACAGAGAAAAGCTAAAAATGAAAGGAAAAAAGAATTGGAGAGAGTTAATGATGAGAAAAAAAAAAGAAAATTTATTATGTTTTGTCATTATTCATGAACAAATTCCAACTTAAAAAGATAAGAGAAGAGAAAAGGAAAGAAAATTAAATTCCAATTTGAAAAATAAGAAAAGATAAAATGGAAGATTTTCATAAAAGGAAAAAACGGAAGATATGTGGTCACCGTTGCATGATTATAAAATTGTACTTTCATGTTTGCATTTACTTAATTTTCATCATAACTTATCAAATATATAATTATTTTCTTTCTTTTCATTTTTCAACCGACCAAATAACAGAAATTATATTGACATTTTCATCTATGAAAATCTTTTCATTTTTATATTAATTGCACTAAATAAATCCTTAGTCATTAATAAAACGGAAAAAAAATCATGTTTATTATCAAAAAAAAAAAAAATGTCAATGTAAACACTTCTTCTGTTGAATACGCTCCAAAGATTTGGTCCATTCACCAAATATTTACCAGAGAAATGGCAAATTTAACATCGTCAGAGTGTATCAAACCCATAAAATACAAGAAACCAATTTGTCTATTCAACAACAAGCATAACAGTCTTACTATGAGCCTCTACCCCGCAGCTTGAAAATCCCCAAAATCATCATCCCCTATGTCTTCTGCGCTCTCACTTTCATCATAACGTTGTTCACCTGTACGATCTTTCGCCGACTTTGAGGCCTTCTCTTCAGAAGTTCCCTCCACTCGGAGATTTGGTGGTAAGCTTGTTAGAGATTTCTCAGTCCCATCTACAGGTGAAAATTGTGCCGGTGGAGTTGGTGGTGGCGACTTAAGAGTGCTAGCTAAAGGTGACAGTGGTGTTGGTGGAGGCGGTAATGGTGACTTCTGAGTGCTAGCCACAGGTGAAAGTGGCGCAGGTGGAGGAGGTGGTGGTTTGATGCTAAGAATGGGCTCTTTCTGTTTGCCTTTGTCCTCCAAAGACAGCCTGTCAACGCCCAACTCTGAAACGTTTGACTTCACACTAGAACCACCTCTCTGAGACAGAGCATTAAAAAGAGAGAAAATTTTTTAGAAGTAGTTGAATATAAAATGTTATTATAGTGTCAACAAGATGTAGAAAGGTATACATTCTTTATTTGAAGTACAAGGGTCTCCCCCTCCTTTAAACTGTAATCAACTGAAGAAGTTTTCTGGAATTGCTCCTCCATCTCTTCTGCAGTTTTCTTTTTGTTCAAATATCTTCAATACGATTTTAAGAGTGCGTTGTTTAGTAAAACATTCATAACTAGAAAACTATGAAAAAATGGAGCAGTAAGAACTAATAAGAAATCAAAGAAAAAAAACCAAACGAAATAATTGAAACTGCATGAAGATGTATGAGAACCTACTTCATATGGTCATGCAGGGCTGCCTGGAAATCATAAGCCTCTGTTCTTTCTCGAAATCCAATGCCAATGAAAGCATGCCGAAGGCGACCACCTGCACGACTTCTGAACTAATAAAAAACAAGAGCTTAAAAACTAAAAACTAAGTACCAATTGCAAACAGTGAAGCAAAGCACATCAACCATCATCATCGGAAACAGTTAAATGTTTCAAAAAAGGTATGGCAATATTTTGACATGTAACTCAAAGCAGATACAGAAAATGGTTTAATGCACAGAGGACCACACATTGATTTATGATATTAGGATGGAACAGAAATTAGGAAGGGTTTTTGGGTAATTAAGGATTTTGAGACAGTTATACTCCACAAAAGTTCAACATAATCAGACTACAAAGACCTCAAGAACCAATTGAAGTGACCATAGCTCAAAAACTAGAGTCACGTATAAGATATTTCTTCTTTCTTTAGGATGCTGCAGTACAAAAGATGGATTCTTCCTTTCTCTGACTTTGGCTATTAAGATCACATATACAGAGACATAAAATCAGGCAGTGTTCGATTTTTCTGGATGCTTGATGTGGTAGGTAACTTGATACCATAAGGGAGGCTCCAAATAGGAATGAAAAGTTAAAGGCATAATAAGTAGAGCACTTTTCCTCTTGACTTACTCATAAAGTTTCATAGTAATGCAATCTGAAATTAGTAGGCACTGGAGCATATCATGATGCATTAGCCACCGACACATATCCGCAAATTAAAAGATCTTTCCGGAGTTCAATTCTTAATCACAAGGACAAGATAATTTAGAAATGTTGGTACACCAATTTGGACAGACTCTCATATCAGTAGAGTTCAGGTTACTTTTATATAGAAAGGAAAATGAAAGAAGATAAAGTGATAAGAGAATCCAAAAGTGTGTAAAAGTTTATAAGAGTAGGAAACCAGCTCTTATTTGGAATAAGAATGAAGAAAGATTAAATTAGGAACTTGATGAGGCTGCTAATTATTTCTTCCTATTACAATTTTGTAGTATTGTGTGGGTAGTGTCTACGTGCGTCTTTAAGTAACTATTTTGGATTACCGCACCCTTAAGAATACTTAAGGATGATGAATTCTCTACTGTATTGCTTCATCAGTAGGTAGTTAATGATGGAGCCTAACTAGCACCTCTTATTTGTAAGCATCTAAGAATTAGCCTCCACTTGACTACCATATAAGAGTTGTGTTTTTTCTTTTATAGGTAGTTTTTGGAGAACAGATAATCAGCCATATTATTCTGAGTAGTGAGATGCTGTACAAATTCTGTTGTAACCCTGCAAAAGTTCCTAACTGCTTTCTAAGACAAGTATTGTAGTGTGACTCCACAAAAGTTCCTAATTGCTCTCTAAAACAAGCTTTTTAGTGTGACCCCACAAAAGTTTCTAATTGATTTGAAAGTGTTTCTTTTATTATTTTTCTCTTTAATTTAACTTACAACTCTGCAGCATCAGAAAGGTAGAACACAATCAAGGCATATATGCACGTCTGGTAGTTTGTTGCAAACATGATGTAAGTAAATGGTAGTTCTTATGACGTGAGTTCACAATTCATCCACAAACTTCCTTTGATATACTTCTTATTTTCTATGATGAGGAAATGAGAAAGAAAAGATCAGTAAAAATAAAGGCAAGGCAAGAGGAGTGGCAAGAATTTCATATAGAAGTGCCATAAACAATTGCAAGAAAAACTTAAAAAAGGAAGGACAGGAAAAAATTAAATTTATTTCATAGTCAAAAGTAAATTTGAAAGAGGAGAAAGCAAAAATTACTCACCAATGTTCTCCTCAATTCGAAGAACAAAATATCTGCAGAACAGACAACCTCGAGATAATTGGTTGCATCAAAATTTAAAAGCAATATAGCACTACAAATGCATCAAAATCTAATGCAATACTTATTTGTACATACCTACTGCTATCAATTACAGGTTCCACTGGATGCGGCTCTCCATTTCTCAAAAATGCTCGGGCATACAATTCACCTATGAAGAAGTAATGAGTTCTAGCTGTAACCAATCTTCTAACAATAAAGATAAGCATTACAGTTACACTACAAAGCACAAAAACTGAATTTACCTGTAGACTTGTCTTCAAGCCTGATAATGCACTCTTCTCCCTTGCTAACGACTTTCAAAGTTCCCTCCCATGCCCATTTGTTGACATTCCATTCATCAGCCCTGAAATAAATTTCAGAGGAACAAATAAGCTTGTCCATTCCAGCAAGAAAAAGAAAAAGCTGTCTTAATCATTGTTAATTGATCTAACAAGAAGATCATGCCACAGTAAACTCAGCAAATAACCCCCTCTTGCAGGTTAACAAGAATTATATTCATCAGGATGGGCAGTCAGAGGACTTTTCCCTTATCCTACAGCTTGTTAGCCAATAAAAACAATTTTTTTTTCCATGGAGAATTAATTTCAAAATTTTGTCCAAATCATTAGATATAAAACCTGTTTATTACATAACAAATTTTTCCTTTCAGCAACTAGGCTGATTGCAAGCAAGTTAACTCCAAGACAGAAACAAACAAAATGAAAAGAACAAAGGTTCACCTAACATGATGGCAAATAAAACAGTTTCTAATATAGAGATCTCGATCGTGTTTGCAATTTTCACCTTTCTAATATGTTATTGACATTGCAAGTTAAACAAATGGAAGAGAGTTGCAGCCACGCTAATATAAAAAGAATGATAGGTAAGGTTTTTAACTTCATCATTGTGAAAAGCAAATGGTAAGCACAACTTAATACAAAACATATCATTCACATTTATTTTTCTTGCATAATGGGCATCATGTCTAGACAAGTTGGACAACTACCTACCTGTAGGAGGCTGCACTTTTCCTCGGAGGTATCTGCAGAAGTAATGTGCTGGATTAGCTAAACAGCATAGCGGGCATAAAAGGGAATGAGCAAAATACCACAAGGTGGGATTTCAATAAAGTAGACACCTAGGTTATTAGCATTTGCGGCATAATTCTGATCTGAAATTTTGAGAACAGAGAAAAATAAAGAAAAAAAAAATTGAGAAGTAATCCCCAAGCTTCAATCCAGGTTTCCTTGGAAGCAACAACTAAGGTTTTTGCATCACACAGAGAATGAAAAAAAAAAAAAAGAAGCTGGTAATTCACCAATAATAACTCTCCCCCTCTCAATAGGGACTAGGAATCACACATACATACATACAAACATACATTATGCATTTCTAGTCCCCTAAGAACTAGCACTCCTAGTCCAATAAGGACTTTGACATGTTCTTGGTGTCCAAAGAGAAAAGTATCAAACTTAAAACAACACCTACACTATAAATAAAACTTAATGCCAGTAGGATACAAAAACCCAAATTGAGACTTGATGCTAAAAAGCTGTAAAATCAAGAGATTGTAAAAGCACACCTGACACTTGAAACTCAAGAAAACAGAGAATAAAATAAGAACCTCAAACTTCAAAACTGAAAAGAACGATAAATCCTACTCAACCTCCCAGCTAAGCTTCTCGTCACCAGAAATGTAACAAGTCAAGGCTTGGCCACTAGAAGCCTTGATACGCCTTCTAAACACCTATGGAGGCTGCTGCCACTGTGCCCTCTTATTTACTCCATCAGCATCTTTTTTCATATGTTCAATGAATGCAAAATATTGAAAAATAGCATGATTCAAATGACATATGAAGAAAAAAATGTGGTCGTTTTTGACCAACAAAACATGCATGATCACAGCTTTGGCACAATATGCAAATATAGATTCAAATGTGGCTATATTGAATCAACAAAGAAAAGCATTCTTTAGACTGATGTCAGAGCATCACTGGACTGTTCAATTATCCAGAAACATGCAAAACTATCAGTGTTGGCACAAAATGCAAATATAGATTGAGAATGTGGTAAAATATCAAATCACCAAAAAAAAAGCACTCTTATCAGATTAGCTCACACTGACGCTTGAGAAAGTTCAAAGATTCAGCTTTCCGTTTTTAATATAGAATCTTGAAAAGGCTATTCACTACAAATATTGGAGAGGCAATAATTTTAGAATTGTGTCCAGATTAAGAGTAATCAGTGCAGATATGAAGGTCAAAAAGTACAAGCCATACATGGTAGGAGAGCTAGTTAACTCAAGGCTTTGATGATTCAAATTGTGCAGGAATTCGAGCTTCCAAGAGGGAACTTTGGCTGTTTGACCTGAAGGTATTCCTGACGGCATATATCAGTTTCCTATGCATTGTTTTCATTCTCTATTCCTAGAATAAGTTGTACTTTACTATTTGTTCAGACTTGCATTGATAGTTGCTACTATACTTTGATTTAAACAATTAACTTTGCCTGGAGTATGGTTCCCAGAGAACAATGGGTTGAATAAAATTTTTTGTAAGATAAAATATGTCTCTAGTTGATTCCTTTAGTTTTGAGTGGTGAAGTGCAGTCCTATATCTGAAGGGTGATAAAGTGAAATTAGATCCTTAAAGTGGAGGGCATATTATTCACAAATGGCATTAAGTTCAGTTTTTTTTTTTAAAAAAAAATTTTTTTTTTATTCTAACAGGGTAAATTCTGGGAAGAGAGATTCACAGCACGCCCAGCTTTTTCAACTAGGATATAGAAACACCTTATCAGGCCAAAGACCCAAATGCTTGTATCAGGGCTCATGCTATAATCAGTTTGTTATAGGATTTCATCTCAGTATCATAAACTCATGCAAGGTAAATTTATCAGCTTCAGACAGTTTTGTTTAAATAAATAAAATAAATCAATAATCAAGAAAGAAGAATAACCGTGAACCAAATTGATTAAGAAAATTACTAGGCTGCAGGATAATTTAGTTGGATCCCTACCATACTATATTTCATGGAAAATGTTATAAATCCGTTTTATTAGAGAGCAGTGCTTTCTGCTTTTGGCAAAACAACTTGATAAATAACTATTACTATTAATATGACTATGACTACGATTATTTCCCTGGTTTCTGATATTTATGATATGAGGCTAAAGTCTATCGTGGAGGCACAACACAAGTATAATGCATTGAACACGACGTTATGGATTTGAAGATCCAACAATAGCAAACAATGTTCCAATCCGCTTATTATTTTCTATATCAAAAATGATTCCAAACCTGAAAAATCCTAAAATAAAGACTATCCTCCTCAATTTACATTAAAATTGAGCATAGATAATTCAAACGCATAATATCCACATCTTAATGTTTTAACGAAATTTAAAGGATCAGGATCAATACGTCGATTTCTATTAATTTTTTTTAAATTGTTGCTCCTTGCAAATATCAACTCCATTCTAAAAGGGTACTACTAGCAATCTACTAATTCATAACCAGCTCAATGATTTCATATACGTACCCTAATTTATTGAATCTCAATCTTGACCGAGCACCTAACTAAATACAAGTCAGCTAAAATCGGGTGAATTTAGTGTGAAAACCCAACAAGAAAAACAGCCGAAATTCTGAGTTGACATGCAACAGATTGAGATTCGTATTCCACATAACAAGAGGAAAAGGGGACTGACCAAATAAACATAACATTCAGAGACTTGAAAGAGGACAATTTCTAACGGTTCCTCAGTCTCCTCGCTCTCACCAGCTTTGCCTTCCTCGTTGGCTGTATTGGGATCTTTTTCCTTATCCATCGTCGACGCCCCGGCTACCAGGCAAGGCAAAACCAACAAACAGAGCTTCGGACTTGATGGGTATTTTCCAAATTCTGTCTCCCCCTATTTTGCTTTCTCTTGCAAGAATGCACAGACAAGTCTGTCTTTCATTTTTCTGCCTCTATTTCCGTTTTAAATATTTTAGCGTCTAAGTCAAAATTTTCCATTTTTTTGGTAAATATTCGGGCTTTTTTACGAATATAATATTAATTTTTTATTTCTCATAATAAGTTGTTTTAAAATTGATTTTTAAGATGTATTTTATTTTTGTTTACGTTGAGAACTCGCTAATGAAGATGGTTGAAAACTTGAATATTACATATATTAGCATTAAGAACTCACAATCTCAATGTAATAGGAGGCGAGTTTCTAGTGTTGCCCCAACTTCATTATTTGGAGGGCAATGGCAAGGCATGGCCAATTTTATTTGCCAAGGTCCGTGACTCTGCAAAAAAATAAAAGGGTCACAGACTTTAAGTCCGTGGCCTTCAAAGTTATTGAGCGGAAGGGGGAAGGGGAAGGAAGAACTTCAAGCTCTATTTCTTCAATATAGATAGAAAAAAAAATATTTTTTGTAGTTTAAACATTCATTTTTAGAAGAATTTTTGTATAACTTTTTAAGGCATGTTTTATTTTTAATTATAAAAGTATTGTTGTAATCTTAAAATATAATTAACTTTGTAATTTATTATTATGATTAAATTTAATTTTATTGTAACTAAGTTTTATCTTTGTAGAAGTTGAAATTTATTGTTGCTAACTAAGGTATGATTTAAGTTTTTTAAATAAATAATTTGAAATTTAATTTTAAAATTTATTATCATGATTAAATTTAGTTTTACTATAATTAATTTTCTTTTTAGCAGTTAAAATTTATTTGAAAGATGAGGGTATGATTTTCATCCTTTTCAAAGAAAAAAATTATCAGATAACCGAAAACTGCATCATGCCATGAGAATTTTACTATGATGAAATTTATTTATGTTGTAATAAGGTTTTTTGTTGTAGAAGTTGATTTAGTTTAGTATAATAAGTTATTTTAATGTTAAAAGAATTTCAATTCTTGTAGGCATAATTATGATTCATATAATGGCTTCGTCATCATTGTTGAGATTGCAAGAAATTCATATATCATCAAAGGTATTATCTAAGGTACTAAAATTTTATTAATCAAATATTTGAATTTTATGAATCTAGATTTTTATAACTAATAAATTAATTATTTATTTGAAAGATTAAGATATGATTTTTATAACTCATGGTAATGAAACTGAAAATATTGAACGACAAGTATTGCCACCACGTAATAGGAGAGCTCCATATTGTTGATCAACACAATGCGAAAAGTGCCCCCGTCAATAGAGTTTTATGCGTAGTGATTTATTTAATATGCATTTTTATCATTACTGTCATTTGTACAATATGTATTTTTATCATTAAAAAAAATTTGGTATAATTTCCATTTTTAATCATTTGACATCATTTATATAGCATGTTATATAGAAAAGATGTTTTTATTAAAATTGATCTTGTTTTAAAAAAAGATGTATAATATATTTCTCGAAACTCGAAAGATGTGACAAATGCATAGCGTATCAGATTTCTTCTAACACGACAGAAAATATTTAACTAATGTCTAGTACATTTCTTGGAACTCGAAAAATGTGATAGATGCATGGGGTATCAGATTCCTTCTGACATGACAAAATATTTGACTATTGCTTAGTAAATTTCTTGGAACTAGAAATACATGATAGATGCATGAGGTATTAGATTACTTCAGACATAATAAAAAAAAGTTGACTAGTGACTAATAAAATTCTTAAAACCTAAAAAATGTGACAGATGCATGGGATATTAGATTCCTTCCGATATAATAAAAAAAGTTGACTAATGTCTAATAAATTTCTTGGAACCCGAAAGATGTGACATATGCATGCTGTATCAAATTCCTTCTGACACGATAGAAAAAAGTTGACTAATGCCTAATAAATTTCTTGAAACCTGAAAGATGTGACATATGTATGGGGTATCAGATTCCTTCCGACACGATAAAAAAAGTTGACTAATGTCTAATAAATTTCTTGGAACCCAAAAAATGTGACAGATGTACAAAGTATCAGATTCCTTCTGACATGATAGAAAAAAATTGACTAATGCTTAATAAATTTCTTAGAACCTGAAAGATGTGACAAATGTATGAGGTATCAAATTCGTTCTGACATGGTAGAAAAAAGTTGATTACTGACACGATAGTGTAAAAAAAGGTGAAAATAATTCATAGTTTTTTTTACTCAATTATAAATACCCCAGTTCATTATTCTTATTTTCATTCACTTTCATTGTCATTTTTTTCCCAATTTGTTCTAGTTTTGTTTGAAGAGTTTATTGATAGTGCTTCTTTATTCTAGGCTTTGTTTTTTTTTAACTAAATGTGAATAGTGTTAGTGTCTTTTCTGAGACTTGTTTGCATCTTCTAAGTAATTGTAAGCATTTATTTGTCGCACTTAAATAAGATGAGCAATAGATTTGTCACACTTGTCTACTTTAATGGACAAATTGTCAATAGTGAAGAAGGTGATACCTTCCAAAGTGACCGTCTAAAAAGCATTAGTTTTGAGGAAGACATCAGAATAGAGGAATTGAAAGCCAAAATTAACACAAAAACCAAAGCTAAGAATGAAATGCAGATTATTGGTTGGAATGTAAATGGACAATATTTATAGACTGGAGACTATATGTAATGTCTATCAACATGAGTTTCAACCCATCAGGCATGAAGATTATTGGTCAGAATATAATGGTCCACAACTATGTCCTAATCCAGAAATGTGGAGAGATCCAAAAAGTCGACCAAAATCAACTCGTATTCATAATGAAATGGACCTTAAGGAGAGACACCAACCAAAGCATTGTGGATGATTCAGGAATGAAGGCCAACGTCGTAACAAATGTCCTTACAAATCTGGCACCTCGGGAGAGAGTTCGTATCAACGATAATGCTATTAAATGATTTTTTAAAGTAAAATTTATTAATTATATGTAAATCAAAGTTCTTTCAATTTTTATATTCAATTTACAAATATTGGTATATTCAAATATCTATACTAATAGACTCACACAACATACCCTAAAATCGCAATAAACTAAACTACCAGCATAAGTCATTACCATCATATCAAAAGTTAAAATTCTATAATATTTATTCAAATATAAACTTAAAATTACATTGCATTTAACTATAATTAACAAAAATCAACAAAATAACATAATAAAGCAAAACGAAAAAAAAAGTATATATGTTAGAAACTCGCCAAGGTAGGTGGCGAGTTCCTAACTAGCCACAAAAAAGAAGGGAACTTACCCCCTTAAAGGGCGAGTTCACACTTGTTAGACTTCTTGTCACCATAAGGGTGAGTTCTGAGTGGTAAATTTCATTTTAGCACATTTTGGGTATTAATCTGAAACCGACCTAAAATAAGAAATAAAAAAATTAAGATTATTTAAATAAAATTACCAAATATTCAAGGTCTTTCCATATGCAATTTTACCTTTATTTTATAATAAAGGTTAATACCTTATTTTATTCTCAACTATATTAAATATCTAATGTGGCATCTTTAAATATATATAAATATGAAATGTGATATTTGATGTTTAACATTATTACATAACATGGATGATGTGGCTGTGATCTAGTCCCGTGATGACATTAGTATATTTTGCTAAATCATCTTATCACATGATTTTATTGTGGAGATAAAATTGGGCATTCACCTAATGAGAATCTAAATGAAAGGCATGTTTGGTGTTGAATTGCTCCTTTTCGTGGTGGTGTTTGAATCTATAAGACAAGAGGCCAAAGTGAGGCGAGAGCTAAAGATTTTCTTAAGGGCACACGCTTTAATAGTAATGTCAAAATCCTTCTAGCAAATGTAATGAAAGTATATAAGTGTGAAAGTGAAAAGCTAGAAGCGAGGAAACAAATATGATTGTGTTTGTACTAGTCTGGTTGGAATAGAATAAGCTTGTCATGTCTAATAATAAGGATAATATTTATAGCAACATGCCACATGGCACAATCAGATTATTTCTAGTAGTGTAACTATGAATGGGCCTTATAATTGAGCCATAAGTTTACCTAAAGTGGTCTAATTACCCATCGAGTTTAGCCTAATAACTATTGTGGTTAGACATGGCGAATTAACTTGATTTTGAGCCATATTAAGCCTAACTATAAAGTTATCCCTAACATCCAGACCATAATTAAGATTAAAAGTAAGTGTTAGTTTTGTTATGGGCCCAGCACATCTCTTTTTGCAATTCGAAATCACATCTAAACTCTGAGTTAGGATGTGTTCGATATCATCATGCTTTAAGTGTTGATCTCAGTCAACTACATCCACTATTTGGTTGAGATCTGAGTGTTTGACTTATCCTTGTTTTTAGAGAGTGAGCATTTTATTTGGTTTTTCAACCATAAAAATGGTTATTGTCTCCAGTGTTTTTACTTTTTACTCTTGTACATTTGGGACATAAGTATTGCGGCTTCCCTCTTTTATGCGTTGTATTACTGCCTTGTTTTTGCATGTTCGAAAGCGGATGTCACAATCATTTTATTGGTATATGTTTCTGTGCCAATCATATTGGACATGGGATATACCATTAATGTATGGCAAACCCATCACTTTATTCAAGTAATACAGAGTTTTTTGTCATTTTAGTGGCATGATTTATAATCATGAAACTATAATTAGATAAAGCCCATAAAACATAAAAAGCCTTGGAAAGGAATTATAAAGAGTTATAATTGTGGGATCCTTATGCATTAAAGCCATGTTTCTAAAACTATTAATGATAATTGTATTACCAAGATAGGCCATTGGCAATGCTCAAAGACTGGCATGTGTTATGCCATCTTACTTATGAAGTAAACAACCAATCTTATGGGTTGAAGTATAAAAGATACTTTAGATAGCATATGGGTACTTATGGAAACAATTTCACTGAACATGGTCTATGTGAGAACTTCATCTGGAATTGTTCACTCAAGTGTCTATAGAATCATTGTCTCATGTTACTTGTGCAACTAATCTTCGACTTGTGATACCAAGTCATCTCTTATGGAGAGTGTCATACGTTGATTTCATTTGAACTGGTCCATAAGAAGGGATACCTATGGCTAAGGGATTTTAGGTGTGGCATGAAACATATAAAGGTGGATGAATGATCTAGAAAGGATTTACCACTCCTAGTGACGTTGGAGACATATCTAATATGTTCTTGGCTATGGTTAATTGGATAACAGTCTTTAGCCAAAGCACCATGAAATTAGGAGAAATTGTTTCTCTAAATTCATATCGTTAATCATTAGCTCCAGAACTAATTGAAGGGAACTCTTTCTTGAAGAAGTATGGCCTCATTTATGTATTGGATTTAAAAAAAAAATCAAAACATGAACACAAGCTAACAGAAATAGTAAACATAGAAACAGTCAAACTTTCTTGTGGATTTTTAGGGGGACCTAAACGTAATAATCTCTAAAACTTTAAATCAAGATTTAATCCTCCATATGAGCAGAAGTTACCTTGACTTTTTTCAAAATCTAAGCACAAAGAACTCCAAGAAGCTAATTTCTTGAAAGAAGCATGAAGACCATAAGCAGCACATGTGTCTTGTCCTCAATGGTTATCCACATAGGTAGCTGTTGAAACTCTCAGTGCTAGCTAGAAGGGTTGTTAACCTTTAGGCAATAGGTAACTATAAATCTTGAATCAATTAAGAAACAAGAGAAGAGAATGAAGTAAGATTGCACCAAGCACAATGGCTTTCAAAAAGGTGGCGTAATCTCTAGGGTTTTGTGTAAGTGGAATATTGTTTGGGAAAACTAAATGTTATTTAATAAAATATATTCTCTCAAGATATTCAACAGCCTTCTATCTCTAAATTAGGTTAAAACTCTCTTAAATGCCTTTAGGCCATCATATCTATATATACTAGCTCAATCCTAATCTTAGTTGGATTTAGAATTGAGTAGTTTTGACCTAGTCAAAACTCCCAAAATAGGTTGAACTTATTCTTCTATTTTTGGGTTAATTAAATGGTCAGCCAACCTTTCCATACATTGGCCAAAGTCCACCAAAATTGGGCCAAAGAAATTAGCCTAACAAGCTTGGACCATATTCCCTATAAATTGTGCAATAATTAGGGTTTTTAGGCTGGACTTGTGTTTCCATGAATTTGATTTATTTATCTAAAAAAAGCAATATTTATTTAATATATATAATTATCAAAGAATTATAAAATATTAAATAAATAATTTGGAAATAGAAATTACCTAGTATATACACATCTTTAAGGATTTTATCAATACAAAATCCTTAATTTAGTTAAAACTATTTTTAACCTAATCTTAATATTATTGTAACATTAATTTTCAAATAATTAATATTATAATAATATTAGTAGGGAAATAAATAAATCATAAGATAGAAAATTTATTCTCAATCAAATCCACGAGTCTAGATGAAATCTTATTTCAACTAGAACTAGTATTTATCTACCTTTGTAATTTATGTCTTAATTTAGACATTATTTCGATAAAACAATCTTATTATTAATGTCTTAATTAGACAACAAAATATAGATTTCACAAAAATTTAATTTTGCCTTAAATAATTAAACTTATGCAATTAAGTCTTTCATTCAAATTACCTTTTATGTGTAATTAAGTCATACTTAATCAAATCTCAAATTTAATCCAATAGAACAACCTTATTGTGTTTGACCCATTAGCTTCGAACATGTTGGCAATTAACATAAACAATATTATTAATCATGTTCATAGATCAAAAATGGGATCTAGCAACCCATCATGACCACCTAAATATTAAAGAGTCAATGTAACCTTATAGAAACCTTTTAGTAACCAGCTTTTTAGTGTAGTACTATCCTTTCACCATATACCCAGATTGAGGGTGAGTATGGTGCAGTGTCCACATAAACCTTTGTCCATATTAGTTCTTGCAACTTACGGTTAATGTTCATGGATCTATGAGGAACTATTCCTCATAATTCATTTATTCTCTATCCAGAGACTTTAATCTAATCAACCATAGTTAAGAACCCCTGAGATGTGTCTTCAATGTCACCTGAAGTGATGAATCCTTTTTAGATCACTTTTTCATATACCATATGGTTCATGTTATATCCAAATCCACCCTAGCATAAACATGAATCTATTGTGGATCAGTTAGTGATGGAATCAAAGCATAACACTTCTCATATGAGATGTCTTGGTATTGTAAGTCTAAAGACTATTATATATTAATGGTGTATAAAAACATATAAGCATAAACACTTGAATGACTTATACCAAATGGAGTTCTTATTCTAGCCATGTTTAGTGAACTTGTTTCCACAAAACAAGTACTTATATGTTATCGATAAGTATTTCATATACTTCAACCTCTATGAGATCAAAGGGTTCATCCAATGCATGGAGGCTTAGCATATACTAGTCTTTGTGCATTGTCAATGCCTCGTCTTGACAATATAATGGTTAGGAACATTTTTAGAAACACGACTTTGATGCATAAGGATTTTGTCATTGTATTGGTTTACTAACTTTGCAAGGCTATCGTGTTTCAAGGGCTTTATTTAATTAATTGTTTGCATAAGTGTCAATCATGCCTCTGACATGAAGGAAAACCTATGTTACCCAAGCTTAGTAACATGTATGATGTTGTTTGACTATGTATCCCATGTCCCAATCTGATTGGTTCAAGGGCATTCACCAATATCTCTTACTTGCACTTGAAACAATCATATTCTTTTTAGTGTCTATTTATTAGAGAATATGTTAATTCATCTCTATTATCGAGTTATAAAACTATTTGGATCACAATGAGACCTTGACTCTAATCATATGGCTTAGTTGTCTTATAACTATTGGAATCAATTCAGTTAACTTGAGAGCTTTAATCCATAATTTAATCACTTTCATGATACTATGATGAAATTATTTGTTTTTTATCTCTTGGATATAAATATGTAATCTCTCTAGTTTGGAACTTTTTCCAAAATTACCTACAAGTATGTAGAACTTTAGTTTGTCACTTGTTCATGCATATTAACTTTTGATATCTTATAATTCCTTCCATTAAGTCTTATGTTCTCATGAATATTAACTTTTAACAATTCATGAATACTCCTACTAAACATAATATGTGTAAGACTTTTTGCATCAAATTTAATCTTAACAAGATTCAAATTTAAGTAAATTAGGCTTAATTTAATCAATTGGTATAATTTAATAGACCATGATGCAGAACAATCCTATTAAGATTTATTGAATAAAGGAAATTAAAAGCATGGCATCCATATAGCAGCAAATAGATATATGTTCAAAACATTTATCCTAAAAAAATTTCCTAAAATTGGTCCATAAAGCTGAGATAAACATCCAATGTTTAAAAAAATAAGTCATAAAATGAAAGTTCTTTATAACTTCCATGTATAGAGGCACAAGCCTGATCTATATCATTTAGGTTGCCTTCCTCTCCAACAGTAACATCTTCATTTATCCTTCTCCTTGTTTTTATCATTGGTCCTTATAATATGTCAAACATATTTAGTACCAATAATCATGTATCATATACCAAGAAAAGTCAATGAATTTTTTTAATTTATACCTAAGGTAAAAACTTCATTTTGTTTTTTGTCCTTGACTGATTCAAGTTACTCTTTGAATGACCAGGTTTTTTGCAACTTATCAGTTTCATCCTTAGCCTTAACTCTACCAAATGTCCTCAAACTCTATGATCCATCCGTTCTCGATTTTTTTTTCTTTTTTTGGTTTTCTTAGAAGTAGAAGTAGAAGTAACCAAGGGAACAACCTTTCCATTGGTGAGAGACTTTTCTACCATAGATAATATGTTCAATAATCCTAGAAGGGATGTCTTTAGGTGATTCATGTTAAAGTTTAACGCAAATTGTGAAAATATTGGAAGTACAAAGGAAAGAACTAGATCAATGGCTAACTCATTGTCCATCATGAACCTAACTATTCTAAATGAGTGATCCAGCCAATCATCTTTAGAACATAAGTTTTAGTAGGTGTGCCTTTAGACATATTTTTTTTGGATCAATTCCTTTGAGACGTTGAACCTTTTAGTGTGCTTTTGCTTATCAAATAGTTCTTTAAAGTTAATAATTATGTTCAAAGCTTCCATGCCGTCATGTTGCTTCTAGAGATTGGGTACCATGTTAGCCATCATCACATATGTGGCCTATGCAAGATCATCTTTATGAACTTGATAAACATCTTTATCTTCTTGAGAAGCATCGAGTTCACGCTTTTTAGGTATGGGCTTATCAAGTACATAAGCCTTATGCTCTTGCTTAAAATGATTTTAACATTACAGAGCCAGTCAATGAAATTCAGCCTAGTTAACTTGTTAGCATCTAGTATGCTAATCAGTGACAGATTAGAAGTGATACTTTTGGTTTATATCTTGTACAAATTTCAAAATATATTCCATGTCAATAACATATACAAGATAATCATTCAGTCAAGTTTTAAAATTAGAATGATTATTCCTCATTATTTTTGCATAATTATGGCCCTCAACAATAATGCAAGAAATTGAACATTTGAATCCTTTTAATAAGCTAGGACCTTCTTTTGTTTTTACATAACCCTAGGGATAGCCTAACAAGCCATTAAGAACTCATTGAGTAGGTGACTTAGCTTACCAATTGTATCTTTATACAACGTTTAGGTCAATTAGGTGTTAAACATTTACCTCAATACATCATGTATTTCACTTAACTATCACCTCAAATGCCATGGGGTTAAGTTTGTGAGCATCCGGACAACATGGCTTTAGTTGAGTAAGACCATTAATTATAATTCAAGCAATTTAGGTGGAAGAGACCCTGAAGATAGCCTAACAAATCCCCATGGTCAAAACATGTAGGAAATCCCAGCTCATGCATATAGTGAAAGGTCATAAAATTACTTAGGTTGGGAAAAAGTGGTTGATTCTAAAAAACATAGGGTTCATTGAAAGTTGGACACCGCCGCTAACAGAAGCTAAACGCTTGAAAAGCGCACTAAGAAACGTTATCTTTGTCAGGTTAATGCGAATTGAATATCGATTCTATGAATTGATAGGTCTAAGATTGAAAGTTTCATTAAATAATTAAATAAGGGTATACGCATAAAAATTTAATCACAAATTTAATCAGAATTAAACATACCTAGCGAAATTAAACAGAGAAACACTCGAATTTCCTCATAATCTTAGGAAGAGATGTACATGTGATCGAATAAGAATTTTAGAACACAGATTTGATAGAAATCATACCAACTTAGAGACTTATAACTCCAAGTGTGCTAATCCCTATATGAATGCACCATAGGTTGATTACTATAATCTCTTCTTGAGGCCACAAGCAGCACAAGTGCCTTGCCTTTAACGATGATCTACACAGATGCCTATTAGAGCATTCATGAGTTCCGATGGTTCTCTGGTGCTAGCTAGAAGGCTTCTCAAGCCTTAACCAAAAGGTACATAGCCAACAAGTTCAGATCTAAAGTGATCTAGGAATAATTCCCATGCCTGTTGCGCTAAAGAAAAGAAAAATAACTCCATAGGAAATAGCTATTTTTTGCAAATAAAGGTAAACGAATCCAAAAATCTAATTTTCGATTCCTATTGATTCCTTTAGGCTAGAAAATTGATTTTCTACCCTCATTATGATTAGAAATGATTTCAGGTCACTCAGAAACCATGTTTATGCCAAAAGCACCCTTAGAAAAGTAGCTATTATGCACAGATGCCAATAAACAAATCCAAAAATCAAAAATTTTTATTTCGATTGATTTCACTATGATAGGAAATTGATTTTCTACTTTCATTATGATCAAAAAAACTTTAAGATCACTAGAACACCAATTAACGTATAAAAGGGCTTAGAGAAGCATAAGGGTTGGTGCGATAGCCTTCAAAGAGATCTAAGGATCTTTGCCTAGGGTTTTCTAATAGCCAACCTTCTCCCAAAAAGATAATGTTGTACATATAGGTCTCATGGACTAGGTTTAACTGTTTAATGAATGAACCAGACCCATTAAACAAGTACTACAGGTGGCGCTAACTTAAACTGTTTCTTGAAGCCCAATTAAAACTATTTTAATTAGCTTATCTAAGATTGGGCCCAAATAGAAACTTATTAATATTTTAGCCCAATTCCTTGTGCCTAGCCCATCAACAAGCCTAACTTGGAGTAGTTCACAACTAAACTCCATTAACTTGATAATTAAGGCTTTTAGCCTAACCCCTTAATTTAAATTTTAAATAATTTAATTCATGATTAAATTTTATAATCCAAGTAAACGATTTTACTTCATGTAAATATTATTAAATAATTAATTAAATAATTACCAAATAATTATTTAATTTTTCAAATACAATTATTTAGCTTTATTTGATAATATTTCTAAAACCACGTCTGCAAATAGACATTGTCTTAATTAGAGGTGGCAATTGGGTGAGTTCGAGATGGATCATTTCGGGTTCGAGCTTTTTGGGTTCGGGTTGTTTCGAGTTCGGGTTCTTTCGGGTTCGGGCTAATCTAGGTTCGAGCTAATTCAGGTTCGAGCCAATTCGGGTTCGAGTTCAGGTCGAGTTCGGGTTTGAGTATATTTTACATCATTTTTTTAATGTTAAATGTAATCGCTTTTACATAATTTTGAATTCTATGCCTGGGCACGAATTTGGCCCTGTCTGGCTTGAAAAAATCTTAGTTCGGTTCTATGGGCTTGTCCATGGCTCGAAAAAGTTTTAAATTCTAAGTTCAGGGCCGAATTTGTCCTGGCTGACTCATTTAAGTATAAATCATTGTTCATAATATGAAAAAGTTATTTTTATGTTAATATTTACATATTTTATAATTAAATTTGAATAAAATATATTATTTTATTTTAAAAAAAATACTGTTTTAGGTCGAGCATACTTGAAACTTAAAATCTAAGACCTGGGCTTGATCGTGCCGGGCCTATTATATTGGGCAGGCTGTTTGGCCTATGGATAGGTCGTCTGGCTCATGGGCAGGTCTAGTTGCTAGTTTAACATGTAATTTTTTTCATTTTTGATATAGTATTATCTATTATGGCTTTAATATTTTTTAATTTATCTTATTCCTTTGTTATATTATTATCAGACTCTAATTATCATTACTTGAAATAATAATAATAATAATAATAATAATATTCAAAGAAGTATTTAAAATTTTGCTACTAACATGCATAAACTCTCAATATTTAATGAGTTTAATTAATTAAATTAAAAAAATAATAAATTGATGATATACTTTATTGACAATGCTTTCAAAGCTCATGGTATGATTTATTTTTCGATAAATTATTATTTTAGCATATATAGACATGCTTAAGGATCGAGCTATCCACTTGGCCCAATTAGGCTTGGGCTTGGGTTCTTATATTTTGGTTTCAGACTAGCGCAATCTGACTCGAAACAATTATTTTAAATTAAAATAAAATATATTTTATTTGATTTTAATTATAAAATATATAACTATTAATAAAAAATTATTTAATATGATGAACAGTAATTTTCGCTTGAACAGGCAAGTTTAGACACATTAAATAAGGGCTTGCGCTTAAGATTTTAAAAAATTCAAGCCGCGACTGACCCAACCTATAAGCAGGTTTAATCATATATAAAATATTAATTAAATTTTTAATATTTAATTAAATTATGTATAGTATTAATATTCAATATTTAATATTTGATTCATTTTTAATATTGCATTATCTACTATGGCGTTCATATTTTTTAATTTATCTTATTATTTTGTTATACAATTATCAGATTCTAATTATCATTACTTGAAATAATAATA
>JBBYHK010000004.1:5202797-5242726 GCA_038382065.1 Adansonia grandidieri
TATTTTTAATTAATATTTATATATTTTATAATTAAATTTAAATAAAAATATATTATTTTAATTTAAAATTATTATTTTGAGCCGATCTAAAATAAAAATAATATCACTTGAGTTTGGATAAGGTGAATTGCCCGGTTTTGGTCCGGATCTAGCAATGATGTACTGTAATGTTTAAATTTTAGATCATTGACTGCGTTAATGTTTGTTTCTAATCTTTTACCAGAATAATGGGTCAAGAATGATATCAGCTAAACCGAATAATGGTTATTACAGTTTACTAGGACAGAATCACCAACTTGCTGGTTATCAACGGGGCAGGGGCGTCGACACTCACAGCTTCATAGAGCTTTGGGATAATCCTGGTTTCCGTAATTCTCAAGCAGTGGTCACAGGGGGACAACAACAACAGCAGCAAAGAGTTCGTGATATGATCTAAAGCAATTACCTCAGATTTGTCAGCGCAGCTACAAACATCATTTTGTTTTGCTTGCTAACAAGGTATTATAACAATTCAGTCTTAGATTTGGATTTTTTTTCTCCTTTTTTTGAGTCCTTCGGCAATGTCCAGTTGTACATACAGCTAAAAGAGAAGTTGACTGATAATGGCTTCTGCCTCGTCATTGTATTTTATCTAATTTCATGTTTTTTGTTTGTTGTCTTTTCTTTTAATCACTAATGTCTTTTAATATTATTTTATTTTTGCAGAAGAAGAAATTTTTATGTGGGTATTTGTTGGGAAAGGCAATTAAAGATGATTGAAGGGTCAGTTGGATAAAATACATAGATGGAAATTGTACTACTGTTAATTACAAGGTTGGTATCACTTAACCATCTCCTTAACCTAGCAATAAAATAAAATTATTCATTGAAACGCGCAAGTTAAACTGACATGCTGGACCAGTTTCTGCAAATCTCTTATCCGGTTCGGGATTCTGATGTGCTTGAAATGAGGCAAGCCACAGACTTCGAGAGGTATTCATGTATAATAACCAAGAACAAGATATCGATGCTATACTAATGGCTCCTAAAATGCCTAAGGCGGTGACACCAGTCTCTGCAGCTGACTTTGAGAACTTTAGGCGGTATGAGATTCTATCCTTTCTTGGACCAATCATCAATCCTGCCCCTTCAGCTCCACCCGGGCTAACCAGGCTAACCATTTACCTGGCTGCTGCTCAGGGACAGGTTGTGGGTGGAGGACTAGCCGGTGCACTTATTGCTTCCGGTCCTGTTCTGATCATGTTTGCATCCTTCACGAATGCCACCTTTGATCATCTACCATTGGATGATGATGAAGTTGAAGCAGCAATGTGGAATCAATATTGCCAGGATGGTTGGCATCATCACCTCGAGATTTCTGATTCGTATGGGATCATCAATGGCACTCCACCTCCTGAGGTATACTCTTGGGCAGCAGGACAAAATATGTCAAAAACCTAACCTGACTAGCAAGCAAGTCTTGGAGGTTCTCATATCCACGAAATATCGTCATTTTATGCTCTTATTTATTAAGCTTTTTCCATACAAGTATCTTCACAGCTTCAGTTTCAGATTCATATGAAATTATTGCCTGCTTCTTTTTATCTGTAGCGTTCATCGACCAAGAAAATCTTTTTCGAGTGCAAGTGTGGTTTTCAATACATCGGATCTCCATGTATCACTAGTTACCATTTATGTTATCCCAAACTGTTCATTTTTCTTAAAGGTATTCGTGTTTGGTATTTATAGCCGACATATATTAAGACATGGGTATGGGAGTACGATATTTCAAATATATGAAATATTTTATAAAAAGTTGAGTATATCTGTGTGGGACGCAATCTCATATCCATCCAGGTAACATTATGTTACCATGCACTTATCAGATGACTGCAACAATTATGGGAATTTTCGCTATTTTTTTATCCCAGATTTAAACATGAGCTCAAACAAGATAGATCACCAAAAATTGGGAAGGATGAATTAAATTCAAAAATGAGGTCACTTAGTGAGAGGAATCAGCAATTTGTAATCCACAGCAAGATGGGCAACAGTAAATGGACTTAATCCTAAGGTTTGAGGCTCATTCCTTGTATTGTAAAATGAGTTTCAACTCATTCAATACAGAATAAATCTCCTTTGCTCGAGGGTGTAGCCTTCCACCAGAAACAAACTCATTAACTTCACCATTAACTTCAATCAGACTACACCCTGGTTCTTTCTCTAATTGCTTCTCTTTTATTAAAACCCTTAGCTTGATTGCTTCATCAAATTGCCTAGTTGCACAGTAAACATTAGACATAAGTACATATCCAGAGCTTTCATCTGGATCAAGTTCAATAACATGCTTTACTGCCCTTTTTGCCATCTCAACTTTTCCATGCTTCCGGCAAGCTGAGAGCAAAGTCCCCCATATAATGGCATCTCCATTCATAGGCATATTTGTTATTAGCTGTTCTGCTTCTTCAAGGAATCCAGCATTACCTAACACATCAACCATGCAACTATAGTGCTTAATGGATGGTTTGATTTTGTACTTTTGTGTCATCAATGAAAAGTAATCTTTTGCTTTGTCCAGCATCCCTGCATGATTACAAGCCATTAGGACACCAATGAAACTGACATGGTCTGGTTTGAGATTCAAAGACTCCAGCTTCGAAAACAATTGAATTGCTTCTTGTTCACATCCGTTGGTAGCTAGGCCTAAAATCATGGCGTTCCAACATGATAACTTTTCCTTGGCAGATGTTCTAAAAACCTGTAGAGCTTTTTCAACATTGCCACACTTGCAATACATGTCTATGATTGCAGTAACAAGAATGCCATTCAACTCAAAATTTTGCTTTACTATATAATCATGAATCCATTTTCCCTGTGTAATTGCTCCCAAGCAAGCACAGGCATTTAGCAAGCTGACCATTGTAAATTCACTAGGCCGAATCTTCGCTCTTTGCATTTCTTCAAACAGCTCCAATGCTTCCAAAAACTTACCATTCCTAACAAAACCACTAATCATAGAATTCCATGAAACGGTGTTTCTTGACACCATTTTATCAAACAGTCTCCTGGACTCATCAATCTCTCCACATTTGGCAAGCCCTATAATCATGGAATTCCAGGCAACAATGTCAAGTTCCAATTCTTCATCAAACATTCTCCAAGCTTCACTCAAAAGCCCACAATTTGCATACATATAAATGACAGTGTTTCGTATAAATTGATCAGAGTCAAGACCCACCTTTATAACTCTCCCATGAAGCTGTCTCCCATGACAGGCTAGACCAAGTTGAGCATAGGCCTTAAACACTGAAGGATAAGTTAGCCTTCCTGGTTGTACACACGAATCTACCAACATGTCAATGAAAAGAGAGATTGCAATTTTTGGGTTAGAGCTTTGAGAGAAGCCTCTAATGATGGTATTCCAAGCGAAGAGATTTGGGTTCTCAATTTTAGCAAAGACCAAACAAGCATAGTTGATGTCACCTGCTGGAGATGCAGTGAAGGCCAGGACACGGCTAGCTGCCATGATATCATTGACAAGACCAGTTTTTATGAGTTGGGCATGGATTTTTTTGAGGTCTTTCATGGTGGTGCACTTGTTTTCTAGTAGGGAGAGGTATGGTTGATCTGATATGAATTTGGTTATGGAGTTTGGAGAGGGTTTTAGGGAGCAAAAACATTGTAGCATCGATTTCTTTGGTTCTTGTTTTCTGCTTTCTTTTCTTTCTGTATGTTATCCACTTCTAACACAGGATAGAATAAGCCCAAACACAGATTAACAGTATTGATGGTTCGGGTAACTTTTGCCCACTCATTTTAAACCTAAAATATTAGATACAATACAAAAATAATTTAAATATGATATAAAATTAATATAAACATTATATAAGTATCATAAAATCTATATAATTTAAATTATTAATATATCAAAATTTATATAAATATAAAATATTTTAAACGCGATTATGACAAAATAAAACATATAAATATGACACGGATACACGAATTATCAGATGTCATTTATGCAATTTTTATTATTAAAATTACATTAATATTTTAATATTTCTAATCACAATCTAAAAGACAAAGATAATAAATATTATTTTTATAATTAAATTTAAATAAAAATTTTATTATTAAATAGTAACTCGAGTTAGGTCTAGTTAACTCAAATTTACTAAAACTTTTTTTAAGGCACAACCTACTAACCTTTGAACAAGCTTACGCGAAAAAAATCCTCATAGTTGTGGCTTTTAAAAAATAAAAACTAAAAAAACACACACATTAAAACAATTCAATACATCATTAAAACAAATAAAAATCTAAATTACAAAGTTTTTTCTAGTTTTAAAAAAATAGAATTAAAGATTTCATTAGTTTGATCTTTAGTCTGATTTTTTTAAATTTTGTTTTCTCCTCCCAAATTCACATCCATGTTTTTGTGAGCAATCGAATTGTCCTTGATTGCTTTCCAGATAGACTGTTAAGTTTATATTTTCACTCTAAAATTTAAATTAATTAGTGACAATCATTAATTATTTTTAAAAAATGAAAGACTGTAATACATTGAACTAGATCCAACGAATTTAAATAATTCAACCTTAATTACTTATCATTCTAAAGAAAACTTTCAATCCATAATTAACATACTACATTAGAATGTTTACACCACTTCACTAAAAATTTTATTTTTTTATTATAATTTTAATTTAT
This sequence comes from Adansonia grandidieri, assembly GCA_038382065.1. Taxonomy (NCBI): domain Eukaryota; kingdom Viridiplantae; phylum Streptophyta; class Magnoliopsida; order Malvales; family Malvaceae; genus Adansonia; species Adansonia grandidieri. Next base: position 5,207,490 of record JBBYHK010000004.1, read on the forward strand.
TAATTAGGATTATTTATTTTAATATTTATTAAGTATTTTAATATATAGTTATATGTTAAAATACGATTTTAGCTACTGCCAAGACTTGTATTGATACAAACAGACTAAGTAGCGATACCACACCTTAGGTATCAATACCAAACTTTCTTGTATCCATATTACATGTGAAAGTTTGAATTTTTGGTAATGTGAGAGGTTGGTATTAATGCCTACGCACCAAGTGAGTTGCACGTACCTTATGTTTTCTAAATACCTCACTTTGGTCGAAAATAATGGGAGTTTGGCCTATTTTCATCTGCCTAAGTCCAAATATGCCTAGAATGATGACTTCTGATGCCTAGAATGATGACTTCTGATGCCTCGGATAATGGCTCAAAAAAATAAGATGTCTGCAGCTACCCCTCTTTGGCTGTTACTGAGTATTTGGAACAGGGCAATGACAAATTTACACCATTTTGCATGAATAGGATGATGTTTCTTAAATACTTGCAAAAATGAAATTTAATTAATGTTTTACGATAATGATCACAATATATTGGTGGTAATTCTGACGAAAGTTTGAATAGGTTTTTGTAAGGTTTGACCTCTCTACTAGGCTTTTGGACCTTTTTCTAAGGTTTGACCTCTCTAAGTAGGCCTCAGCTAATGTGGACTTTAACTCAATAGATGCTGACCTTTTTGTGGGCAGACTGGATTGATACCCAATTTTTCATGGACAGACTCGATTAATGCCTGGCTTTTCATAGGCAGACTCGATTATCGTTTGGCTCTTTGTGGATCAAAGGAGATAAGGCGCCCAACTCTTTGTGGACTAAAAGGAAAAAGCATCCAGCTCCTTATGGACTAGAAGGGAAAAGGTGCCAAGCTCTTTGTGGACTAAAAGGAAAGAAGGCATCTAGCTTTTTGTAGACTAAAGATGGAAAAAGACGTCTAGCTTTTTGTGAACTAAAAGGAGAAAGGCGTCCAAGTTTTTGTGGACTAAAAGCAAAAAAACATTCAACTTTTAGTGGACTAAAATCAAAAAGGTGCCCGGCTCTTTGTAGATTAAAAAGAAAAAATGAGTCTAACTCTTTATGGACTAAAGAGGGAAAAAAAACATCCAGCTCTTTGTGGACTGAAAAGAAAAACAGGTGTTCAGCTCTTTGTTGACTAAAAGGGAAAATGGTGTCCAACTCTTTGTGGATTGAAAAGAAAAAAGCATCTAGCTTTTTATAGACTAAAAGGAAAAAGGCATCCAACTTTTTATGGATTGAAAAGAAAAACAAGCGTCAAGCTTTTTATGGACTGAAAGAAAAAAAAGCGTCCATCTCTTTGCTAACTAAAAGGGAAAAAGTTGTCTAGCTCTTTGTGGACTGAAAAGAAGAAAAGATGTCTAGCTCTTTATGGACTGAAAGGAAAACAATGTCCAGCTCTTTGTAAGCTAAAAGGGAAGAAAGCATCCAGCTCTTTGTAGACTAAACTATATGAGTTTAGGTACCTTTCTTGGATGGTTTTTGATATGTGAGCTCGTGATGTTTGGGCTATTTACTTGCAGCCTATCAAGGTTTTTCAGAGACTATAATTTATACCTAAGGTTCTTTGCTAGTTGGACTTTTACAAGCAGGAGTTTGTACCTAAAAGATGTTAATTGTTGTATGAATGATGCATGAGGATGCAAATGCATGTTGAAGAGATGTAAAGGTGATGATTTTAAAAGCCTAATCTAGTAATCGATTTTGGCCTTTCTAGTTATTTGTTTTTCAACGAGTTTGATAGGGTGATCTCTTATCCTAGGATTCATCAGCATTGTTCTAGATTTCCAGAGGTTTTGAATATAAAGATCGTTTTTAGAAGGTATGAATGACTCGTGATTGTTTTTTAGAAGGTTCGAATGACCCATGATCGTAGAGGGAAGGTTTTGATCTTAAATGGCTTGTGTTTAGGGACTTTTTATTGAATTGAATTTGCTGGCAAGTATAAAGGGTTTCTCTTGTCAATTCTAATTTAAAGGATGTCTTTGGTGGTCAGGGTGGACTGATATGAATTTTGATCATAGATGGAAAAGGATTTTTGCCCTTACCTTTGGGCTAGGGTTTACTAGGGAGTAGGTTTTAGGCGCATTTTCAAGATATAAAGGTTCAAGGGTAAGATCGACTATGGTTCCAAGGTTCATGATCTTTAGACATGAAACAAAATTCCTGTGAAGTTTCCATCTTTCAAAGTAATACCGGGAAATCCTATTATCAGTTCTGTTTGTTTGTCAAGCATTATCAATTAAACAATAAACATGATGCAACATGGGATGCAAGCGTTACAAAAAGGGTTTTGTTAGAAATCGCGTAATTGTATTTCATCCAAAAGAAAGAGGGTAAAAGTTATGACAAATTTTGTGATCATGAAAGATTTTAAGATATAAAAAAGTTGAGAATGGTTTTTCTGATTACTAAGCCCCTGATGCTGATGATATGAATCTTCCACTGAGTGCTTTCAAAGATATTTTTCAAGCGATCAATCTTTTCGGTGTTGGTTGACTTATAAGGAGATTTTTTAGATTGCCCCATGGTAAGATGGTTTACCTAAGGTTAGAGAGACACTATTTTTCTCCAAACGTTGGCAAGAGTGAAATTTGGTAAACTAGATTGTCGTAGAATAGATGGGCATGATTTGGTGTTTTGGTAAAGGAAAGAAAGATTTAAATTAGGTTAAATTTTAGGGAGAGCTTAGTCGTAATGCCTCTTTCTAGAGTTTTTAACTTAAACGAGTTTGTTTTGGACATTCTCTTTTTTTAAGAAAAAGAAAGATAGGACACACTTTCAGGTTTTCATCCTAGAATCTTTTCAGGCTAGTATTTCTTGACGGAGTTAGAATTGATGAGGTTAGGCAAATCATTACTGTCTATTTGTGTTAAAATCATGGCTCTTCCAAAAAAAAACACATTTTACCCCTTTTTAATTTATAGTCTATTTTCCTCGAGTATCTTTATGACTTAGAGGATTTGTTTGATTATTAGGTCATCTTTTCGAAACTGACAAGGATAGACCCTTTTATTATGGGACCTCATCATACGTTTTTGATACATTTTCTTGTGATGGATGGCTTTCATTATTTTCTTCTCGATAAGAATGAGCTGTTCATATAGGTTCTTGACCCATTCGGCTTCTTTAAGTTGTAATTCTATCAAGTCGTAAGTGAGGGGATTTTGACCTTGATAGGTAGAATAGCCTCCATGTCATAAACTAGAGAAAATGGGATAGCACCCATAAAGGTTTTAACTGCTGTGTGATAGGTGTGTAGTGTAAAAGGCAACTTTTTATACCAATCTTTGTACATTTCAGCCATCTTTTTAATTATTTTTAATAATATTTTTGGTTTCTTTGACTGTCCTATTCATTTTCAAAAGGTAGGGCAGTGAGTTATGATCTTGAATTTTAAATTGGGAGCAGACTGCCTGTATCATCTTGTTTTCCAAGTTACATGCATTATCTGTGATGATTTGCTTGAAAAGCCCATACTTGCAGATGATGTCTTTTTTCCCAAATTTGCACACAATAGATTTGGTGAAGTTGGCATAAGAGGACACTTCTATCCACTTGGTGAAATAATCAATAGCAATCAAAATGAATCGGTGTTCGTTAGAAGCCTTATGGGTGATCAGTTCGATCATATCCATGCCCCACATACAGAAAGGCCATAGGGCTATCATAGCATGTAGAGATGATGGCAAGACATAGATTTTGTCTGCATAAATTTGGCATTTATGGCACTTTCGAGCATCGTTGATGCAATTCTTCTCAAGAGTCAACCAATAATAGCTTGATGCATGACTTGTTTTGCCATTCGTGCTCATTGGCGTACGAATGCAGATTCCTTCATGGATATTTTTTAGAATTCTTTTGGCTTTAGAGGCATCCATGCACCGGAGTAGTACCTGATCCTAGTCTTTCTTGTCTAATATTCCACCATCCAAAGTAAAGCTTACAGCTATTCTTTGGATAGTTCTTTTGTCAGATTCACACATTTAGGGTACTGTTGATCTTTGATGTATTAGAGAATGTCATGATACCATGGCGTGTTTGCCATTTTCTTTTCATTTAGTAGATGACTAGGGCAAAATCTTCAAATACTTATAAAGTCATGATACCTCTTTCAATGGCAGCTTAGAGTCCCATGATGCAGGCTTCATATTTAGCTATATTGTTGGAACAATCGAAATTCAATCTTATGGTGAAGGGATAGTAGCTTCCATCAAGCGAGATAAGAATTACCCTAATTCCATGCCTTAATGCATATAAAGCTCCATCAAAATACATTTTGCAAAATGAACTAATATCGAAAGTGCCTTCTACTTTGGATATGCATATTAAATCTTCATTAGGAAATTCAAAGTCTAAAGGTTGAGAGTCATCTGTTGCTCAGCTTGCTAAGAAGTATGCTATTGCGCTACCCTTGATGGATTTTTGGCTTACGTACATGATGTCATACTCGGAGAACAAGACTTACCACCTGGCTAATCTTTCTGATTGGGCAAGGGCCTCACTTAAATATTTGATAGGATTGAGTTTGATGATCAACCATGTGGTATGGTATAGCATTTATTGCCTTAATCTTCAGGCTATCCAAGCTAGAGCATAGCATAACTTCTCTACTACTGAATAGTTATTTTCACACTCCATGAACTTCTTGCTCAAATAGTAGATAACCTATTCTTTTTTACCAGATTCATCTTGTTGACCCAATATAGAGCCTATTGACTTATTGTAGACACTTTATTTTGTCGGGCCAACTTTTAGCATCCGATGACTTAATTGAAAGATGATAGAATCAGAAAAAAAAATAAACTGGGGACGATTGTCAGGTGCCATGTCACTAAGCACTATTATGCAACACGACCTAGGTGGAAAAATTTTTTTAGGAGGTCTAAAATGCCTATGTTTTATTAAAGAAAAATCTAAAAATAAGGCATCATAGGTCAATATTCGAGTGTCACGAGAGTCATCGAACGAGTACACAAGTCAAGGTGAGGTAACTCAAGAAACCATAGATACGTGCAAGTTATATCGGTGCATAAGTATTGATACAAGGTTTTTGCGTCGTCAAAAATTCAAATTTTCATGTATAGTATCGATACACAGGGGTTTAGTCTCGAGACCTAATGAGATGTATTGATATCCATCATGATTGTATTGATATAGACCTTGGCAGTAGGTATAATTGTGGTTTTTGGCAGAATGTATCAATACATAAGCTTGAGTATCGATACAAATCCATTGATACATAAGTCTCATGACTAGAAACATTGTTTGCTCTTGATATTGATACATACTTCATTATATCGATATTCTTGGGTAAAAATTGTCTTGTGTATCAATACACAAAGGCATTTTTGCCTAGTTCAAGCCATTTTTCAGCCATTGCACCATTGATGCGAAATCCAATTTAAACATATTTCTGGCACTAAAAATCATCAAAATTCATACCAAGTTTCATCTTTGGGCTTGTGGGTGGATTTAGATAAAATTTTGAAGCCCAAATAGCTAATGGCAAGGGACATTTCATGAAATCATACAATTTGCCAAAAGGTAAGACTGAATTTTCTCAATGCTTAGTTGCATAAAGTAGCCTTTATCCACTATTTTTGTTAAGTAAACCAATTGGTTTGCAAGGTAGCTAAGCATATTACCTGATGTTTGCATGAGGTACATGCACCAAAACCTCAAAATGCCCTTACTTTTACATCTTTTGTCTTCATAGTCACATGGCTATATAAGCCAACCTTAGAATTAGCTGATAAGAAGCCTACCAAAAAACTTTTTAGCAAGCAAAACACTCACTTCTAGACATTTCCTCAATATTCCCAGCCACTAAAAACCAACAAACTCTTCTCCATCCTTGAAACCCCTCAAAGCATCACTAAAAGTCCTTCCAAAAACCTCCATTTCACTCATATTCCCTCTAAAAACTCCCTTTTATCTATACCTAAATAAAAGCCCCTTTTTTTCATCACTCTCTTGCTGTTCAACCCTAGAAAGGTGAGTTTAAAGTTGCAGCTTAAAGAAAAGGTTGAAGCTTGAAACTTTTTGGTATATTTTCCCCATTTGACTCTGTATATTCTTTGATTTTTCAACATTTTCATCATTGTAGTGACCTCCCTATGTTACATGACTCTGTATTGAGTATGTTCATGCACTTTCTTGCATACTAAGGAGTCTCATGGCACAAAAATGCTGTCTTGAAAATTCGAGCATGCTTTTTTTTGTTTAAATATGTTTATGTCATCTTCCATAACATGATTTTTGATGCCATTCATAGAGTTATCATTTTCATTCACCTTATTTGTCACTTTCTTGCGTCTTTTGTCTTCTCTTCCATGTCAAAATGTCATTTTATGCATTTTCATGCTTGCTCGTTTGCTAAAAATTTGACTTAAAAAAAACCCTAAGATAAGTTTTTGATACCTTTAAATAATGAGGACTAGCTTTGGGGACAAATTAAACCTTCCAGGTCTGGATTCATGGAAATAAAATGCTATTATCTTTTGTTAAATTATTAAGCCTTGACCTTGAGTCTAATACTCTCTTTAGTGATATGGTCAATAGGTTGTTTTATCGTCCTAAACTACTCCGCGATTGTGGAATGAACTTGTGACGCCCATGTTATTTGTCCTTTTCTGTCATAGATGTTTGGACGTCCTAGATTCAAGTTTATCCTTGAAAAAACCCTAAAACATTGAATAACTCCTTTGTTTTTGCTCTAGTAGCACCATAATCTGAGCTTGAAAAATTATTTTTAAGTCATGAATATTTTTCTAGAATTTTTTGATATTCAAATTCCTTTCTTATGGTGTCTTGATCGCCTTCAGATCATTCCAAATTACAGAGTTATGATTTTTTGAATCTTTGCTGTCCAAAAGAACTAGTGTGCTATATTTTTTTTGGGCCATTTTGGCTCGCTAGATGATTTTCTGAAATTTTTAAATATTTTTCCCAGAAGGTTTGCAAAATTCCCTTTTCAAAAAGGTATCATTCACTATTTAACTATTTCGGATGAGCTCAAAACAATTTTTCAAAGTTCAGTGCATCTTTTTCCATGCATATGCTACTAGTGCCAAGATAGAACTAACTCCAAGAATTAATTCTGCCTAGAAAATGATTTTCTAAGATTTTTAAAATATTTTTATATTAGTCCTTATCAAGTTACCTTTCCAATAGTACCTTATTTACCACCTAAAGCCTCCGGATGCACCTTGAATCAATTCATGAAAGTAGACTATATGATGTTGTCCCCTGTTTTTAACCCAATTTTTGAAACACTCTTGTAAAGACGTTCGAACATCTCCATTCAATTCCTACTATACAAACCCTTAAGACTTAGATTAAAGCTTAAAATAAAAATATATTTTATACAAATCTTCGGCTTTCTATTTTTAAAATCCTTTTTTTTTAAAAAAAAAAGCTTTTCTTTTAAAACATCAAAAGTTTGCATCTTTAGGGATATTCTAACCCCATTATTTTGAGGGGATACTCTAACCCCGTTTTCCTTAAAAATTTGGATTTTGTTTCTCAGATTTAGTCGAGATTCTTAATTATTTTCTTAAATCATCAAAAAATTTTACCTTTTAGTATACTCTAACCCCATTACTCTGAAGAAATACTCCAACCTACTTTATTCCTAGTTATTTTTATAACTTCATCTTTCGGGATACTCTAACCCCACTGCTACAAGGGGATACTTCAACCTCACTTTTATCAAAAAATAAAAAAATTTTCTCTTTTCTAGATGCCCCAGATAGTTATGATAGAAATCTTTTTCGTCCCTCAAATCACCATCGAATCCAAACCTGTTCTAAATTGTCATCTTAGTTGTTTTTCAATAATCAGAGATAATTATGAGGTACATTTCGATCATCCCTCATTTTTATGTTCTTTTGCTCGTGATTCTTTGTTTATGATATTGTTATATTCTTTTCGTCTTACTAACATGTTTCCTTTTTTATTGTGATTATCGTGCATTCATATTTAAAATTCATTTGTAAAGAACTTTGTAAGGCAATGTTTTGAATTAGCATCTCTCCAATGCCTAATATGGAATATCCAAATTTTCAAAATTTAATCCGAAAACTATTTCATAAAAATCCCTATGCTCCACATGCCTTCGCGGTGCATAGGTGATATAAATCTTCTTTCAAAACTCGGATTAACATTTTCCACCAAAACTTCATGCATAAAAAAGGGATTATTTCTAAATAATGACCAAGTTGAACTGATTAAATCAAAACTAAAGCGAGACATAGTTAGCAAGTACCAATTCAGGTGTCATTGAGGTGCTAATCCTTCTCTATGCATAACCAACTCCCAAAACCAACCAATGAATCTTTGGACCTTGTAGACTTTGAAATCGATTTTTCAAGTTTTGTAACTCAGAATATTGATTTCAATGGTCATTCGATTCTATCTAGCCTAAAATGATCAGTGGTGACTCCTAGTTTATGGCCACTTTAGGGGGGCCATTTGAGACTTGTTGGATAAGCAATTCGCTCGATAGTCTCTTTCCTTTTTATATTACTATGCCTAATCCAAATTTGGATCATGAGATAACTTAAAGGCTTGACCAGCGCCACTATCGTACATTTTTTTAAGTCAACTGCTCTAAGCCCTTCAGATCATCTAAAGTTTTAAAGGTAGGCATGTGGCTACAACTTGGCGACTCTAGTACGGGTTAGACTAGAGAGCAAATGCTACGACTTGCTATATCTCGCTTGATTTTTTGTTTTTTTTTTTTTTCAAATTCCCTCATTATTTGGCTATGATCCCTTTTCACTTTTAACATTAACTTTTTATCTTTCATAATTTTTGCCTTATGGTTATCAGGGATTATATCTTTCCCGAATAAATATTGAATTTAATAAGTACAATAATATAGGAGTAAACCAAAAGGTTTGATTGATTCCCCGAGACACACTATGCACTTGCATTTACACTAGATTCCCACCAAACACCATGGTGAGGTTAGTGCCCTAATTGTTAGGAGGAAGTAAGCCATCCACCTTCATGAGTAACCCTCCACATAAGCATGGCAAGATCTTTTGAGGTGTAAATTACCTATGTCTTTAGTGAGTACCCCTCTGTATTTGCATAGGGAAATACATTCATTGGGTCAAACCCATTCTGCTAACCCTGCAATAGGCTTAGGATCAGGGTGCCTTGGCTGTCCTTACCAGATGGAAGAGTGATATTCAATTAGGGATCAACTAAACCCATATAATGAACCTTATGAGCTAAACCATGTCAAACCATATATGAATACTGCTAGAATAACCTAAAGTATAGGATCACTTAGGGAAACACTTCTCACCTTTACTCTTATGTACCATGGTTACATGGGTGATGATGGGTGAACATTGTCACCCACATTTGTCATTTTTATTTTCATGATCATTTTTTTAGGATATGCTATTACTTTTGATGGCAAATCCTCTTTAATAAGTGGGTGATGACAAGCGAATGCCATTACCTACAATACCGTCTTAAAATGGTTGTACCTGACCAAAATAAGCCATCATGCTGTCCAAACGATGGCTTAACATGTATTTATCGTAGATGTTGATGAACAAATATCACCACTTAATTGGTCAGTCTTGTCCTTGCAAGGTGTCATGTCATCTTGCTAAAGGCAATTTTAACTCGGCCATGTTGTTAGGTTGTCCATTTGTTGTCAATTGTCATGTTTGCTCTTAGGCATCGTACTGCATACTATCGGGGTAATTTTGTGATTTATTTTTGTTGTTTCTCTTCTTCATGCATAAATTCTCTAACCTTATACTACCTTACTGTTTCATGTTTGTATCATATACATCATTTCTTGCATCAAACATATAGAGACAATTGACATAGGGCAATGGTGAATGAACACCATAGTGCCCACAGGATCTTCGGCCTATCAGCGTCATATTTCGTTGATAAGTTCTAGGGCATAATTCATCCATTCCACCATGGCCAGTGCTATAGGGATGCAACATGGTGCATCTCATACATTTCATCTACCTCTATTAATACTATTTGCAATTATAATGGAAGATTTGCATGATAACATTTTCATGCTCATGACATCTTTTCACACCTTACATTAACATTCTCATTGCACTCATTTGCATACACGCATGCATACTTCCATTGCTAATTCATGAACTTGAGGTGTAGAGTGGTGGCTTGCATGAGTACTAAAACTTTTCTAAAAGAAACTTCATTTTTCCTTGAAAGGTATCAATGAAAGACTAATATTGTTAATCATGGGAGATGAGTACTCGGCTAGAATTGAGAGATTGGAGCTCACACATAAAAAAAAAGATCAAAAGTGCATGCTTCTTAAAAATGAGGAACTGCAGGCCCAGATAGCCATGTTGATGAAAATGGTATCAGCTTCTATAAAGGAAAAGGGGCAAGCTAGTGTAACTAACATTAGAAAAGGTTGACAAATTTTGAAGATCACCTAACTTGTGAACCGGAGTTGCACCTATCCAAGAGGAAGTAGTCTAGGAGCAATAACCTTACATAATACCAATTCCACTAATGCACTGATTATCCAAATGAATCTGACTACAACACCTAAGCATTCCAGATTTCATAGGGCAAGTACTAAATCTTCCTCAGCTTATCTATCATTGCTTGATCTAAATGACCCTATGGAGTAAGAGGAACCTAAAGGTGTCCAACCTTTAGAAGCTATAGGAAAACTCAGCAAATACTAATAGCTAGAAAAAAGGCTTAGTGCAATTGAACAATAAATTCTGAGTCATGGATGCAAAATCTCTAGGCTTGGTTTCCAACCTCATTATTCCACCCAAGTTCAAGGTGCCTGAGTTCGAGAAGTACAATGGGACCATAAATTTGACTACCCATATCTGGATGTATTGTTTAAAGATGGCTAAGTTTGAAAGGAATGAGAAACTTTAAATTTACTGCTTCGAAGATAGTCTGACCGTGGTAGCAGCTTAGTAGTACAATAAATTGGAAAAAACCAAAATCCAAACATGGGTTGATCTTGCTAGAGCCTTCTTGGGTAGTACAAGCACATTTCTGATTAGGTACCCGATAGGTTATCTTTGAGAAACATAGAGAAAACGCCTATTGAGACCTTCAAACCATATGCCCAAAGATAAAGGGAAGAGGTAGCACAAGTCAAATGGGAAAGAGATGACCATATACTTTGTGGAAACATTACATGCCCCTTTTTATGAGAAGCTTATAAGGAATGCCATAAGAACTTTGCTGATTTGATCATGTTTAGAGAAATGATAGAGAATGCAATCAAAAGCAAAAAACTTGGGAAAAAGGAGATACTCCACACTAATGAAAGGAAAATACCTGCAAATAAAAGAGAAGAGATCCAAGCCTTAACCTTCAACAAGCAGTCGACAAAGGGTTTTACCTTTCACCATTCATACGCCACAAGCCAAATGGTTCACCCTTCCAAGGGTAGTCTTGCATCAAATTTATACTTGAGTTTTTACCCACTAGCATTTCTTCCAATGCACAACTTAGTACTTATGACTCTGATTGGGCTAACCTATCAACCAAAAAGGTTAGAGAGTGTTAAAAAATGATAGCAGGGTAGTCGGGATAGAACCCTTATAAAACTAATCCCAATATCATACACCAAATTACTTCCTCAGCTTATCCAGGATCAGTTTATTACGCTAGTCTACTCTGAACCTCTAGAGTCACCCTGCCCAAAAGGTCATGAAAACCATTGCTTGTGGATCTCATAGAGGGTGCATGAGTCATTCCACAAAAAAATGTAGGGCTTTGAAGAGAAAAGTGCAAAGATTAATTGAAGCGGGGTAGCTAGATCTTGATCAACTATGAAACGGGATGTATGAACCTAAGACAATGGGTGGCATTCCAATTTAGCATGCTTTATGTGAAAAGCTTTTGTCTTCAAAATGTTAACTTTCATGTTTTGAACTTTAAATCATGTATTTAATGAAAGCATGATATTAAGAGTCTCAAAAAATATTAGTGATTGCTTGCATTTTTCATCTTTCTTTTAGGTTTCTATGCATAAAACTGAACAATTATAAGACCCAAAACTTCAGGGAATCAGTTTTAAATCATGCCACATAACCACACAAGAACCATTAAATTAACAAAAACCTTGACGTAGGCTAGGAGCAATAAGAACCGATTTTTTAGAATTTATAGACCCCTTCAGAACCAGGCAAACGTGATATTCTCTTATAGTCCTACCGACAGTAATTTGATGCGTATCAGGATTGAGCCAAGAAACATCCACCTTCTTCTCGACAAATTAAAACCAAACTACCAAGCTATACCCTGTAAGCTTTTTAAATCACATTTTCGGGGCAATGCCACCAAACTAACTGACACCCCTACCACAACCTCTTCGTCCCTCATTCTTTACTTTAATACCTCTAAAAGCTTTTCTTGAAACATTTTTTATGTCCCTACCATGATCTCTTTGTCCCCGATTCTCCCTTTTCAAGCTATTTCCTAAAAACCTTCCTCAAGGCACTTTTTAGGGACCCCCTACGTCCTTGTCCCTAGTTCTTCCCTATCATCTTGATATCATAAAACTCAAATCCTTTGTCAATGTAGAATGTTCCTTGTAGCTTGAACCTTAGCATCATGTGATTTCCTGTCAGTGGTAAACCACAACAGGGTATGCCAGTATGTGAAGTGAAAAAAGAGTAAAAAGTAAAACAAAGGCATGCTTTAAAAAATAAAAAAATGAAAAATGAAAAGGTCTAAAATGTCTTTAAAAGAATTTTCTTTGAGAAATAAGATGAAAAATAACCATATTTCATCATTCTGTCTCAAATTAGAAGAACTTCCCCTTGTGCTACGCTTTTTAGCCTAATATGTTTAATTTTTTGAAATCCTGATCAAAGATCACCTCTTATATTAGGGGGCAAGGAAAACTTGTTTAAAGGGTATAGGGGATAGATATCCCACGCTATAATTTTGAGAACACTCAACATCAAGGGGCAAATAGGAAATGTACAAAGCTTTTAAAGTCTCAAATTCCCTCCAATGATGAAAAATAAAAGAGAAAAATGGAAAAACAAAATCAAAAATCAAGAAAAGTGAATAAAAGATCAAGAAACAAAGACATAGATGCCTTCTCAAAAAAATGATTCTTGATCCAATCACCTTTGAATGCCATATTTTGGGCCTTTATACCCTTTTCCTTCAAAATCATGAAACTTGGCCTACATTACAGTCCTTAAAGATCAAACATGGCTATGTAAACTGATGAACCCATTCTTTAAGAGATTATTCTTTTGATAAATTTTGAGCCTTCTTAATAATCATAACGATGTAATCAAACAAAAATGAAATCAAAAACAGAAAGATTAAGGCTATAGGGCAAAAACCCAAATGAGCAGTCTAGAGAAAAATACTATATTTCCAATGCCACTCATACGATTACCAAGATCTTAACAAGGAATCCAACATTCCAAATAAACCCATGAACATCTCTAAAATGTCATCTTTAGAGGCATCAACTCTTAGAATTAAATTCCTCATCTTTCTAGATCAGCCTCATAATCCTAAACCCATCATGGCCAATCCTGGTGCCGATTAAAGTATCAACAGTGAGAGGCTTAAAAGAATCTCAAATTTATTTGGCTTTTACGGAATTCATAAGGACTGGTCCATTCAAGAGCCTAGAAAATAAGGAATTCATTTCATTTATCTTGAAACTTTCTTGAAAAAGCCTAGTTGCCATTCAAAAAATCTTTTAACCATAAATTAACAGTCTTTAAAAGAATTAAATATCATGCTAACTAGTGAGTTTTTATCAAATGAACAGTTTAAGTAAAAAAAGAATAACTTTTCCAATCATGGGGACAAACTAAGATTAAAATGCTTTTTAATCAAACAGATAAACTATTAAGAAAGGTTAAGCTAGATTAAAAAAAAGCCAACTGTAATCTCAACCTCTACACCTTAGTTAACATACATGTCATCGTTCATGAAATTATTCATCGTTCGCATAGGCATTTGAGCATCACTCATTAACATACACTTTACTTCAAGCTTAGCATCGATAATGGCTAGCCTTGGTGCTTGCACTCACATGCATCAACACTTTTGTGAATACATGAACGATGATACTCTTATGCATTCTTACCTACCCATAATTGCACTTATGCACACCCTCATTAAGAAGCATTTTGCATTCAGGTGCATCTATATTTACATGCATTTGCACTTGCGTGCATCTGCATTCATGTATTGACACATATGTGCGTTCTCCTTCATATTAAGCATTCTTACTTATGTACCTTTGCTCTCACATGCATCTTCACTTGCCTACATTCACACTCATATGAAATCTTATCTACCTTCACACTTATGCTTATCTTAGTTTATGAGCATTTGCACTAATGTGCATTCATTACATTCATGTACACCTTTGCTTATGCATTCAAGCATTTGTATTCATATGCATTTTCACTCGTGTCCAGTAGCACTCAGAGGCACTCATGTCATAAACATTTACGTTCACATACATTTGCATTCATGAACATTAACTCGGTCGCCTTGCATGTATGTGCATCACTCAATGCGTATGGGTATCTTGATACCAAGCATTGATATCAACTTACTTGCATAACATGGCATTTATGCCTTGAAATGACATTCATAACATACAACACATCTCCTCTCTTGAGGGTGTAAACCAAAAACTTTCCAAAGCTTCTCTTGGATATTTCATCAAAAACCTTCAAAGCCTTTTCTTGAGGATATTACTTCAAAAACCTTCAAAGCCTCTCTTGAGGATATTTTACAAGAGCTTTTGAAGCCTCTCTTGAGGATCTTTCATCAAAAACCTCCATAGCTTCTCTTAAGGATATTTTATCAAAAACTTTCAAAGCCTCTCTTGAAGATATTTTACCAAAGCTATCTTGAAGATGTTTTCAATGTTTTCCAAAACTTTTCTTGAGGATGTTTCATTGAAAACTTTCAAAGCCTCTCTCAAGGATGTTTTCACCTTAACATTCAAAGCCTCTGGAAATCTAGAGCAAGATTGACAAACCTTGAGGTAAAAATCCATCCTTTAATTCGTAAAAAAGGAAACAACTAAATAAGACCAAAATTAACCAACAAATTAGGCTGCATCATTAAGACATGCATGTACATCTTCATCACTATGCAATATTTAACATCCTTTAGCTACCAGCTCTCACATACGAAAGCCAAATTAGTGGGGAACCTAATGTACAATTTTTTGTTTTTGAAAAGCCTTGAAAGGCTCAAGGTAAGAACTTCTAACCCTCAAATCCCACACAAGCTAGAGGCACTTGTCCAGGGTTAACTAAGAAAACTATATACCTTAGTCCTTAAAAAGCAAGACACTTACCTACATCAAAGACCACATAAGTTGGTGGCACTTGTCTGTGGTCAAATATAAGAGACTACCTATCTCAGCCCACAAAGAACTGGATGCCCATCGAGTCAAAGCCTAGACAAGCTAGGGGCACCTGTTTGAGGTCAAGCCCAAAAAACAACCTTTTTCAATCATCAAAGAGTGAGGTGCTTACCTACCTCAAAGCCTACACAAGCTGATGGCACTTGTCTAGGGTGAAACCCAAAAATTACCTACCTTAGTCCATAAAGAGCTGGATGCCTATCAGATTAAAGCCCACGCAAGCTGGTGGCACCTATCTAGGGTCAAACCTAGGAAACTACCTACCTTAGTCCAAAAAAAGCTGGATGCCTATGAAGTCAAAGCCCACACAAGCTGGTGGCACTTGTCTGAGGTCAAACATAGGAAATTACCTACCTTATTCCACAAAGAGCTAGACGCTTATCGAGTTAAAGCCTATATAAGTAGGTGGCACCTATCTGTGGTTAAACCCAAAAAATTACCTACCTCAGAGCCCACACAAGCTAGTGGCACTTATTTGCTGTTAAACTTAGGTAACAACTTAGTAGGGAGGTCAAACCCTGTGAAACTCATCAAAATTTTCTTTTTTGCAAATATATTTGGCTTAACTTGACATAAATACTAAATGGGTCTCTATTTTTCTGCAAGCACATGGAACTATTATCCTACCCAAACAAAATGGTGTCTATTTGTCTTTGCCTTGTTCCTCATACTCAACAATGGCCAAAGAAGGCAGCTTTAGATACCTCATTTTGTTTAGACTAATTTTTGGTATCCCAAGACTCAATTCAAAGGTTATAGAATTAAAAAATAAACTAGGGATGACTGCCATATGTCATGTTGCCAGGCACTATTAGGGAACATGGCACCAGGCTAAAAAATTATTTTGGAAGGTCTAAAATGCCTATGGGTCATATTAAAGAAAAATATAAAAATAAGGCAACAAATGTCAATATTTAAGGTGTCATCGGAGTTATTCAGATGAGTACACAAGTCAAGGTAAGGTAACTCAATAAGCTATATGTACGTGCAAGTTAAATCAGCACATAAGTATTGATATGAGTCTTTTGCGTTACTAAAAATTTAAATTTTTATGTGTAATATCGATACATGAGGGTTTGGTCTAGAGACGTAATAAGATGTATCAATGCCCATCATGCTTGTATCGATACAGACCTTGGCAGCAGCCATAATTATGATTTTTGGCAAAATGTATCCATACATAAGCTTGAGTATCGATACAAATCCATGGAGTATCGATACAGGTCTCTTAGTCTTGAGACTAGAAACATTTTTTTCTCCTAGTATCGATACATACTTCATTGTATTGATACTCATGGGTAACAATTGCCTTGTATATCGAAACATAATGTTTTGTATCAATACACAAAGGCATTTTTGCCTAGTTTGAACCATTTTTTAGCTGTTGCACTATTAATGCAAAATTCAATTCAAACATGTTTCTTGCAACAAAAATCATCAAAATTCATACCAAGCTTTGTTTTTGGGCTTGTGACTGGATTTAAAAAAAATTTTAAGGCCAAAATAGCTAATAATAAGGGACATTCATAACATTATCTAATTTGTCAAAGGCTAAGGCTAAATTTTCTTAATGCTCAGTAGCATAATGCAACCTTGATCCACTATTTTTGCTGAGCAAACCAATGGGTTTGCATGGCAGTTGAGCATAGTGCCTGATCTTCACATAAGGTACATACACCAAAACCCTAAAATACGCTCGCTTTTAGCATATTTTGTCTTTATAGTCACATAAGTATATAAGCCAACCTTGGACTCAGCTGATAGGAACCCCACCAAAAAAATCTCAGCAAAAAAAAAAAAAAACTCACTTCCAGACATTCCCTCAATATTCTTCAACCACCAAAAACCAAGAAACTCTTCTTCATTCTTGAAACCCCTCAAAGCTATCACCAAAAGTCTTTTTGAAAACCTCTATTTCACTCATATTCCCTCTCAAAACTCCCCTTTATCCATAACTAATAGAAAAGGCCCCTTTTTTAATCACTTTCTTGTTTTTCAGCCCTAGAAAGGTGAGTTCAAAGTTACTGCTCAGGGAAAAGGTTAAAACTTGAAACTTTTGATATATTTTCCCTACTTTACTCTACGTATTCTTTGATTTTGCAACATTTTCATCATCTTAGTGATCTCTTTATGTTACCATGACCCTTATAAGATTCCCATGCATTATTACTGCCCTGTTTATGGTAGTCTTAGGATGTTGATGTTCTCTTGATGCCTTAATGTTGCATGGTAGGCCAAATATCTTATCTTTCATTTTGTCATTAAAACAGGCCTTATTCATGCATTTTCTATTATGTTTCATCTATTTTCATATGTTTAACACATGCTTGAATGCTTTTTATAACATGCATTGAGTATGTTCATGCATTTTCTTGCATATTAAGGAGTCATATGCTATAAAAATGCTATCTTGAAAATTCCAACATGCTTCTCTTTGCTTAAATATGTTTACGTCATCTTACATAACATGAACATTGATGCCATTCATAGAGTTATCATTCATCTCTTTGTGTTTTTTGTCATCTCTTCCATGTCAAAATGTCATCTTTGTTGGTTTGCATGCTTGATCGTTTGCTAAAAATATGATTTTTCAAAAAAAAAAAAAAACCACAAGCTAAGTCTATGTTACCTTTAGATAATGGGGACTAGCATAGATTTAATGTTTTAATTAAATTGGTCCTCTAATCTTGGGGAGAAATTAAACCTTATATGTCTGGATTCATGGAAATAAAATGCTATTTTTTCTTTTGTTAAAGTATTAAGCCTTGATCTTGAGTCTAATAACCTCTTTAATGATATGGTCAATGAATTGTTTCATCATCCCAAACTACTCTAAAATTTTGGAATGAACTCATGATGCCCATGTTACTTTTCCCTTTCTGTCATAGATGTTCTAACATCTTAGAGTCAAGATTATTCTTGAAAAATCTCGAAAATACCAAATAACTCCCTCATTTTTGCTTTACAGCACCATAGTCCAAGCTTGATAATTATTTTCAAGTCATGAATGATTTTTCTATAATTTTTTGATATTTTTCCCTTAAAAGGAATCGAAATCACTTTCCAATGGTGACTTGTTTGTCTTTGGAACATTCTAGATGAGGGAGTTATGATTTTTTGAACCTTTGCTATCTAAAACCCCTAAAACTAGTGTGCTATTTTATGTTTGGGCCATTTTCACCCTTACAAATGATTTTCTTGAAATTTTTAACATTTATCTCAGAATGTTTGTGAAATTTCCTTTTGGAAAAATGTGTCATTCACGATTTAATGATTCCAAATAAGCCCAAAATAATTTTTCAAAGTTCAGTGCATCTTTTTCCCCTGCATACATTGCTAAGGTCAAGGTAGTCCTAAATCCAAGAATTCATTCCGCTAAGAAAATTATTTTCTAGGATTTTCAAAATATTTTTTTATTAGTTCTCATCCAATTACCTTTCCAATGATACCTCATTTATGCCTTGAAGCCTTCGGATGTAACCTAAATAAATTCAAGAAAGGAGATGATGTGATGTTGTCCCTTGTTTTTAATCCAATTTTTGAAATGTCTTTATAGAGACATTCAAATGTCTTAAAATGCATCCAATTCCTACTATAGAAACCCTTAAGACTCAAATCAAGGCTTAATACAAAAATATATTTTATACAAATCTTTGGCTTTCTACTTTCAAAATCCTTTTTCTCTAAAAAAAACCTTTACTTTTAAAACATCAAAAGTTTCCATCTTAGGGGATATTCCAACCTCACTGCTCCAAGGGGATACTCTGACCCTGTTTTTCCCAAAGAAACTTAAATTTTCTTTGTCAAATTTAATCAAAATTCCTAATTATTTGCTTAAATCATTAAAAATATTCATTTTTAGGGATACTCTAACCCTATTATTTGAGTGATACTCTAACCTCATTTTTCATTATAAAGTTGAATTTTCTCTTTATTCCCAATAATTTTCATAACTTTATCTTTTGAGATACTCCAAACCCATTGCTCTAAAGGGATATTTCAACCTTGTTTTTACCAAAAAAATCCATAATTTTTTTTTCTTTTTTGAATGCCTCCGATTGTTTTGATTAAAATCTTTTTTGCCCCTCAAAGCACCATCGAATCCAAACCCATCTCTAAATTGTCATCCTGATTATTTTTAAATAATCAAAGACAATTATGAGATGCATTCCAATTGTCCTTGTTTTTTAAGTTCTGTTGTTTGTGATTGTTCATTTATGATATTGTTATATTCTTTTTGTCTTACTAATGTATTTCCTTTTATAATGAATATTCATGCATTCATATTTAAAATTTGTTTTCAAACAATTTTATAAAGCAATGTTCCATGTTGGTAACTCTCCAGTGCCTAATATGGAATATCTAAATTTTCAAAATTTAATTTGAAAACTATTTTTATAAAAATTCCTATGATCCTTATACCTTTGCTATGCATAGGTGATATAAATCTTTTTTCAAAACCCTAATTTGCATTTTCCACCAAAACTTCATGCATCAAAAAGGGATTATTTCTAAAAAACTACCAAATGAAACTTATTAAGCTAAAATGAAAGCAAGACATAGTTGCAGGTATCGATTTTGGGCATTGTGAGGGTGCTAATCCTTCCTCATACGTAACCAACACTTGAACCTAACCAATGAATCTTTGGACTTTGTAGACCTTGAAATAGATGTTTCAAGTTTTGTAAATTGAAATATTATTTTAAGCTAGCATCCAATCTTGCCTAGCCCAAAATGAAGGTGGTGACTCTAAGTTTATGGCCATTTCATTTTGGCCATCCAAGACTGGTTGGATAAGCAATTCACCCGACGATCTCTCCCCCCTTCATGTCATTATGCCTAATCCAAATTCTAGCCATGGGATAACTCAAAGGCTTAACCGCCACCACTATCATACATTTTTTAAGTCGAGCATGCTAAGCCTTTGGGATCATCCGAAGTTTTAAAGGCGAGAATGTGGTGACACCTATCGAAAACTAATAGATATATGACTAAAGGTTAACTAAGCACTAGTGACATAAGTATTGATAGGTTCAAAAGGTACTTTTTGGGTTAGTCAAAGGTTTTCTGGCATTCTTCATTCCATTCTCTAAAATTTTGTTTTTGAAGTAGCTAAAAAATTGGATCGCATTTGTTGGTCAACTAAGATTGAAATCTAGCTATGTAGTTTAACCTTTCTAAAAAACTTTTTACCTTTTTTGGGTTTGCAATGGTGGCAGGTTATAAATGACATTGACTTTGTCTAGAGCAACTTCTAATCTTTTTTCCCTCACAATAAAGCCTAATAGCTTGTCGAGTGTGACACTAAATGTACATTGGTAGGATTAGCACGAGATAGCATTTGTTAAGCTATTTAAAAAGTTTCCATAAATTAGCAATATGTCTACTTTCATTTGGCGATTTGGTGATTATATTGTCCATATAGACCTCTATATCTTTGTGCATGAGATCATGGTATACTATTATCATTGGCCTTTGATAAGTTACCCTAATGTTTTTGAGCTCGAAAGGCATTACTATATAGCAAAAAGTCCCTCAACTGGTCACCAAAGTGGTCTTCTTCATGTCCTCAGCTGTCATTTTAATTTGGTTGTAACTTGAATGTCCATCCATGAAGAAAAACAATGCATTTTTGGCAGTATTGTCTACTAAGGTGTCGACGTAAGGCAAAGAGAAATTGTTTTTTGGGCTGGCTTAATTCAGGTCCCTTATAGTCTACACACATCCATACCTTGCCATTCTTTTTAATGATTAGAATTATACTGACTAACCATTTACAATACTTAGCTACTTTAAAAAATCCTACCTCAAATTACTTTTTTACTTATTCTTTGATCTTTAGAAGCATCTCCTGTTTTATCCTTCTAAGCTTTTGTTGTATGGGCTGACATTCAGTTTTAAAGGGAAGTTTATGGACCATAATGTTAGTTTCAATCTAAGCATGTCTTAGTAGGACCAGGTGAACATATTCTGATATTCTTGGAGGAGGTTTATCAGTTTGATTCGAGTTAAAGGATTTATGAAAGTTCTAATCTTAAGTTCTTTTTTATTCGCTTCCATTTCTAGGGTTATGGTCTCAATGGGTTCTTCTTAGGGCAATACATGTTTTTATTTTTGCTTAATTAATCTTAACAAGTCTAGAGATCTGGGACTCTCTTCAGAATCTCTTTAGGCTCAACTTTGTTCCTGCAAATTTATTTCTCAAAATTGACATCTAAAATCTTAGTATAAATATTCATGTCATTTTTATTTAGGCACTTAAAAATATGGAAAAAAATAATATGGGCAGAAAATATGTAGAAGAAAGTCTAAGAGTTGGTAAAAATTATGAAAATGGCACAAAAAATGAAATGCATAATGCTTAGTCATATTCATTGATAATGCTTAATTAAAAAGGTGCCTATACAAAGGATTCTACAATGTCGTTGGGTAAAAGCATGTACGTTTAGCTCATAACATTATTTTAAAATAGACTTGAACAGTATAGGAATCTCGATCCAAACACTTAGAGCAAATCCTAAAAATAGACTAGTCTTTAATCTTTTGCTAACGTCTTTGACTCATCGATCGCATCCCTAGAGAGATTCCTAAATGCCTTGTTTAATATGAGTGCAACATTGTCAAAGCTGATATCCACATATCTTCTTGAACAAAAACCTTCCTAGAGTGATGGAAATAACATTGATTCTTGCATCAAGTCTTCTCCAAATAGACAGGCTATCCTTTTTTCATAGTTCTTTTAAGCTTATTTTGTTTTCTATTATGCACTTAGCTTAAACCTTAACCTTTTTTTGTTAATCTAGTTGATAACTTTTAGGGCTCTAGCAATTTTTTGGAGACATTTTTTGAGTCCCTTTTTAGCCTATGCACCTTTACTAATGATTAACTTCAGAGCCATATGACTATCCTTTAAAAGAAAAGCTCGACCATTGACAACCTATCCTTGATGTAAGTGGCATTGACAAACTCAAAGGACTGAAACAAGGATTCTAGAACATCTATATTGAGTTCAATATACGAAGCATTAATTCAGGTAGCAATAATAATATCTTCTTCTCTTTCGATGCTGACAACCTTATTTTTAATGATGAATTTCAACTTTTGATGCAATAATGATGGTATAACTTTTGCAAAGTGAATCTAAGGCCTTCCCAATAGGCAGTTATATGATGAGGCGATGTCCATCACATGGAAGTGTATTTCATAAGTGCATAAACCAATTTGGAATAGAATGGTGATATTTCTTATGATATTTCTATAAGTTCCATCAAATGCTTACACATTCATGCAACTATTGTAAATATAAGTTGCGTTAATAAGGAGTTTATTCAAGCATGATATAGGCATTACATTCAACACTGATCCATTATTAATAGGCATTTTGGGCGATGAGCTGCCTTTGCAGTATGTGGTGATATGGAGGGCTTTATAGTTTCCCCTTCCTTTATGAGGGATTTCATTATCGCTAAAAAATATATAGTTGTCGGTAGTGGTATTGCTTCCTAGATAATCTAATTGGCCTATCAAGATGTTAGAAATGACATATACCTTATTCAAGACTTTGAAGAAAGCATTCATTTGAGCTTAAGAGTTTAACAGCAGTGACAGCATAGATATCTTGGCAGGTTGATTGTTTAACTGATAGATGGTGATATTTGCTATGCTTGATGAACTTAAGGAATTCAATAGCTTTTTTTCTAACTTATTGTCTCCTTAATAGCTACCGAATTTACTTTGGTTACAAAGTTTGGTGCTTGAGAGATAAGAGTACTGTTCTTTTACTGAATTTCACTTCTTGACGTAGCTAAGGAATAATATCTACCAAACCTAATTAGATAGCCTACCCTCAAGAGGTCAACATTTGCTACTTGTTAACTAGATTCTTCAATGATTAAAATTTTCTTTTATATTTCTATGGAATCGCTCTATTGTCTTTATAAGGGAAAGAGGATAGAATTTGAATAATCATCTTTGGCATGGGCTGAATAAAGGCAGCTTTGATACTTGGTTGGTTGCTAAATAAAACCAATGGTCTTCCAACCTCGTAAGGAGGATTTCTCTCATCTTTTATCATGGTGTTGATAAATGATATCATAATTGCTTATTATTTTTTATCTTAGGATTCGGTGCTGCCTTCATTCATTATTTTTGAACAATAGCATGAAACTCTTATCACTTTTGAATAGTGTGGCTGTAGATGGTATGGAAATCACAAAAGTTATCAGCTCTCTCTTCTATTATTTCAACCTTATTAAACAATTTGGCTTATGCTATGATTTGCCAAACCAAATTCATTAGTGTCCTGACCTTGTCTATGTTCTTTATGATCTCACAGTCATCTTTAATAGCCATTCCATTCGCATCTAATTTAGTATAACTTTTGGATGAGCTAGTTCCAACACTATATTTTAGCCCTTGTTCAGCCTCAACCTTTTTTCCTTTGACCTTGAAGGTATCTCTCTTGTTTGAGTCACTTTTCATGGCCTCATTGATTATTCCACACAATATAACTATATTTATGAAGTTCCTTGGGATGCTCTTTCCCATCTTCTCAAAATAAGGTGCTTGTAAGGTACTGATAATTTAACAGTCATTTCTTTCTCTATCAACAAGGGTTGAATCTAGGTAGCTTCTCTTATCCACCTCAAAGTGTACTGCTTGAAACTTTTATCAGCCCTATTTTCCATGCTCATGAGAGAGAAACAATTTGAAACCCAGTTGGTGGGAAGTCTTTCCTCATCTATGGCATTAATAGATAAACTAATGTATTCGTCTCACTCCTTATAGAACCTAATTTTGGATCAATCCATCATTCTTTGGACCATCTCTAGGAAAAATGGATAGTGTTATAAAATGTACCCTCATCTATAGTGGTAACAAAATGGTTCAGTGGTTTCTTTACTCTAGTTTTTGATATCTAATATAATTCCAGCCTTCACAAAAGCTTGCCATACCTTGCTCATTGCTATCTTGACTTCTTTAATGATTTCTTTGACCCAACAACCTTTCCCATCGATCACAACATTCATTCTTGGTTCTGTATGGTTAGGAAGTGGATTAACTTTAACATTAGGTCTAGGCCTTTGTTCAACCTTTTTTTTCTAGCAAACTCTATGCTTTTCTTTTGAATAAGGTGTAATTCTAAATAGAATGACCTTGTGCTCTAACATGGTACTTATAATAGGCATTCTTATCATACCATTTAGGATATGGAAGTGATCTTGGGTTCATGAGCTGACCCACCAATAGACAAAAGCAAATCTCATTGTAAGAGTAAGGAAGTGGCTCAAAGTGTTCTCTTCCTCGGGTTGCTTGTTGATTATTTAGAGCTCTTGCACTATTCGTATTGTGGGGCTATGTGATCTTAGTAGTGTTTTGGATGGGATTCGACGCAAAACTCATTGTTAGAGGGAACCTAGTGGAATGAACTGGTGTGTCACTATGAGTAAGGGCTAAAATGATCTATAGCATGTTTGAAAAGTACATACCCTGTGTCAGATGTGGATTCTGAGTGAACTTAGCAAGATTTTTGCTAACAACATTCACCTTTTTCTCTTTATGCTTGGCTGTTGACTTTTTGGTCAAGGTGGATGATTTTTCACTAGATATATTACCACTTTTAATAGCATTATCAATCATTTCGCCCAATATAACCTTGTTGGCAAATTTCTTTGTGGCTAGGACTGTGCATTCAATCAATTAAGTTAGAAAAATCTAAAACTAAATTACCCGACTTAGCTGGAAGAACCGACTGAACTGACCAAATTTTTTGACCATAAAAAAATAAACCGAATTGACCAAATTTTGGCTGGCTTGATCGGTTAGTTCAGTTAAATAGGTTTATTGGCTATTGGGCTAGTAGGTTGTATATTTGGTTTGGGTATGGGTTTAATTAGGCTATTAATATAGATATATATATAAATAAATATATTATTATTAAATATTAAATATTAAATATTAAAAGTTTGGTTAATTTGGTCGATTTGGTTAACAATTTTACTAATTGATAACTGACAAATTAACCAAATAAATCAACTTAAAAAATTGATAATCCATCAAACAAGAGTTAACCGAACTAAATTAATTAAATTTCATCGATTAAATCGATCAATTCGATCTGAACTAACTTATGCACAATCCTATTTGTAGCATTTCTAACCAACCTATCATAAGGAGCTTGCAGGGTGTTGATAAACATGACCATCATTTTTTTTAGATCAAAAGAGGGTAAACTTGAATTGCTTCTTCTCTCCATCTCTGAGCATATTGCTTGAAGCTTTTGGAGGCTTTCTTTTCCATATTCATGAAGGAGAGACGATCTAGGGCCTAATCAGATACGTGCTTATATTGATCAAGGAAAGCACGAGCTAAATCTACCCATGTCTAAATTTTTATGGGATCAAACCTTATATACCAATGGATAGCTGCCCAATCAGGCTATCATGGAAGCAGTGAATTAGTAGCTTTTGTTTCTCCTTATATCTAGCCATCTAGTGGAAGTACATGCGAGGGTAGGCTATGGGGTTTATTGTCTCATTGTACTTTCAAAATCCAGCACTTTGAATTTAGGCTAGATAATGAGCTAGGAAACCAATCCCAAAGATTTAGCATCTACAATCCTAAATTTGTCATTTCTTTTGATAGCTCAAAGGCATTTTTCTACTGATACTTGTTTAAGTTTTCATTTTTTTAAAGATCTTTTTGTTTTTTGTTGCTCAATTTGCTCATCGAGTTTTGGGACTGTAGGTGTTGCCAGTAAAAAGCCCACACCCAAAAATCTTTGAATCAGATGGGGTACCATTGCTAGGTTAATGTAAATGAATGGTTAAGTTTATAAAATCATTGCTACTAGAGGATGTTTTTCATTTGATGCTCCTTTATGAGCATTGGTGGCTTCAGTACCACCATCTAAGTTACTTTTAGGATTAATTGTTTCTTTTGTGGTGTTGACATGCTTGCTTGCCCTTTTTCCTTCAACGCCTTAGGCAATAGATTATTTAATTCTACAATCTGAGCTTGAAGTTCCTCATTCTTATAGAATGATTGCTCTTGAGACTCTTTATACATGAGTTGGAGTCATTGAATGCAAGCTTTGTGATTGTTTTCTGTGGCTTTCCAATGATGAATAATAGGTTCTATGTTTTAGAGCACCTTCACTTTAGATTATTACTAGATTAGACTTTTATAAATGTGTCATGAACATGTTTGATGAGCTAAAGGTGAGCATGAATATCATGATTACACATGATTACATTTGAAAATGCTTGACACAGTTACATTGCTTTATCACATGTTATAAGAAATACAACAATTCTTGTTCATAGACTTCAATGGGTAGGATGTCACATTTCAAGGATCAGGCTACTTCCATCATATACTCAACCTCTAACTGGGCTGCTTGAGTCTATTCAGTGAGATGGTTATAGTGGTCATGATAATTCTAGCATGCCTAATCAACCATCTGTAGTCACTCTTGCTCTCATAGTTTAGAGGCTCTTAATTAATAAGCCATCAACTTAGCCTTGGTAAACTTGTAAGGAATGCCTTAAATCTTGAATTATAAATGTTAAAGTCTCATTCTTGACCTAGTTTATGCTCAAATCTCAAACTTGGGCTTTTAGTCATCCATTCTTCTTTTGGTAAGTTGATACGAGGGCATAAGTTCTAACAAGCTTTTCCTTATTGACCCTGGCCTCTTCTTCCTATTGCTGTAGCTCCTTTTTAAGGTAGCTATTTCTACCTCCACTCTATTGATGACTTAATAAGGCACTGAGACTTACTTGCTTTACTTGCTTTGAAATGGTTTCTCTTTTTGACAACCCAGTCCATTTAGAGATCCATTTCTAGTTAGCTCTTTTTTTCATTTAAATAAGTGATTTCATTAGCAAAGGTTGCCTTTTCTTGTTTGAACTTATGCTTGAGAAATTTAATCTCAAAAGGAAATTCATTAGCTCATACTTATGATGTTCCAACACCAGACATGGGTAAGCATCATTGATGCAATGGATTCTTCGCTCATAATATCCTGGAGTCATATTACTTTTTCTCTAATATCTCCATATAATGGGTTTGTCTTTAAGCATGGAAAGCTAGCTAAACTTTTTACTTGTAATCAAACTCACCATAATCAAAATCCCACTACTCAAGGTCTTAAATGAAAAGGATAAATTCTTAGCACTAAAATTGTCATAAGATTAGGATAGGTGTGTTGCTAATGTTTCCCCATAATCCTATAAACGGCACACTAACTATAATTTCCATATAAGTATATAATTTTTAATGGTGCCACCTTTTCCTTTTCGAGATTTCAGAATTTTTAGACCCATTACTTCTTGGACTAGTTTAGGGCTATTTTTTCTTAAAGACCTTAGAGATAGGGTTGAAGTTAGGCAATAAATTGTCTGATGGTCTCTTTACGTCAAGGAAAAAGTGGCTAACAAACCAAATAAGAAAAAGCAATACGCATTCCATCATGTGACCCATCCTTGTTTTCTTGCAAAAGCTGAAAACTTGAATAATTTCAGTAATGATAGTGGATACAGGATTGATGTTGTAGCACAATCGAGAAAACATATATGCTACTATTCCTTCAACAGAGCTTAATGTTTTCAAAAATATAACTAGATCATATATCGCTAAATCATAGATATCTTGAATTTTTACATGTCAATTGTATTTACCATTGTTTCCTTCAGGCCAGCCCATAAGATGCACTCACTATTCCCTTTTGTCTTGATATGACTTTCAATCTAGAACTCTATTGCCCAAGAATCTAAGCTAATTTTTCCTTGAAAGTTAGATGTTGCAAAGCCTTACAAAATAGTCTGTCAATCTTGGCCCTCTCTATCTTAAGTAACGTGACATATTCATTGACTGTAGGGACTAAATCATCATAATTGAAAGTGAAGCATTGATATGCCAGTTCCAAAACTGAGATGTTGCTCATAACAGGATAGCATCCAAATGGACCTGGACTAAAATAGTTATGTCTTTCTACCTCTTCATGAATGATTCCCTCTCAGATTATTCCAACTAGTCCATATATGCTTCAAATTTTGCCAATCATTCTGATGCTACCTTATCTTGACATTTTCATGCATCCTTAAGACATACTCATATTTGAGAATGTCCCTATCTTCATGATGTTGGTGCTTTGACCATGCTCAGACTTCTTCATAAGGCTTCAAATTAGAAGTGCACTGTTGATCCATGACAGACACCCTTGTTGAACATTGAACCATGGGCCAATTGTCCCATAATGATAATGATTATGATGAAATGATGTATGCGTTAAACAAAAAAGCAAAGGAAAATAAATAAGTGACCATACGAAATAATAAGCATAAGAGCAAGGGAATAAAATAATAGCAACAAAAGTTCATCACAAAAATTGCCTTAACAACAGGCGATATGATACATAAGGGAGAATGTGACAATTATGAATGTTTTGATATTAAACAAATAGCATAATGGCATGTTCGAGTTAAATAAATTGCCTTTAACAAGGTGACACGATATCTTGTAGGGATAAAAACTGATCGACTGAATGGTAACAATTATTTGTCACTATCTATGGTGGGTACACGTTGAGCAGTTATGTGGATAGCATGAACGCTTGTTTGGGTCAAATATGACCCTTTTAGGATGACATGGGGCATTATAGGTTACAGCACTCCTTATCACCTTTTTATTGAAAAGGGTTAGCCACCAAGCATAACAGCATGCCCTAAAAAAATAATCATGAAATAAAATGACAAATAGGGCGACAATGTTCTTCCATCATTGACTATGTAACCATGGTATATAGGAGTAAAGGTAAGAAGTGTTTCCCTAAGTAACCTTAATTTTCAAATTATTCTAGCAACACTTCAATATGGTTTGACATGGTTGGCTCATAAGGTTCACTAGATGGGTTTGAGTTGATGCCTAAATTTTTATCTGAATCGCTCTTCTATCTACTAAAAATAGTCAAGGCACTTTGATCCTAGGCTTATCATAGATTTGAAAAAAATGGGTTCGATCTAGTGGTTGTATTTTCCTATGCATATGCGAAAGGGTGTTCATGAGAGACATAGGTAATTTACACCTTGGAAGCTCTGGCTATGCCTATATAAAGGGGTACTCATAAAGGCGGATAGCTCAGTCCCTCATAATAGGTGGGATGCTAACCTTACCATGGAGTTTGGGGGAGTCTAATGCAAATGCATGTGCACGGTGTATGTCAGGGAAATAATCAAAGCTTTTGTTTACCCATTATTACCATACTTATTGGAATTGATATCTATTCAAAAACAAAGTAGTCTCTAACATTTAAGATAAAATGATGAAAGGTAAAAGGTTAGAAAATAAAGATAAAAGGGAATTATATCTAAATAATGATTGAAACTAAGAAAACTAAGAATCGAGCAAGACATAACGAGTTATAAGCCTTACTCTCCAAGTTGTCCTCAATAGAGTTGATAAATTATTGCTATATACCTCTTTTCACAATCCGAAGGGAGCATGCACAACTTAAAAAACATGGTGTGGGTATGTTGGTTGGAGCTTAAAATTATCTCTTGATTGAGATCCGAATTGGCATACTAATATGAAAGGAAAAAAGACCATCAGATGAATTGCTCATGCAACTAGTCTCGAAATGCTACTACAAAGCAGCTGTGAATTTAAAGTCACCACCCATTCTTTTAAGGTTGGCAAGATTAGATGCCTATTGAAAATAATATTCTGAGTTACCAAACTCAAAATGTCAATTTCGAGGTTTGCATGGTCCAAAGATTCATTGATTCGGTTCGAAAGTTGGTTACATATAAGAAAGGACTAGCACACCTACAATGCCTAAAATTAATACCCGCTAGCTATGTCTTACTTCGGTTTTAGTTTAATCAATCCCATTTTATTATTATTCTGATATAATTCCATTTAATGCATGAATTTTTGTGAAAGTTGTAGATCTAGGTTTTGATAAAAAATTTAGATCATCGATATACCCTAGAAGTGTGGGGAACATAGGGATTTTTTATGAAAATTTGAATATTTCTAGATTAAATTTTAAAAATTCTAGTATTTCATGTCAGACACTAGAGACGTACTAGCATGAAACATTGCCTTGTAATTTTTGAAAGAATTTTTTAAAATATGAATGCACAATGGACTTTATAAAGGAAAATGGTTAGTAAGATGAAAAAGAATGTAACAACATTGCATAAAAATAAACACACAAAAAAAGAGGGTTGATCGGAATATATCTCATAATTCTCTTCCCCGAAATGATAATTTTGAGATATGTTAGGATTTTTAGCAAATTGAAAGATAGAAAAATAAGGTTTTGATTAGTGAACCCAAAGATGTTTAGGAGAGATAATTTAGATTTCATGTGAAAATTTAAAAATAGGGTTGGAGTATTCCCTCAGTAGGTGAGGTTGAAGTATACCAAATGGTGATGATTTGGATGTGTTCAAAAGATGGTTTCAGTTGAAAGACCTTTTAGGAAGTTTGGGAAGAGAGAAAAATTTTAGATTTTGAATGAAAAGTAGGATTAGAGTATCTCCTCGGAGAGTAGGGATGGAGGATTCCCTTAGAAGGCCAGGTTGGTGTATCCACAATGGTGAAAATTTTATGTTTAAAATAAAGTTTGATTAGGAACCCCGAAAAGATTTTGGAGAGAGAAAATTTAATTTTTGAGGGAAAAATAAGGATGGAGTATCCCATCAGAACGTGAGGTTAGAGTATCCCCAAAAGTGAAAATTTGATATTTATGTAGAAAAGCAATACTTTAGAGAAAGAGGTATTTTGAGAATAAAAACTGAGAATTTAAATAAAATTATACTTTTGTTTTAGCCTTTATCAGAATCTAGAAGGTTTATGTTATAGTATCTGACTCCATGGGGAATCAATTGGATGCCCTTTGAGATGTTTGAATGTCTCGATAAAGGTGGCTTCTGAAAACTTAGAGAGATTCAAATGCCTCAAAATGGGAATTTGAAAAAAAATCAATTAATTTAGACTAATGCTGAAAATAAAGGATAGAATCACATTGTCTCTTTTTTTGAATTTATCTCGGGCAAGTTCAAAGGTATTAGAAGCCGAATAAGGTACCATTGGAAAGGTGACTTGATAAGGTTTAACGTAAAAGTATTTCAAAAATCCAAATTTCTCAGCGGAATTAATTTTTGAAATTGGGGTTGTTTTGACACTCACAGCATATGTTAGGGAAAGGCAAACTAGATTTTGGAATATTATCTTGGACTCATTAGATATCATTAAATTGCAAATGATACCTTTTCAATAAGGGAATTTCATGAACTTTCTAGGAAGAATATTTAAAAAATTTAGAAAAATCATTTGGTGGCTGAAATAGCCCAAACAAAAAGCAGTTCGTTGGTTTTAAGGGTTCTAGTAACCACGGTTCAAAAAATCATAACTCACTCATCCAGAATGGTCTGATGCAAACAAGACATCATTAGAAAGGTAATTCAATGTTCTTTGAAGGAAAAATATCAAAAAAATTTAGAAAATGTGTTTGGGCTTGAAAACATTTTTTACTGGTGGGTGCAGTGCAATCAGAGCAAAAATAGGGGAGTTTTTTGATATTTTTGGGCTTTTAGGGATAAACTCAAGCCAAGAATGTTTGAACATTTGTTATAGAAAGGAATAGATGACATAAGCATCATGAATTTATTTCATAATCCCGAAGTAGTTTTGGACGATGAAACAACCCATTGACCATGCTACAAACAAGGGCAGTAAACACTAGATTAAGGCCTAAATATCTAGAAATAAACCGTAACTCATAACCTTATTTGACTATGAACCCAAACATAGAAAACTTGATTTATCCCTAAGATTGGAGGACCACTTGTGAGAAAACATTAAATCCATGTTATTCTTTATTTATTAAAGGTAACGTAGATTTAATTTGGGTTTTTTTTAAATAAAATTTTTGCAGTCAACTATTTGCTGAGACAAAAATAAATATATCAAATTCCTACCAAGATAACTAGAAGTTCCAACTAATAAAAACCTTAATGAACCAAAAAAAGGATAAAGACCCAGTAGAAATTACTTGTTTTCTAAGACCCTATTATAAATTCTATCCATATAGATTCTGATCGCCAACTCATACATTCTAGATCCTGCTGCATTTTATTAGAATTGGGAGAATAACCAAAAAAATTTGACTTGATATTTTTTGTTTCCAAAGCAACTATCATCAACTAGTATCGCATCCTCAAAATTATTAAGAAAAAAATGACATGCATGAAGATGAACATAGATGACAAATTTGAACAAAAAGATGACATTTTGGCAAGGAAAAGATGGAAAAAATATAAGGAAACGAGTAGGAAAGATACATAACATATTAACCTCATGAATGACATCAAGTTTATGCCATGACAAATGTTATGAACATGTTTAAACAAGGATAAACACGATGGAATTTTAAAGATAACATTTTTGTTCCATGAAACCTACTAGAATGCAAGAAAATGCA
Organism: Adansonia grandidieri; assembly: GCA_038382065.1. NCBI lineage: Eukaryota > Viridiplantae > Streptophyta > Magnoliopsida > Malvales > Malvaceae > Adansonia > Adansonia grandidieri. The sequence continues at coordinate 5,240,413 of JBBYHK010000004.1, forward strand.
GAATACGCTTAAGGCATGTTGGGTGAATATTCAAGCATGAGCTAAACATGTGAAGGTGGGTGAAACAAAACAAGAAATGATAAACAGGGACTGTTGTGATGGTGAAATAAACATGTCTGACCATCTAAGCTACATCAAGGCATCAAGAGAATCATTAAAATCTTAAGACTACCACAACCAAGGCCATAAATATGCACGAGAATACATAAAAAGGTCACTAGGATGACGTAAATGCTGAAAAATAAAAAATAAATAGAGTAAGGGAGAAAATATGCCAAAAGCTTGAAGCTTTAGCCTTTTTCTTTAAGTAGCAACTTTGGACCCACCTTATTTGTTCTTTAGATATTGATTAGCAAAAAAGTGATAAAAAGGGCTTTTTTGTTATGGTGTTGATGGAAAGGAGTTTTGAAAAGAATGATGAGTGGAATAGAGGGTTTTAGAAGGGTTTGTAGTGGTAATTTTAGGAGCTACGAGAATAAGGAAGGGTTTTTGGTTCTTTGGAAGTTGAAAAATATTAAGAGAATGTATGAAAGTAGGTGTTTTCTATTGAAAATGTGTATGTGTAGTGTGTAGAGTTTTGTATTTTTTATATCTTGTCCTCTCAACTGAGCCAAATTTGGCATATATAGCCATTTGAATATAAAGACAAAATATGCAAAAAGCAAAAGTATTATAAGGTTTTGGTGCATGTGCCTTATGCAAAAATAAGGTACTATGCTCAGTTGCCATGCAAACTCATTGGTTTGCTTAGCAAAATAGTGGATTAGGGCCATTTTATGCAGCTGAGCATTGAGAACATCAGTCTTTCCCTCTAGCAACTTGTATAATGTCATAAAATGTCCCTTATTATAGCTATTTGGGCCTAAAAAATTTGTTCAAATCCAATCACAAGTCCAAAGCTAAGGCTTGGTATGAATTTTAATGATTTTTGGTGGAAAAAACATGTTTAAGTTAGATTTTTGGATCAATGGTACAAACACTAAAAAAATGGTTTAAACTAGGTAAAAATGCCTTGTTGTATCAATATAAAACATTTTGTATTGATGCATAAAGCAAATTTTGCCCACCAGTATTGATACAATGAAGTTTGTATTAATGCCAAGAACAAAAAATGTTCCCAGTCTCGAGACTTGGAGACTTGTATTGATACCACAAAGGCTTGTATCGATACTTTCGCTTGTGTATATTGATAAATTTGGCCAAAAATCACAATTTTAGCTTCTACCAAGGCCTTTATCGATACAAACACACTAAGTGTTGATGCCACAACTTAGGTATCCATACCAAACCCTCTTATATCGATACTAAATATGAAAATTTAAATTTTTAGTGATTTGAGAGCTTGGTATCAATGCCTACTCACTGATGTAACTTACATGTACCTTATGTTCTCTGAATACCTCACTTTGGTTGAAAATAATGGAAACTAACCTATGCATATCTGCATGACTCCAAAGATGCCTAGAATAATAATCTCTAATGCCTTGGATGATGGCCCAGACAAAATAAGGTATCTACAATAATCATTCCTATAGGACTTTCTCATATATACATTCAATAATAGGCATATGTACATTTAGGGTCTAAGGTCATACATATAGTACAAGTATTCATCATATCTTCAGTGTTGGACTTCAAATGTGCACATTTACTAATTTTTGATACAATTCAAGTTTAGATTATGTTAAAATAAAGTTCATAGTGTTATAAAATTACACCCACATCATTTTTTCGTTCACCTCTTGGTTTGTACATTGACTTCTAGTGTTATGTACATTCAAATATACTCATACTTTATTTTAGGTGATTGCCATAGAAAAAGTGTTATATTCTTGCAGTATTAGTATTTAATTGAGGATTATAGTTTCGAATTATTTCCCCAAAGACACTATGGGTTAAGGGTGTACACTTCACTTATAGTCTTTTGTTCATGCATCTTAATCATATGTAAATTGGGTCATATGTACATAACACATGATTATCATCTCATCAGTGTCCATAATATACACACTTAATTATTTTATGATAATTATACACACTTAATTTGAGAAATGAATGAATAAAATTCAAATTTCTTAAATTATTAGAATTTCATCAAACATTTGTAATATAGTTTTTTTTTTTGAAAAATTATTCTATATCCTATCAGTGTAGATTTAAGGCTCCACAAACAGTATTAAGATAATGACACATGCTCCTTAAATATAATAAAATTAACTAAAAATAAAACAAACATGTGACAAACTCTTAACCCACTTATAGAGTTAAAATGTTTTTACTACTAGTGTATCAAATATTAATTTTTTTTATAAAT
>JBBYHK010000004.1:5246860-5262038 GCA_038382065.1 Adansonia grandidieri
ATTTGCTAGAACAAAATTGAAACCAAGTAAGGCTGTATCCTTTTCTCTTCTATTCTAAAGAGAAAAGAAAACTATATATAAAAAAAGTAACATAAGTTGCTCTTTTTGTACTCTCACATTTACCATCCCTTATCTTATTTCCAAGAGAAAGCCTCATTTGTGCTCTCACATTTAGATATATTTAGAATGACCGAATTTGTCGAGAAATAAAATGCACAGATTCACTCATTTCCCTTTCTTGTTCGTAATTCACTCCTATCAAACAACGGAAAACATGGGAGAAATCTCATTTTTTTTTCCCCTGTTTCCCACCTAACAACCATTGTGGTAAGTCAAAATTTAACCAGCTCCAATTGTCTGAAAATACATAAAGCATGAAGTAGCCAACTTACCGATTTATCGCATCTGGTGGTAAGTCAATACAAACTGCAATTATCTTAGAAGCGTCACTATCTTTTCCTTTCATCTTCGTTTGGTGGAGTAGATTTTGAATTGAAACATATATTGGAAATTTTTTCTTTGGGGTTGAATTAATAGATTCTCTCTTTGCCTAAACTGCACTTTAGTGGTTGAGGGTTGGAGTAAGAAATGGTCCAGATGTGGAAATTTTTCATATTTTAAATTAATTAGCTTCACATTTGAAATCAACTGCATCAAGTAAATTGATATGGACATAAATTGATAAGAAAAGGACAAAAATTGGAATTTTTCAAAGGCATTTAGTCATGCACTTAAAGAATATGTAGACAATATTTATCAACATGTGGGGTGTTAATGAGTCAGACTCAAATAAAAAAATTTTGCTTGTCAAAATCAATTTGAAAATTCATTTTATTATTTAAAATATATTAAAAAAATTTTATTCATATTGCTTGATAAGAGAAAGAGCATGTATTTTTAGGGTTTCTACCAATGATTTATAAGCCCGAACTACCTGAATAATTAAGCCTAAATGCCTCCTAATCATATATCTATGCATATATATATATATGTTGTCTCTTTAAGCTTTTAAACTTAGTATGTGAATAGAAATGGACAACAAAACCATCAATTATTTATGAATTTTTTTTAAGAAAACATTATTGTTGCATATTATCAAAACGTAGGCTAGTATTATCTGAGAAATACGATAATAATTATGATTTAATAAATTAATTAGACATAACATTGAATTAAATTCAAGTATTTCAAAATTTTAAAATTTTTTTTCTTCCTTTTCTTCATGAAATTATATGTATTAATAAAAATTACAATCATGATCAAATAAATTTTTAATTTGCATAAAAATATATCTAATAAACAAAACAACTAATAAACTGTTAAATAGTTGGAGAAACCTCACATAGCTGACGAGATTTGAATTTGGTACTTAAAATGTTCAAAACCTCTTTTTTACAATTACGAGAAGGCTTTGCCTTGGCTCAGACTTCCTTGGCATTGAGATGATTATGTCTCGTTGTCATTTTAAATTTTTCTATCTTCGTGAGCAATATACTCCTATATTTTCAATGGCTAAAAAGTGGAACAATGTCCAAGAGACAGTATCTTTGCACGGATCGAGGTACATGCATGATTCAATAAACTTGACGCAAAAATAAATTTAAAAATCTTGAATTATTATTTAAATAATAAAATATTTATTTAAATTTAATTATAAAAATATATATTAATATAAAATTAATTTTTAATAATTTTTTATTTTTTAAATAATAAAATTAATATTAAATTTATTCAATTTGAACTAAACCAAACTAAAAAAAAAAATTTATGAATGCAAGTTGCAACTGCCAACACAAATCCAATTCGCACACATCTCTAGACACGTTTGGGGAGAGAGAGAGCTAGCGTTTTGTCATTTAAAAGACTGAAAAAAGAATAGTAATTTGTATGTTTCACATTACTTTTTGAAATATGGGCCACAATTGGGATTTTAATGTTTATTATTGCTATTGCTACCTATTCTACATATCAAAAGTCACAACTAAGTACCAAATTAATATTCCACCATCCCATGAATTGAAAGAGATTCATCATGATTAACTCCAAGATTAGAGGACTCTCTGCCATAATCACTTCAGCATTGTTGATGGCATTAGTTCACATTCCAGTTAGCTTATATATATATTAAGGTGATGACTTTATTTTTTTCATATGATTTTATTATTCACTGAGTTGATAATATTAGTTGATATTTTGTGTTAGTTACTTTTATGTACTCGAGATGGAAGTAAGAACCTAAATGTACTAAAAGTGGTTGATGTTTGGAAAGTCTTTTAACATATAATGTAAACTTTTGAACATAATGCTATTGAACACCATAGAAATTTGTTGAACTCTACTCTATCATTTCCTTTCTGTTTTTATTTTTTCTAGTTTGGTTTAAGCTTCAACAGACCAGCTTTTTTGTGAAACTAGGGTTGGAATCAGAGTTGTCATCTTAGAGTGCCTGATTTGCTTAGATGCTTTTTAGAGTGTATTCTTAAAATAATTAATATTATTTTTTGACCTACATTCAATCTTGAACTAAGTTACTACCTTTATGTCTTTAAGCAGCTATTGTCTTCCCCAATCACCTTTTTTTTTTGGTTTAAAACTATCACATTTGGGTAGTGAAAATGAAAACTTACCTGCAAGCACATAACTTGTGGGAACTGATTGAGATTAGCTAGGATTCTCTACCCTTAAGAGCCAATGCTACATGCTAAAATTAAGCATCATATTGAAGAATGTACTAAGAAGTATAAAATCATGTCTTGTTAGTATGATGGTGTGTCTAATATGATTTTCACTGGGATTATGGCTTATGAAGCTCTAAAGCAAGTTGAAATAAGTTCAAGAAAAAGTTTCAGGTGAAAGAAGACTAGACAATAGCCAAAACTTGAGGCTTTAAGAATTTGAAGATGAAGGATACTGAAACTATCAAAAAATATTCTAGCAAAATCATGGCCATTTTAACAGTATTAGGCTATTAGGAGATGAATTTAGTAACAAAAGAATTATAAAGGTGATCACAATTCTCTTTGACAAGTAGAAGTCAAAGATCTCTTTTTTTATAGATTCAAGAGACTTGCCAAGCATCTTATTGTCAGAGTTGATTAATGCTCTTTATGCTTAAGAGCAAAGAAAAGCAAGCAAATAGGAAGAACATGCTGAGGGTGCATTTCAGGCAAAAAGCAAAAGGAAGATAGGGAAGGAAAGAAACCTTCAATGACAAAAGAAAGGAAAAAAAGCGATAAAAAAAATGTAAAGGAAAAAAAGCGATAAAAATAATGTAAAGGATGGTGGAAAGAATAAATATCCACCTTGTGCACCTTGTCACAAAACAACTCATTCGGATAAATATTGCTGATTTACACCAAACATCCAATAAAAGTTATGCAAACAAATGGGATATATGGAAAAGGGTTGCAAGAACAAAGGGCAATTGCAGTAAAGTGTTGAAACTCAAATTGTAGATGGAAGTCCACAACAAGAAGAATAGGCCTAAGGCAATTCAGTTGATTGACAATGGTTGTACAAACCACATTCTCAAAACAATCCATGTTCAAGAAGTTAGATAAGTCTTGCAACTTAAAGATTAGAATTGCTAATGGGAGCTACATTGAAACAAAAGGAAAATGAGATGTGATAGTGGATACTCCATCAGGTACTAAAGTCATTATTTATTTACTAATTATGCCTAAAATTGAATAAAGTTTGCTAAGTGTTGGGCAATTATAGAAAAGAATTTACTTAGTTATTTTTAAAGACAAAACATACATAGCTTTTCTTTATTAATATAGCTGATTAAAGTTTTGTTCTAAATCAAAATTTTGTAACCCATGATGCACATGTTGGTATTGTTGATGAAACTGTCGTATAGCATGAAAGATTTGGCAAAATTAGTTATCACACACTGAGTCACTTGCATAAAAATGACATTGCTTTAAACATTTTACAAGTGCATGAACATAATGAAGTGTGCCAATTGGGAAAGCAAACAGGATGCCTTTCATAATAAATAAGGCTCGGAGGGCAACTTCAATGATTGCTTGATTTAATGAAGGAGCTTGAATCTAGTAACTTTAAAAAATATAATAACAAAGAAAAAAGTCCATCTCCACTTGCATTTTCATCAAAAAGTTAACTTTAGAAGATATATTAACAAAGTAAAAAAATTTCGTCTACTTATGCATTTTCATCAAAAAGTGTCACAGATAAAAATAACTTTTGAAAAGATAGAGGATTTTCCATTTGTATGCATATTTAGTAAAAATTTCATAGACAAAACAATTACTTTTGGAAAGATATAGAGGATTTCACATTAACACATGCATATGCATCAAAAAGTGTCATAGACAGAACAATTACAGTTAGAACTTCAATTGCATATTCATCAAAAAGTTTAATAGATAGAATAATTACAATAAGAACGATAGAGGATTCCATCTACATGTATATTCATAAAAATGTGTCACAGATGGAACAATTACTTTTAGAAAGAATATAATTACAATTGGAAAGATAGAGGATTCCATCTAAACATGTATATTCATTAAAAAGTGTCATAAGACAGAACAATGACTCTTAGAAAGATAGAGGATTCTCTATCTTCACATGCATATTTATGTTATAAACAATCCATTACTATTGGAAAGATAGAGGATTCTATCTACACATGCATATTCATAAAATAGTGTCATAGTTAAAATAGTTACCCTTGGAAAAATATAGGGTTTTCCATTTATACATGCATATTTATCTTACATCCCCTGCACAAAGTTGAAAGTTTTTAGTGTGCTATTTTCAACACTATTTGAAAAAAAAAGCTTTTTACACCACCTTACTTTACATCTTTACCTAACCTTTTTGCCTTTTCCCTATGATTTTTAAACTTTTTGCCTATGCACTTTAACAGCACCTACAACTAATGCCCATATTTTTGCCTTAAACATTTCAATTTTAATAATTTTGCAAAATCCTCTTAGCTCAAACTTGACAAAAAACTCATATCTTTTAAATAGAATTCAAATTTTGACTAGTCAATAGCCGCCCGTAAAATTATTTTCCTCCGTATTTGTCAAGCTTTAATCCCTTATAGGATCAAAGATTTTGACTAAAAACCAAACCTGCATGTTTAGTGGGAGTTAGAGACAATATAAATAAAAGATGGTTATTACTCTTTGTTGGATATCAATGACATTTTAAAGGTGTATAATATTCAATGCGTATACAGATACGTTGGTTATCATACCTAGACATATGATATATGATTACAATACGTGATTGACATACATGGTGAATGAGAAATTGATCTCATTGTATCCATTTGAAGAGAAAGAAACTAGTTGGTGTGCACGTTGCATTAAACAGGGTTAAGCTAGGCTTGGTTTTAAATTTAGGTTAAAGGTTGAGTAGTGTTTATCTTTTTGGAGCCTAACTTGTTAATGTATTTTTAGCCCAACCTGAAACCAATTAATTATTTGATTAAGACATAATAATTCTTACAAATAGTTTTTTTGGTATTTTGGTCATTTTATGAAATTATCCGAAAATAGTTTTTGTTTGCTGTCTGTTAATTTTTTCTTGTTTGTTCAAAAATCCTTTATTCAAGTTTCTTTCATCTTTATATAGGAGAGAAGTTTCTTCATTTTTGGTTTGTTATGTTGAGATAAGCAGTGCTTTCAATCTATAACGTAATTAAAGATACTTCAAAGACAAATTACATGAAGCCATCAAGCACTCGAAAGGCAAGAATATTCGTCTTAAGGTTAGAACTTCTACCTTAACTCGATTGATTTAATTTTGATTAAACATTTTCAGTAGTTCATATTTATTCACATTTTAATTCTTGTTTTTTTTTTGTTTTTTATTAATGCTAGCATTGAAATTTGCAGTATCAATATTTTCTGATTTCTCCTGTGATACATTCTTATATTTGTCTTATGATTATGCATAGGTTGCAACAATCTTAAGATGATTATAAGTATATTTTATATGGATTTTTTCGATACTACAAGTCAAATTTTATCAACTTTATTTTCATCAATTATTTTAAAATTAGGTTTAAATGTTGTTGTTTTAACATTACTTTGATTCTTATTGTTACTATTCTATTTTCAAATTATGAATCAGTATATTCATATGATATGTATTATATATATACACTAATTCATTTACACTGTTTTCAAAGGTTGTTTTATATATCGATTGATCTGGTCGTTTATTTTTCCTTTAACATATTTGTATATTGTAAATTATGCAATGGTTTTATATTTATAATATATATTTTTCTCTAATACGTTTTGAAAATGCAAAAGACAAATGCCATAACTTTATCTAACATTCTTTTTGTTTGGTTTATATTTGATACTATGTTTCTTTCATGATATTTTATATATTGCATTTGGTTTCTATATTATGCTCATCATTTATTGGAAAATGTTCATGATCGATTTCATGATCAGTAAGAATATATTATACATTGTTACTATTCATTATAGGTTGGTTTTCATTTTCAGTGATTGAGTTTTAAATATTTTTATTCACGATCATAGCCTTCTTTTTCGCCAGTAGAACATTGGTTAGATATATTTTTTGTTAATGGAAAAAACAACTTATATATTTTCTTTGTTAGTTTTCCAATAATGATAAATCTATTACGAGTTGATGCATGGGAAATCATGCAATATTTACAAATTTTGGGTTCCATTTCCATAGATTGTTATATTGTGCTTCCAATACTTCAATTTTGGTCTCTGTTTGATAATAGAATAATGTTTATTATATATATTTTTTATATGAAGTCAGTGTTTGTTTTCATTACCATTTTTGTTTTGTATATAAATATTGTTAACAACATTCTTTCGCATGCTTTTTCTATTTTTCCTCTTTGCACAAGTGTGAAATTATATTGAATTCTTTTAAATATTTTAATCTATTAAACAATGACCGTATTTTGAATCTATTCATTTCATAGGTCGATTCTTTTAATTTTGGTTTCTAACATATTTTTTAACAAAAGTGAATTTGATTAGGGGAACTGGTTCCTTTGTTTCAAGATCCCACTTCTTTGTGCATAAGGACTAGCATAGATAATTGAAACATATTTTTACATATTTTAGTGAATGGTTATATATATATATATATATATATAAATCAATGTACATTATATATATAATTTGAGTTTGTTTTATCAATTATTGATATTGCTTATGTCGGTAAATTATTTCAACATACATATTCATATATTTTATATATTGATATAGTTTGTACTTAATAGCCAATTTTTATGTATATTATCAGTGTACAATTTAATTTTTTTATAACAAGTGTTATAAATTATGACTTAAGATTGATCCTGTTATTTTAAATAACAGATAGCAGAAGCCATTATCGGTAATGCTATTGTGCTTGTAGCGTAATTCTTCATATACTACACATGGTGAGAGATAAGAGAAGTTCAATAGGATGGACTTTAAATGGTAACAATGTTCTTTTATTTAACTACTCTAAACCTGGCCCAACTCTTACGGTAAGAGACCCTAATTCTTAAGAAAGAAGAAATGGATACTACCATGGTAGCCTCAGTGGATGTATGGAAATAATTAGATTTCTTATCCAAGAATTACATCTTCAACAGACTGGATAAGACATTACATAACATGTATAGTTTGATAAAGACAGCGAGAGAATTGTAAGAGTCTTTAGATAGAAAGCATAGAATCGAGGATGTCGATATAAAAAAATTTATGATTGGCCAGCTTTTGGACTTTAAGAGTGGCGTCAGTGGATGCATGGGAACAATTAGATTTCTTGTGCAAGAATTACATCTTCAACAAACTAGATAAGACATTACACAACATGTATAGTTTGATAAAGACAGTAAGAGAATTGTAAGAGTCTTTAGTTAAAAAGCATAGAATCGAGAAGGTCGATATAAAAAATTTTATGATTGGCTAGCTTTTGGACTTTAAGATGATGGATTCAAAAATTGTGATTAGTCAGGTTCAAGACTTTCTGTTGATCCTCTATGAAATCACTACCAAAGATATAAAGCTTAGCGAGCCATTTGAAGTGGTCATTTTGATAGAAAATTACCATTTTTGTGGAATAATTTTGAGAATTATTTTAAGCATAAGAGAAAAAGAGATAAATTTTGAGGACTTAATTATCCGGTTAAAAATAGAGCATATTAATTGTAATTCAAAAAGGAGGGCTAGGTTAAGATTAGGATGCCAAGGCAAATGTTGTGAAACATTTGTATAAGACCAACAAATGGAAACAGGTTGTTTCTTATTCTTCACAAGCCAATAAAAAAGCTAGTTTTAATAAGATCATGGGAACTTGTAAGTATGGAATAAGCCCAAACACCGTGCTAGAGATTGTCAATAGAACAAAAACAATAATAAGAAGTTTAAGCCAATTTAGTTGATGACATTAAGATTGAGCATGCTGTTGTATTGATAGAAATAAGCATAGAGGAAAAACCAAAGGCTTGGTGGGTTGATACAGCACCATTTGTCACGTCTGTTATGATAGGAAGAGTTTCACAGAATATAAAGAAGCTGTTCATGATGAGTAGTTGTTTATATGAAACTTCTTGATATGCAAAATACAAAGCCATTAGAAGATGACAATCAAGATGTATGCTTTGTTGGTAAGTTTAAGATTATCTTAGAACTTGAGGAGAGAGCTATTATAATAATTATTTTTTAAAAAAAATACCTTACAAGAAATCAGACAAGACATCATATGAATTGTAGAAGGGTCAATAACAATCCTACAAATACATAAAAGTGTATGGGAGTTTTGTTATAGACTAAACCAACATTAGCAAAAGTGAATGAGTACTATGTTCAGTGCGTTATTTGATATCATCATGGCCTAGTCCTTGAGGGCTAGAGAAAGACATGTGCAAAAATGTCAACTCTATGCAATAAAGGAACTCGAGTGTGATCTTGATTTCAACGATAGCATTGACGTAGTAAGTAGGGAAGAGTGTCATGGCCTAATACTAGCACGCTTAGGTCCTAACATGGTTGCCTCGATGTGGAGCAATAGATGAAAATTTATCCATGGGATTAGTAATCCTTAATGGCACCTAGAGTGGCATGAATCATAGAAGAAATCCATTAGACTGTAAATGGATTTTCCAGATGAAAGTAAAAGCTGATGAAGCTACTAATAAATACAAAGCTTGGCTTGTTATTGAAGGATATAAATAACAAAATATGAATAGTTTTCATATGTATTTACATGTATCAAAAATAACATCAATGTGGACATAAATAGTGATTGTTACTATTAACAAGATTGAGATATACTTCAAGTTATGGACTACATTATACAAGATATCAGAATGTACTTGAAGGATACATTATTGCTAATTGGATATCGAATACTAAAGACTTGAAATCCATCAGTGGATTTGACTTTACTACTAGAGAAGCTGTAGTTCTTGGTAATCTTCTAAACAAACATGTATAACTAGATCCATAATGGAATTTGAGTTTATAGCTTTAGATAAAGTTAGAGAATAAGCAAAATGACTTCATAATATTTTAGAAGATATTCCATATTATTTGTAACCTATGTAGGTAATACATATACATTATGATGGCCAATTTGTGATTGGTAGGGTATACAGTAATTTATATAATATTAAGTCTCGACATATTCGTAGAAGACACAATATCGTAAGATAGAAATGAGATTATCTCTATTGAGTACATAAAATTAAAGTATAATATTACAAAGCCGCTAACAAAAGGTTCAACGAAAGAGCAAGTCTATAAATCATCTAAGGGGATGTGACTTAAGCCTATAAAATTGAAAGTTACATAATGATAATCCAATCTAGTTGACTGGAGATCCCAAGATCTAGGTTCGAAGGGATAACCAAATTATGTTAACATAGTGTGAGCATTAAAAGAGTTAAACACTTTTACCTATTCCTATGATGAATTAATGCTACCTTCAAAGGAGTTAGGTTAAGCTATGCTTTTAATATTCTTATAGTTTAATGAAATCAAGTAGGGTATTGCAGGATACTCTTGATAAGAGATCACCTATATGAGTATGAATCATGGCCAATTCTATGAGAATTGATAAACCTAAATTCTTTAGAACACTTATAGAAACCAGGATGTGTTCGATGCCAAAATAAACATAACCATGAGAACCAAGTATGCTCAAAGATGGATTATGTAACACCTATTGTCTTGGTTTACAAGAAAAGCTGAATAGTACAAAACATCAAATTCACTAGTTAGCTAAGTAAATTTGATAATTGTCGTTATGGAAGGTTTAAGGCCAAAAGCTGCTTATCCTCATTCAATAACTCTTCATAGTTATTCTCTTTCATATTCTAAGTTAGTTTATTATTTTAATCAAAAAATTTCCATTTATGGGAGATCATTAGAAGTCAATAATATTTTTTAAAGGTGTATAATACGAAATTCATATCCCAATACGTAGGTTGTTATACCAAGATACACGATGTATGATTACAATATGCGATTAATATCCATGGTGAATGAGAAATTGATCTCATTGTGTCTACTTAAAGAGGAAAAAATTGGTTGTTGCACGTGTCATGTCGAATCGGGCTGGGCTTGGTTCGGCCTAGCTTTAGGCTTGAATTAAAAGTCAAATGAGTCTTATCCTTTTGGAGCCCAACTTGTTAATATATTTTTAGTCTAGCCTAAAACTAATTAATTGTTTGATTAAGACATCTATTCTTTTAGAATGTTTTATTTATTTGTATTTTGGATGTCTTATAAAACTATCCGAAAATAGTTTTCCTCTGATCGTCTGTTAATTTTTTCTTGTTTTTTTGAAAATCCTCTATTCAAGTTTTCTACTATCTTTGTGTGAGAGAATTTTTCACATTTTTTGGTTTGTTGTGTTGGGATCGATAGTGCTTTTAATTTGCGAGGTGATTGAAGACGCCTGGGTGATGAATTGCACGTAATTATCAAGCACCCAAAAAGCAAACAATAATCGTCTAACATCAAAGGTTTATCTCCACTTAATCTGTTCAATTTCAGTTAAACATCTCAGGTAATTCATATTTACTTGAATTTTAATTCTGATACTTGAATTTTAATTCTGATATATTTTTCATTTTTTGATTATTGCTAGTATTAAAATTTGCAGTATCGATATTTTTTTTATTTTTCCAATCCTGCATTCTTGTATTTCTGTTACAATTATGCATGGGGTGCAACACTCGATTTAGGGTTTCTATGATGTCCATCAAACAAGCTGGTTAACAACTTCAAGTTCTCAGTGTTAACTATCAATCCAGAGGTGTATTCAATCAAATTCTTTAATTCACAAATGCGATTTGGATAAAGCATTTTTAACTGTAATTTTAAATGTCCTCTTTGTAGGAACGTTCAGTTTCAACAATTCCATGTGGGATCAAAGATTGCGACCGAATCCTAACTTCAACCGAAGCCGACTCGACATGGTCAAACGAGAATTAGAGAAGGTGCAAATAAAAAAAATCGCTAATCCTCTAGATTTAGGGTTTCTGTCCTTGATGTCCATCTGACAAGTTGGTCAACTTCAAATTCTTAGTGCTAAGCATCATTCTGGAAGTGTATTCAATCAAATTCTTTAGTTGTGAACGCAATCTGGAGAAAGGGTTTTTTAGCTGCAATTTTATATTTCCACTTTATAGGAACGTTCAGTTTCAACAATTCTTTATCTTGTTTCCCTTCGAGATCTCACTAGTTGCCCGTTTAGAGTGGTTGATGAGAATAACCAAGGTAAGCTCGAATCGACTTCTACACTGCATGTTACAGATATTCGTTGCCTTGCTGTTTATATCTTCCACAGTGATTATTCAACCTCCTTCATTAAATCAAGTAATCTACACTGCAAATTATAAATCTAACAACAACTTGCATTTAGCATTGCAAAAAGTTGATGGATAAACATATCAACTATATTTATAGATAAAATGAAATAATTTATTTATTTAAAAATAACTACAGGATACCAAAATAAATAACTATGGAAAAAAATACTGTCACGTGGCATTTAACAAAATAATATTTTCTTACGTGACATTCCCCTACTTCGGAGGAAATTTACTAATCCTTTCTTTCCAATTTTTCTATTAATTGAAAATTTAATTAAGAAATAGAAATTTAATATATATATATAATATGTTATCTTCAAAGATAAAATTCATGAGAGGAAAAATATAATAAAACTATAAAACCATAACAAAAACAATCCAATTTTTATAATTTTTATAAAATTTTGATTTTACAACAAAAAAATTTAAAATAGTAAACAAAAAAAATTTAAAAACCATAACCTATTTTCCTAGTTTGATCGGATAATTATTTAACAAAATATAACCAAAAAGTGATTACAAGACAATTAAAATAACATATATTAACACAACGTATTCGCATTTAAAAAGCAATAATTTTCTAGAAAGTAAGGGAAATTTTGCTAACATCAATGTAGTTAGCAGCATACCAATATTGATTATACTAATTATAGATACCAATTTTATGATAAATGTAAACAGGATAAGTGTTGTATCGTTTTAATTTTTATACTAATCTATATCAATTAGTGCTAGCACATATCTACCCATACAAGTTGATATAAGATTTTGACTTTTTTCTTTTTACAATGTCAATTATTTAATTTTATATCAATTTATAATATCTTTCTATTATGATAATTTTTTAAATAATTACATTTAAAATAAAATATGTTCATTAAATTATGCTATTCGACTTAATTAATAATAATGTATTATATTCTTTTTGTATTTTTATATTTATTTTATCTATTTGATATTCAAAATTTTTGGATATTAAATAATTATAATTTTAAAATTTATATTACATAAAAACATATAATAAAAGTATATTCGCACTTATATATATTTTATTAACTTGAATATGTGCTATATATTTTTTATATGAAAAAAATTTAAAAAACGGCACTGGTTCCACTAATCTCAACAATATTTTCCTTACTTTGTAAGATACTTTTTGTTTCTTACACAAGGAATAAGTTGGGTTAGGTGATGCCGTGACCTTCTGTTATAAGTTTAAAATAACTGTCTGTTCAAACAAGAATGGTAAGTTCTAGTTCTTTTTTTTTTCTTTTTACTGTTATAACATTTTGGTTCCAAAGTTGAAATTTTATAAAAATATATAACAAATGGATAATTTTGTTATAATATTTATATTTTTATTATAACTTTCCTCTCGTTAATTTTTTTTTTTAATCTGATATATTATATATATTATAATACTGCTTCTTATTCATTTTTCAATTAATAGAAAAACTATTATGAAAGGATAGTTAAATTTCCTTTCGAGTAGTGAAGACAATGTAAGAAAAAAGTTATTCAGTTCAATGTTAGATCATGCGCTAGTTAAGTTTTTTTTTTTTTTTTTGGTTGATTTTTTTGATTGAAATATAGTGGAAAGAGTAATGTTTAATATAATTAACAAATTTTAAGATTGAAAATTTATTAGTAAAAGTTTTAGAACCAAAACAATAAAAACATCTATATTTTTAAAATTAATAATTATTATTTTTTTTATGTCGAATATTATTTTTATTGTATTCAAAATGATAAAATCCAGCTTTAAGCAGGCTTTTCCCCATTTGTGAATTGGTACCAGCTAGCTAGCTAGCTGGCTTGCTTGCTCTATTATTAGATTGTACAACAAAGACCTCACGTACATATATATATATATATATATATATAATTCAAAACAAAGTCATGTGCGGCCCATCTCACGACTAGTTTTATGACGACATTTTCGTGTGGGGGAAGTTATTAAAAAGTCTGGGAAAAAAATAGCGCTATTAGATCACATATAAAATTTTAGCTGTAAAGATTAGTCTATTTAGACACGGCATAGTAATTATCTTTATTATTATAAAATTTTTTATTAAATTTAATATTATAAATTAAATAATATTAATTCAGTTAAAAAATACATAAAATTATATTTAATTTATAGTAATAAAACAATTTAGAGGTACTTTACTTTTATTTTCAAAAAATTACTACTACTAAAAAAATTAATCACTAAAGAAACTATATTTTAATATTTTAATTTAAAATTATTTTTTATTTTATAATAATTTTTAAAAAATATATTTTTTTAACCGACAAATTCTAATTATTGTAAAAATTTTGGATTGAAAAACGTTTGACTTGAATAAAAGTATTTTGAAAATTACCCAATTTTATGCCTTGATTTTTGTTGGAGAAGGGAGGGTGTCCCATTTTCACGCTTAAATAATTGCAGTGGTGTGATACAACTCGATTTAACATAATATTCCCTAATGAAGACAAAGATGCGAACCATGCCAAAGAAATAACTAGTAGAGGGGATAGCTCAGTCCTTCTCATCGGAGATATAAATTTTAAATATTAGAATTTAAATAAACAAGAATTATTATTAATTGAAAAGATTTTATATATTAAAATTTTAAATTAAAATTTATTAAATATTATTTTTTAAAAATAATTATATAAATAAATTGAATTATCTTCATAAAAAAATGGTTCCCTATTTTCTAGGAGAAGGCAACTAATTTGCGAACAGAAAGTTGGCTTTTTTTTAATGTTTGTGACTTTTTTTTCATGTACACATAATTATAAAATATGTAAAAATATAAAAGTGAAAAATCTTTTAAATTAATAAAAATAGTTATTATTGTTTAAATATTGTTAAATCTCCGTTATAAATATTTTTTATTATCAATGAAATTTATTTAATTTATAAATAAAAAAGAAATTCAATTTAATTATAACACTTTCAATAAATTAATTTGATAATAAATATAAACAAATTAAAGGTTTACGTGGAATTATTTTATCTTAGAAGTTACAGCTTTTACTATCTTTAGTTAAAAAATATTCAATTTGTTTGATATAAATATATAAGAGCTAAAATTTATATCAATTTGTTTCATGAAAATTAAATTTTATATTAATATTAAAAATAGTAAATTTATAATACAGTCTTTACATGTTTTTGTAAATTTTAGTCGATACATACTTTATTAATTTTATTTATTTTTAAAATATAAAATTATCATTTAAAAATAAATAAAATAATGAGCATTTACGTATGAATATGTGATAACAAATACTAGCATATATAAATATAAATATATCAATGGATTGGTACAATAT